>CM062353.1:81795068-82395068 GCA_031216105.1 Dalbergia cultrata | reverse complement strand
ATTTAATTTGATATGAAGAAAAAAAAATTAAGCTATTGCTTTAGGCATCAAACTGTCAAGTTAAATACTTGAGATTAAAAACTTGAAATAAAAATTTAAGAAAAATATAAAGTGTAACAAGTTAAAACACTAATATAAGAGGATTGAGAAGAATATTTTAATATATGGGTTTAATTTCTATGAAATGGTTGTATAAAAATATTTTATATTATCATTTAATCAAATTACTCTATTTACATGATTTTTCAAATAACAAATATAAAATTTAACTATTTTTATTGATATAGCAATATATAATTTGATGATTGTATAAAAAATTTTAATATATAAATTAAACTCTTAATATTTTTTTCATAAAAATTTAACAATTTAATTGATATATATAAAACAAGAGTGGGTAATTACTTTTCTCTACCACTACCTATTGTAGTGCAATATCAAGGAACTTTATGGTTTCACGGACATCACTTAATTGGTTTTAGTTTTCAACTTTTTAAAATTTATAAAGGAAAAATTAAATATTTTAAAAATTAAAATTTATAGTTTTTAGAAATTTTAGATTTTCCTTCATAAATTTTAAATAATAAAAAAATTAAAATTAAAAACTCAAATAAAATATGCCCTTGCTATTTCACGCAGAACACTTTTATCAAGACCTTTGTCACTTTTGAGAACTCGTTACGCTGTGCTACTCCTGTGTCTTTCTTTCTTTCTATGTTACACCAAGTCAACATAGGATGCCTTCTTTCTTTCTCACTATTGTTTGTTTTTTTTTTTCATTATTATTATTTTTTCGTAAAGTGTAGGTCCTTATCAGCATGCTTTTTGTTTTTTAATATATTATGTTATTGTTTGTTGTTTTCGAAAAGTGTCAGCCCTTTCATCATGCATTCCTTTTTTTTATTTTATTATTCATTTTTTTATTATTTTGTAAAAGAGTGTCAGGACATCATTATTCTTTTTTATTTTTTTATTATTTCATAAAAGAGCGTCAGGTCATCATGCATTTTTTTTATTTTTTATTTTTATTATTTTGTAAAGTGTCAGTTTTTTTTTCTTTATTATTGTATTGCTTCTTTTATTTCGTTTTGTGTCAGCTTCTTTTTCAATTATTTTTTATTGGGTTTATTTAGTTTAGGTGGGTATTTAGGATTAGAGTTTTGATTCAATACAGGTTGATTTTTTTTTCTTTCTTTTAAAATAAAAATTTTGGTCATTTTGTTTTTTAGGATCAAAGTTTTTTAATTCATGCAATAAATTATGATGTTGATGTATAACTTATCATCCTAAAGTTTCAAAAGAATATAAGGGTTTATTATATTGTTTACACTATTCTAAATCCTATGCAAGAGTGAATTTTAATTTCTTTTATAAAAATCATTTTCAAAATTAAAATCAATCAACACAATTTTTATTTTCTCCACTTTTAATTAAAAATCCATTAACACATAAGTATTTTCTACAGAATGACGTGACTTTGAGTTCTTCATTGTGTAACTCCCTAGTACTCATTTCTATGTGCTCGAGTTTGCATAAAATTGAATACCAAGGAATCACGTCCTATTTCGTGAGCTTTTCAACATTTGACATAAAATATTGCTAAGCATTCTAATGAAAATTCGGCATGATAACGGCGTAAATACTATGCTCCTACAAGACAGAAAATCATAAACAGGGTAACCAGTCATTCATAGCTCAACATACTTTTCAAAATACAATACTTTAACATATCATATATCATCATTATAAGGCACACAGTGCCATTTAATCCATAACATAACATAGTAATGTAATATCAAAGATAAATAGCCACATGGGTCAAACCAGCTAAGAATATACTAAGTCATAACCTCAAGTCACAAGATACAAAACATATAAGGAGAAAGATCTCATGAACCAAATACAAAGTTAAGATTCAGTAATATATAGCACAGTCTCAAGTAATGAAAAAGCAACTATACTTCACAAAGAAACAACAATACTTCGGCAACTAACTCTTTGCATCAGGATCTACCTGCTCATCTAGAGATGATATGGAAAAAAAAAAAAGAGGGGTGAGAAATCAATTGAAATCTCAGAGAACATATGCAATTAACATGACATCATTATCATCTCTAGTCTACCTTGGTTTCTTTTGAAATCATTTACATACAATTATGAGGTTCGATTTTAGAATTTCAAACAATCTTTATCAAGGTAGAGGTGTCTTTTAGCATGGTCTTGGCATGATAAGTATATGCATGTATGAAGGAACTTTATTAATATAATTAAAGAGACATGCTTACATGGAAATATACTAGGTTCATTCATTAAATGTCACAACATACATAAATGGCTATCCTGATATAAGATATCAAATACATCATAATTAAGATCTTTTTATTTAGTCTTATCTACCTCATATCTTTACGTATTTCTATCCGCTCCTATTCATCTCACTGTTATTTCCTCTCAATTAATTCTCGTTAGATACTTTAAAAGCTATAAGCTTATACTTAACCCAGTAGACACCAATTCCTTAATACGACGACACTTTGAAACCCTTATGTGCACTATAAAGAAAGTAAATACCGGGTCACTGGGTCCTTAGAAACGATTCAGTGTCGGAACCCTCTTTGTCGACATAAATCGACCTTTAATCTTTATGTCATAATGCTAATTTCCTTTTGCTTAGTTCTTCCTCTTTTTCCTTTTTCCTCAAAGTTATTCTTTTTCTCATAAACCATGCAAGCATAAGTTTCAATAATGAATTCTAAAGTCCTTTCCTTTAAGATGATAAAAGAAAATAACCATAACAACTCAACGGGTAAGAGTAAGCATTAATAACCAATCATTCATTATGCTAAGACTAAAATGTCACTATATGATAAACCAAAACTCATCTAAACTCCACTTTTTTTGTTTCCAACAAACATGTAGAAACTCAATCCCAAACAACCTTTACTCTCATTTAGAAATTTTATCAAACACATGGCATATACATTTACTCAATTTTCATGCATTTTTCACACCTTGTAACACAAATTTATTAGCATATCAAGTAATGAATTCAGAGGCTATAAAAATTATCTAAGACACTTCAATGTGTCCACAAGGTCCTGTAAAAATTTCAAAGCAAGAATTATTCTCTAACTATACTAAAATAATTAGACAAATTCAGAGGTCAGAAATCCCCTATTTACAGCCAACAACCATAGTTCCCAATTTTATTGCCCTGTCAAATGATCATATTTACTCATACAAAAATTACTGGTTTAACTTCAAGATGTCCACAACATCCTATAAAAATTTCAAGACGAAATTAGATCATTTGGTATAGTAAACAAATTATACAAATTCAGTGCTTCAGAAATTACTGTTCATACCGAAACTGAAATCTTCACGATTTCTGAATTTTTAAAAATAGAAAACATCACCTAAATACCTCAATAAAAATACTGAAGATACCTCCATATGTTAGCTTCATCATATAAAAATTTTAGCTCAAAATATTATCTCTATCTATGTGAATTAAATCATACAAAACTGAGCTGTCTGCATAAATCCGAAAAATTTCAACAACAACATACAATTTCTTTTGATTTTTCATGCATAATCATTCATCAAAACTCAAGATTTCTTAACAAAATCATAAATAAACAAGTTTAAACATAAACCCCTACCCAAAAGATTATCTTTATTGAAGATCTAGACAACCACAAGCTCCTTGAAGTTTGATCTCCCAAGTAAGGAAACAAAAGCTCCTTCTTTCCTTTCTACCCGAATTTTGTCTGCTCTAGAACAGGTAGAAGGAAGCATTTTCTTGAAAAACTGATGCTGGATTTGTGTTTGTTAGGTGGAAGAGCTATGGAAAAGTGTATTTATTTGTTGGATTTGGTGAAGAATTGAAGGATTTATGAGGTTGAGATGGTGGATGAAGATGGAGAAAAAGAAAGGAAGAAGATGAAGAAATGGAAGAAGGAAAAGAAAGAAGTGTGTGTGTGTGTGTACCGTGAAGGAGGAAAAAATGGGATTTGGGATTTTTTGTTTTCTTTTTTTTTTAAAGTGTGGGTGTATGTGAGAACAGTAGTTTGGCTTGGAGTTAGATATATATAAATAAGGATAACCTAGGAATTTTACAAACAAAATCACTAGAATAAATATAAAACACCCATAAAAAAAATATATATATATTATTTTCACACACCTCTAATTCCAAGTAAAGATTATTTAATTAATCCGTTTTGAAGTTTAAATGTCAAAAGGAAACACAAGAAGGAAAACAAATTTTACTGAGATGCTAAATTAATTATGAATGATTAACTATCCATTAATTAACCAAAGTAATAGGGGTATTACACATTGCACTGAAAGATACGTCAGCATAGCCAATAACTATCAAACCAAAATTAATTTTTCATTAAATTGTGTTCCATTTAATTTAATATATTTTATTTTATTTTATTTTTACAAAATTATGACTTTTTGGGAAAAATAAATATTATTAAAATTATAATTAATTTGCATAATGAGCTCTAGGGTAACCGTATTTATACGAATGTATTAGGGGTGCAGCAGAATTAAGTTTTCACCCTCCCTAATCATAACTAGACTCCCGGACTTAAATGTTTTCAAAAAGATCAATTTTACAACTAAAATGGTTTTCCAATTTTAACCAGAATTAAAGTTGATGGCGACTCCCATTATTTAAAACATGTTACATTCTCGTTGCGACGCCTTCCTAGTACGTTATGACATATATTATGCACTAAATAACTAAGAAAAACATAATATGCAATATTAATTTACTATGTCAAAACTATAGCACAATGCCAAACATATCATATCATATTATAAACATTGGATGTTATTGATATACTTTTTTCATGGTTATTTATTATTACAAAGATCTTATCATTTATTTTTAAATAGGATTCAAAATATTTAAAATAATATTAAAATAGGATTTGAAAAAAATTTGAAACGTTATTGAAGGGATTTAAAACATTTAATTTAATTCAAAAAATAATTTACTTCACATCTTCTCACTCATTGAAAAAAATTATATAATGATTTTAGAAAAACCAGATTTGAAAATAGTTTTGAAAAAAATCTGTTAAAATTAGTCGAGATTTGATCTCAATCGTCATGTATTGATTGAAAAATTTTGATTTTTGGCATTTAAATAATCTGATAAACATTATATAATCTGATTATTGGTTGTGTTATATAATTTCCAGATTATGAATATTTGAAAATTATGATTACTTATTATTATTCATAAATGACAATTCAAAAATAATTTTAAATTAAAAATGATTTTAAAATATAATTTTCAATGTAAAATCACTTATTTGATTGATCATTATATAATCTGGTAATAAGATATTTTCAATCAAAATATAATCAAACTATATAACCTGATTCAGATTTTTAATCATATAATAAGAATTATCAATTGTTATTATTAATCTGATAATAAGATTTTTCAAATAATGGTTTTTCCATTTTTCAAATATGCATAATTTTAAAATTATCAATTTTTTCAAATCATGGTTATCATTCTGTTTTTTTTGTTTTCAAAATTATAATGATTTTGTGAGCTATGATGATCTTATTTCACTTGTTAATTACGTTTTTAATTTGAATCGGATCTTCTCACTCATTGCATATGTAATTTAATTGAAACCAAAGCTATTCAAAGCATTAATTAATCAATCATAAAAAGAAGCACTGAACAATAAAATATCTTGTGATTAAAAAAAAGTGAAAAATTTGTCCATGACAAAATACATAAATATAAAAGAAGAACAACCAATAAAACATTTAATCTGAAAACTATTGCTAATTTTGATAAGCTTCAAAAACTGCTGACTTCATATATCTAATCTTTCTTCTGCTTAACAATTTTCCTTATTTTATTAGTGGGCACGTATAAAAATCCAATATTTAGTAGACAACGACTTAGATGGAGTAACTTTCTCACAATCAGTTGAAGTTTCAGCTATTAGAGAGCAGGAATCTTATAGGTCATATACACAAAAGAATTTCAATTGAAATTAGTGGAAAAATTTATTTTAAAACATAATAATTTTAAAGATTTTTGGTATGAACTAAAAGAAAAAAATAGTTACCTTATGAAGGTCAGCATCTTGAGGAGCACACGTGATAAATCCTAAATTATCAAGTACGAACGATCCCTTGTAGAAAAGAAATGATATATAAACTAACACAAATTTTTATAATTGAATAAATTCAAGAAAAAAATGTTAAAGAAATATACTACATACATCATCAGTATTGTATTTGACAACAAAAGCCGAAATGATTGATTGATCCAAATACAACTTTGTAACTGTGATAAAGCATGGCTGGAAGGAATTTAAATCTTCAAGTGTGACTGAAACTTTTAAAAGGAACTTTTTCCCCTTGAAAGGATTTATTGAATCTGGAAGTTTGTCCTTATCACCACCCTGGACCACACCAATGGCTTAATGTTTGGGATATTTTCTAACAAGGAATTCACAAAATGCATACACTTACTCTTGGTACATATGAAGCCCTCAGGTCAGAAGCAAATGCATTTAGATACTTGAAAGCCTCTTTATTGTACAATAGAAAGGAAGCAGAGCCTATGCCATCAACCATTTCTATATCATTCTGTAAATGAGAATAGCTAGTATAAATAAAAATGATGATTAATAATCAAATCAAATTACTTATTGTTTATTGTTTATTGTTTTATAAAAAATATGACATGATATATATTTTTTTGTTTGAAATCGTATTTCTGTAAAATAATATTTGAAAATGATATTCCTTTTAAGAAAAATAAATCCCCTTTTTTATATATGATTTTTATGTGTAAAACTCAATCCATTCTAACATATAGCCATGCTATACTATAATTTTTGTATTGATCATTTGAAAATAAAAATTATTTTTAGCACTATATGTTATCATATCCTTTTACGTCTTTTAGACTAGTAATTGAATCCGTAGTTGTTAGTAATTAGAATGACCAAATTAAGTGTCTAATTAAATCTATCATTTAGATACAATCAAACACTATTACTAATACTAATCATTTATATTTTAAAATATTATTTTATTAAAAATATTGTAATTCAAATCATTTGCATCATTCTATTCCTATAAATAAAAAAATGATCTTTTTATCATCAAATTATTTTATTAACAATATTTCAGATTTTGACTAATATTTGAAAATAGAACCTTATTAAATTAAATATTATTATGTATTTTTTATTAAAAAATATGAATCTTATTCCTATAAAAATTAACGCAATTAATATTTTTTCATGGGGCGAGAAATAATATTTTAGATTTTTACTAGCATTTGAACTCAAAATCAGATTTTATCAAGAAAATAATATTTAAATCCTATTCCTACAAAAAAAAATTTGAATCATATTCTTATAAAAAAAAAATCCTATTCATTTGAAATTCATATTCCTATTACATTAAATATTTAGTATGTGATTTTTGATTTAAAAATTTGAATCTTATTCCTATAAAAACTTATGCCATTAATTTCTTTTCATGGACAAAAAATCAAATGATTTGATTGAATAATACATCAATCATTTTAACTTGATTTTAAAATTATACTATTTTATTACCCTTGTGATGCACAAGATAATTAATAGCAAAATTTTTTATTGAATATTAAATATATTTATCTAATTTGAAAAATTATATTTCATATATTTATGCTGCAAAACAAAATTATTACATTCTTTAAATAAATATATTAATTCTTATAAATTCCTATCCTATAAAATAAAATGCTAAATAAATAACAAGAAAAATCGGAGTACTATACCAAATATAGTATGCTTGAGTATATTGGTTAATATTTTGTAAATGAGACTAGTCAATCTGTATAGAAATATATTGCTATAATTAGGCATTGTAATTAATTTACCAAAAATTTCAACCAAGTATAATCAATTAGATTTAATATTAAAGATAGTATATATATTCCCTAAATAAATAACTTGAACAAAAAAGCTTTAATTTTACATCTAAATAAATAGCTTAAGCAAAAATTACTAACTAAAATAAAATCAATTGAAATAAATTGTAATTAATTATATTTATTATTATAATTATTATAACTGGTATTTTTTATAAATTAAAAACCTAACCAAAAAGAATTGATCATAAAAAATAAATAACATGACTGAAAATTAATATCAATGTAATCTTAATTTCAACTTAAGATGTTCAAATATATAAAAAGAAAAAGATTATTGTTATGAAACTCTTTTTATGATTTTCATATGAATGTTTAGTACTTTATTTTATATGATTCTCTCATATTTTTAATAATTTTTTTGGTCAAGTGTATAAATGATTTTTTGCCAAATCAAATTCATTATTCTCATACTCATCATATTTGAGCCATTTAACACCTATAATAAAAAAAATGAATTATGATAAGTAATAAATTTTAACTAATAACTAATAAATAATTCATTAATCATGATTGTTATGATTTATATATTTTCTGAATAAATAACATTAAAAAAATATTTACATTTAATTTTCAAAAGTATCTGATTTATTATTTTCAAATAGTATTTCAAATATTAGTCTTTAAAGCTAATATCTAGCTTAAAAAAAATTAGTATATTTGATTTCATTGAAAACTAGAAATTATGATTGATAATCAAATCAGAATTAACTATAATCAATTATATTTATCACTATAATTAGAGTATTCCCTCAATAAATATTTTGACCAAAAAAGATCTTATATGTAATGTAAATAGTGAAAATGAAGTCAATTATACTAATTTATTATATTTAGTAGTATACTAATTATAATTGATTTTTTATAAATGAAAACCATATCAGAATTTTGTTCATATCAAATCAAAATTAACAGAATGATTGAAAATTATTAATTCTGTAATCTAATTTCAAATTCAAAGTTTCTAAATGCTAAGCTCTATAAAAAAATAATATATTGCTCAACTAATTATTTGATTCAATAAGAAATTATGAATCAAAATTTAAAATAAATTACAAATAATTTTAATTTTTAAAATTATTATCATGATTATAATTGACATATTCTCTAAATAAATAACCCAAATAAAAAAAAATTCATGTTTAATTTTTTTTTCTTTTAAAAAAAATGTATTCGACTTTTTTTTCTTTCAAATCCTATTTGAAATAGTAGCCCTAAGAACTAATATCTAACTGTAATGAAAACTAATATATTTGATTTAACCAAAAAAAAAAAAGGGAATCATGATTGAGAATAAAATCCAAATCAATAATAATTAATTATATCTATTATTAAAATTAGTATTCTACCAAGATATCTTGAGGAAATAAAGATTTTAAAGTCAATTAAAGTCAATTATACTAATTAATTGTTTTTATTATTATAATAATTTGAACTGGTATTTTCCATAAATTAAAACCCTACCTGAAAAATTGTTCATATCAAATCAAAATTAATATAGCATGATTGAAAATTATTAATGTTGTAATCTAATCTCAATTTCAAAAATTTTAAAATGTTCAAATCTATAAAAAAAATAACATATTGCAACTAATGATCTAATGGTAGAAAAGTATAAATGATAAATAATTATGCTTGTTATAATTACCATAATTTGATATGTTGTCTATATAAATAACTTAAGTGAAAAATTGTTAATGTCTAAGTATAATTAATATAATTTAGATATTCTTTAAATAAACAAGTGATAAAAAAGTTCATCTTGATTTTTTCAAATCGTATTTCAAATATTATATTTTAAAACTAATATCTAACTGGGTACGTCTTCCATGACTGAATACACTTGGCTTCCTCCATCTCCTGGAGTGGAGCTGCTATTCACGGCAGATATGGCTGGTGTTGACTATATATATATATATATATATATATATATATATATATATATATATATATATATATATATATATATATATATATTTGCTTTTTTTAGCCCATGTATAAAAAATTTTCAAAATTGAATGCAAATAAATTGAAAGAAAATTTGTTTTGTTTTTGCTTTTTTTTTTCCTTTCTTAGACAATTTTTTTTTTTTGCTTTTTTAACCCATATATAATTTTCAAAATTGTACATAATAACATTAAAATGTTATAAGTACAAGTTAGAATAACAATATTCGAATTATGTTTTAAGTGTTATATACATTTTTAAAATTTGGAAATTTTAAAATATAAAGAAAATTAATTTTAAAAAATGTATATAATAATATTATATTTTAACTATTACAAAAGAGTGAAATCTAACTGTAATTTATACTTTAAATATTGAAATATGTTACAAAAGGAAATTAGAATAATTTAAAGAAAATTGTGATAGTGATCAAAGATTAAATTTCATATGATAACTGGTTTTTCTTAAAAGAATAAACAGATGTTTAACAATAACACAAAAGTAAATTTAATTTAAGTAAAAAATAATGTAATTAATTTTTAAATGTTTGCCATTATATTGTAGCAAAATAAAATACTAATCAATATACACAATAAAACAACGCATGTGGTATATAAAATATTTAGTGAAAAAATTAATTGAAAATCAATTTTAATTTAACTAACAACAAATTTATTATTCATATCCACAAAACACATATCAACTATTCCAAAATTTTATTTACCATATATAATTTATTTAACTAAAACACAATAAAAATACATAATAATACATAAAAACCAATAAAATACAAAAGCAAATGACAAAAGAGAAGAAACTACCTTCTTCGTGTGGTGAAAGAGAAAAGAATGGTAGCTAGCCTTTTTCTTAATAATTATGGTGATCATCAGTAAAAAAAAAAAAGAAAGGGAGATGATAAACTGTGTCAAGGAAAAAGAAACCCAAGAACAATGCACACTAAGAACATAATATAAAAATGACAAGAATAAACTAGGAAATATGCTCTAACTTCTAAACTTTACTGCCTCATGTCTTGTTATATGTCGGCTATTATTTGTAGGCCAATACTTGCCAAAATCAACAAAGAACGTTGCAAAACTTAATAACTCACTTTTTTTTTTCCCCCATAGTTCAGAGCACCAAGAACATAACATAAAATCTATAAAAATGACAAAAATAAACTTGCAAATATGCTCTAACTTTCAATTTTATTGCCCCATGTCTTGTCTAATCCACATATCGACTACAATTTAGGCTAACATGGCATTTACCGGAGAATGTTGCAAAATTTAGCAACTCAGTTTTCTTTCAATAGTTCAGAGTACAATTGAACATAGCCAAAGATAAAACAATGAGAAGAGATACAAACCAAACATCATAGCACATGAATCAGAAAAGTAGCCTCAATCATAACTAACAAATCAACACCATCCTCTTAAACCACTACTTCACAATTTATGTCCCTTGATGTGTTAAGAGCTCAATAGGACGATCAGGTAACCATTAATCTCGAACAAACAAATTTCACCTACTTCTGCTTAATTTCACCATAAAAGGCAAAGTTTTAACTAAATTTAAAACATAATTATTGTGAAAGAACCAATGCATTGCAAAGACCATTGATATGAAACTGCATAATAATAACCTACTTATTAGTAAATTGTAACGTATTAGTAAATTCATCCTATAAAAACAGTAATATCAAGCGTTTCCTATATGCATGATAATAAATATAGATCGCAATGAATATTACATATATAAAATATTAATATACATTAGTATATATTTTTCCGTTGTTTACAAACTACATTAAATGCTACATATAGTGAAGTTTATATATATATATAGTAATTTCAAACATTTCCTATATACATGATAAATACAGATCACAATGAATATTACATATATATATTTTTCCTTTGTTTACAACCTACATTAAGTGCTACATACAGTGAAGTTTATATATATATATATATTGATTTTAATTACCAATCTCTTATTCTTTATTTTGCAACGAAGTTGACGCCACATATCAAATTCAAAGTAGCTGTCTCCTCCTTTCACATTGCAAACGTACAAGATAAATTCGGACATGGCGCATGGATTGTAAGCTATATTTTTTAGTCCAATAAAAAACTGAACCTTTTTTTTCATTTGATGTATTTATATCAAATTAACATTATAGTTGGCTAAATCTAGAATCCATTTTCAGAATATTTGTGGGAAAAAATAATTTTTTTAACCAGTTATATTTTATAAAATCATTATGAAAAATATTTACAACGTTGTTTGATCATATCTTAGATTAGATAAGAAACCTAATTACAATTATTGGAAGATGTTGGTTTCTAAATTCCGTCCCTCCCTATATTAAAGACTTATTTTATTTTCAATGATAATTGTTTGAAGTTTTATATTTTAACTTCCAAAGAAATGTACAAAATATTTATTTATAATTTAATTTATTAAATTTATTTAAAATTAAAAATATTAAAAAAATTAATTATACATTTTTAGCATAACCAAAAATAAAATTATATAATACAATATATTAAAATAAAGTATTTCTTAAAGATGCTATTTTTTAAGTTTGAAAAAAAAAAACATTTGGGGATCAAAGTGGGAACCAAAGTTAGCCATTTTATTGGAGCGAAGAGGAATACTCTTGATTCCTATTTGCTTGATATAAAGATGATGTCTCAATGGTGGAGTCTAAAAGAAAGATCAAAATTTATCCATACATTGGAGAATGGAGATACTCTTAGAATATGAGAATGAGTGTGTCATGTAGTATTAAATAATATAATAAATATATAATTATAATCTACATATATTTTTTATATAATTTTAATATATTAACATTGTAAAAATATTTTATACTATTATTTAATTATATAATGTAATATTAATAAATATATTTAACTTTTTATTACTTAAAAAATCATATAAAATAAGATATTTGATTTAATAACAGTGTCTGACCCCAAAATTAAATATCTACTTTTTTTTTTCTTCAATTTTCAGTTGAGCGTTTGTATGGGAGCAATATAATGGAGCAACCGAGGTATTTATTTCTCCCTTTATCAAAGGCCCTGTATCTTGAAGCCTTTTGTCTGTTTGGGTTGGCTCGGATACTTTATTCTGTAAATTGTTATTGCTTTATGGTTTTAATTGATGGTTTCTTATTTGGAATTTTTTTTTCCTGATCTTGGACTATTAATCTATATATTATGTGTGTATTTGGTTAAGCGCGGATGTAAAATTAATTTTATCAGAATTGATTTTAGTTAAAAATAATTTAGAGATAAAGCAAATTATATTTAATAGTTTGATTTAAAAATTGGTTTTGATAAAATTAATAGTGTTAATTGTTAGCCAACAATAAGAACAAGAAAATATTATTTTATGTCAAAATCAATTCTAGATCCCAAAATTATTTTTGAAAAAAAAACTAAGCGAATATAAAATTTTCAAAATTAATTTTAGTCCTAATTGTGAGCCCTACAAATGCAAATCCAAACTTGCCCTGAGTTAGAGCACCTCCATTGGTATCAAAACAATGTCCCCGTCCCTGCAGTAACAGTAGCAAGATAGGGGCCCACTCGTTGGAGGTGATTTGAAGGGAGACGTAGAGGAGAGCGCGACCCTCTGAGCTGGGACGGAAATACTCTAATAGAAGTGTGCCATGTGCCAATTTTGACAGTATTTTGTGCAAAAAGAAAAAAAAATTGAAATATTAGTACTGTAAAATTTGAGTGAAAAATCCATTGCAATTTGATAACCGTTTCATTACAATGGTTAATTTTTTTACCTCTGTAAATATCATTCATTCTCATTTCTATTTTCCTAACTCTGCTCCAATACTTCCTAAAATTTTCCCACATAAATTATACTCATCTTGTTTAGTAAAATAAAATTGTAAATATCTTTTATTTCATAAAAAATGGATCCAAATCAATTGAATTATTTTCTCAATTACTTGTAAAATTCTAACTTCCCTTAAAATCCAAATATCCAAAATTCTCAATCTTTAAACCGTTAAAATCCAAATCAAAATTTTCAAATTTCAAATATCTTCCAAAATCAAAACTCTCAACGTCTTCAAAATTCAAATTTTCAATTTCCTTTTTTTCCATACACTCAAAGTTCACAAACACCTTAACATCCATTCGCTATTACATTTAATCAATCATTAGGAGTTATGAGTACATTATCTTTTTCCATTTCAAACCCAAAGTGGTGTTCATACTTCGGGATCAGCTGGTGTTGGTGGATCAGATGGCCCATCCCTCAAACCCCGATAAATTCGACTCCAAGTTCACGACATTTAGAGTTTCTATCCAAGGTGGGCTAGATGGTATCAACCTCAATAATGACAGTTGTGAAGATCGCAAGCAAGAAAGTAGTCACTCGATATGGGAAGAGAATGAACTATTGATTAGTGCATGGTTAAACTTATCAATGGATTCTGTAGTTGGTACCAACCAAAAAGGTGATACATTTTGGAATCGGATCCATGCATATTGTCTAGAAAACAACCCCAACATGAAAAGAAAGGTTGGTGGGACCAAGAAACGATGACATAAGATCAATCGGCTATTTCAAGTATTTGGTGCTTATCACAATCAAGCTTCTTGAAATGTAAAGAGTAGTTCAAACAATGATGATATAATGGAGTTGGCTCATCAACTCTATCTCAAAAGGTCTAAGAGGAAATTCACTCTTGAATGACACTGGAACATGCTTCGAAGAGAACAAAAATGGAGAACCCAGTCAACATTGAGTGGGGGTTCCAAAGAATAAAAATGGGGAGCATAATCATCCTCATCAAATCCAGAGGCACTAGTGGGTGAAGATATTGATGTGGAGTCTCTAGTTCGCTCACAAGGAACCAAAACTTCCAAAAGGAAAGGAAAGAAGAAATCGAAGATGCCCGAGCACATAGATGAAAAAGTTAACATTCTCAAAACCATTACTGCTAGGAGACTATCCTTCATAAAGAGACATGTTAGTACTAAGGAGATGGAGTTCGCTGACAAAGAAAAGGATAGGGAGTTTAAGTGTAAGATTATGGCAATCAAGGAAAAGGAGCTAATGGATAAAGAAAGGGAAAATGATCTATTCATGACAAGCTTGTGCAGAAAATTATGGCAGATTATTTTTAGTTAAGTGTTGATTGTATTGGTAGGGTCAATGTATATTTCAAATTATGAAAAGTTGTTGATCACGTTTTATGTTTTTAATTTGTTATAGTTGTGTTAATGTATTGTATTTTATAGTTAGAATTTTATTATTTAATTTTAAAAATCTTTCAAGCTTATTGAAATGTAGTCGTTTCAAAACTAGCTGTTATGTGCTGACTTATAAATTCACTACTCTTCCATAATTGCTCACAATATCTTTCCTCTTCTTACTATCAAAAGCATTAAATCTTATCCGCACTCACTAGTATTTCTCCAAAAAAATTTTTTCCACCAGCAACCATCACTGAAATATCCATTAATACAAATGGCCAGAAACTCCAACCCTCATAACAACATGTCTTTTGATGACTTGTTTAATGATACTTTGTACGATGATTTTGACCAACCCGATAAAACGGCTTTGGATGATTGGATCGAAGAATTATTGTTCGATGATTCAGAGGAGGACGAATTATAACAAGTCATTGAAGAAAAGTATGGGCAAAGCTCTTCTCACACTTCTCATAGGTGGATAGATAGAGATCGTGAATCAGGACATGAACGTTTTTTTCCTGATTACTTTGCACTTTATACGGCGTATCCTCCTGAGACATTCTAGTGAAGGTTTCAAATGGGAAGATATGTCTTCCTTCGTCTAATGGAGGCCCTTTCACTACCAAAAAAATTGGTAAATTAGGGCGGTTATAACCGTCATAATTTTCAATAAATGACAGTTTCTTGAATCGTCGTAATTACCAACGCCATTAGGTAAATTATGGTGAATTATGCCAGTTTGAAATTGTTATTTATGGTGATTTGAAACCGCCACAATTTTGATGCGTTTTTTTCCAAAAAAAAAAAATATATGGCGGTTTGGAACCGCCACAATTTTCCATGAAATATTTTACAAAATATAGTTATGGCGGTTTGAACTGCTACAATTCACAGCATTTCTTTTAAAAGAAAATATATTATGATGGTTTTAAACCACTGCAATTTTCAGTGAAATATTATAGAAAAATTATTTAGGGTAATTGCCCCCAGAAAGCAATTCAATTCATGCTCTCCAAGAAATGTTTAGCACAATTAACACCAGCAAGACAATGCATGTCTCCTAATCTATTTTGCAAAAGAATTACACTAATTATTCAAATGATATACAACACAATAAAATCTTGACAATAGTTTTGGGATTTCATAGCCAATAAATTAATCAGAAATGATCTTAGGACGATTAAATTAGCCATAAAATAGGGCTTTGACTCCTTAACAATGTTTGACTTCTCAAGTATGAATTTTCCTTCCTTGTACTTCTGGGATGCTTCATAAGCCCTTTCATATTTCCAACCTAACACTTCGCGGCAATTACCACAGTAAACATCAGCAACAGTGTAGAGGCTAATCAAAATATGCTTGTCTTCTTTTGGCTCTATCACAACATTCATGGCATGGGAAAACAGAAAAGCTCGGTCGTTTCTTCCCTAGTTATAAGAATTATGTTAAGAATATCAGAACCTAATTTGAGAATTAGCTTTCATGAGAGCTAAAATCATTATACAAGAATGAAAGTTTAAATTAAAAGAATAACAACCAAACACCTATACTTGAAAAATACTCCTATGTGTCAAGTCCAAATGAGAAAACAAATATCCCCTGGGAATGATTTCATCTTGGAAACATGAAACATAACAAACAAAACAAAATACATCAGCAATCATTGTCAGATTTTTTTTTTTTGCTTTTCTTTCCTTGGTAAGTAGTAGCTTGTCATTTTTTTCATAATCAATAAACAATTATAGAGGCAAAAATCAATTCTAACCTTTCAAAATCAAACATCACTGAAAATTAGTGGAATTAATTTTGGGAGTCCAAAATCTATTCTAGAACCCCAAATGGTTTTCCAAACATGCTATTAGTCAATAGGTTTCACTTTAATTTTTTCCACTCTCAAATGGTTCTTCCTTACTAATTTTTGAATCATTTCTTTAATATTTGCAACCCGCTAAGTAAGCTCACCATATTCCTAATCCCAAAACTTAAGGTTCATGCATAAGAGGTATACCCTTAAACCATGGCACAGAAACGGGTTAAGCAAGTTCATCCTAGCCCAAACACCAAATCCACTCCCTCTACCTCTAGCCAAGACCAACAACATAAACAAAAAGAGATAAGCTTTTTTTCCCAAAACCATGGTGTTGAGCATTTTCAAAGAGAAAACAAAACATGCTAATTAGTCTCACTCACGTACGCAATGACATTGATCCCTAATTGAACTCCTAACAACAATTTCAGTAAAGTGACATATCCCTTACTAATCATGGAGGTCTAGTTCCTGGTCCACCCCTTTCTTGTGGTACTTTTGTTTAAGCCCAGCTCTGTCCTGGTTTGCGGGAGCTTCAATCAATGGTAGCTTAGGGACTTGCAAGTGTGTTCTTGGACGGTGGTATATTATGTTCCCCCAACTAGGAAAAATGATTCTTTGAAATCAAAAGAATTTATCTGACTCCCCCAATCCATTGCTGCAAAATAAAAAAGAAGCCCACCATTTTAAGTCTATTAAATTAATTAAATTTCATTATCTTCAACGAAATGATCCCACATGTGGATGAGTTCAATGAATATGGACTTTGACAGATATTATTATAAAATGATGAGTAATTAAAACAATATTAGTAAGCTAAAATAAACAGTGATAGAAATTCCGTTATTGAACGATCCACATACATACACACTACCATATACCGTTTCAATAGTTCATGCCAAGTAAAAATAAATGTAATTCAGCAATGGCCCTATGTCAACAGTTCATCCTAAGCCAAAATGATATACCCCCATTGGAGTAATCCACCACTCCAAAACTAAATTGTTTCAGCCACAAACCTCATCAGAAAACCAAATTTGTTCCAATCCACCAAACAAAATAGCTACATCTAAATGTAACAAACCAAATCATATTAACTCAAACCAAGCCTAACCACTAAAAACCCGAGGAAAAGTGATGAACCTGAGGCAAAATGAGGGAAGCAAGAGTGGAAGAGAGGCGCAGATGTTGTCATTGCCGAAGCAGTCACTGCGCACCTCGTCGTCAAATCACCTCCCTCCATCGCAAGCGTCACGACCTCCGCCCTTTGAGACCGCTGTGATGACCGCCCCTCCACTCCGCAGACCAGCTACTGGAGAAGCCCGCGCCGCTGCCGACATCTCTACTCTCTGTTGTTGCCCTCGAGGGCAGCGTCAAATGCCCTTACAGCCGCGGTTCCCGCATTGCAGCCTCGCATCCCCAGCCGCGCCCCTCCTAGAACCGCCAGCCTCGCATTCCCCATGACCACGTAGCCAGCTTCCTCGTTGCCATCCCGTCGGTGCTGCCTCAAAGAACCCTGTGCAGCATTACCTTTGCCATCGAGACAACCGCCGTTGCTATCCTTCTTCTAGTTGAAACTCCGCCTCTGTGCATTGCTTGACCTTATTCCTCATTCCTTTCAGCATGTTTGTCTTAGGGATTTAGTAACTTAGGGATTTAAAATGCTTTTCAACTTTGGTCCAAATTTTGTTTTGTTCCTTTCCTTTCTTGAAGACCGTGGGCTTGGGTTCCTTTTTGGGCTACAATTCTTATTAGGCTAGTGAAGGTAAATAATGGCGGTTCTAAACCACCATAATTTACTGAACATTGTGGCAGTTTTAAACAACCACCGTAATTTAACCACCATAATTTACTGAACATTGTGGCAGTTTTAAACAACCACCGTAATTTAACCACCATTTCTTTCACTAAAATTATGGCGGTTAGTAAAACCGTCGTAATTTACTATATATTGTGGCGGTTTCTAATGTTGATCCATATTCCCATCAGAAAGTTGATGCTATTAGTAGTAAAGGCTTATCCCCACTGTAAAAATGCACGGCTGCCATGCGTATGAAAGCATATGAAGTATTAGCTGATGCAGTTGATGATTATGTGCGGATAGGTAAAACCACCACAATTGAGTGCTTAGAGAAGTTTGTCCAAGGTATGATCTTGGTTTTTGAGACTGAATATTTGCAAAAACCAAACTCAAATGTTGTACAATGCCTGCTTCAAATGGCGGTGGTCCATGGCTTCCCTGGCATGATGGGTAGTATCAATTGCATGCACTGGCAGTGGAAAAATTGCCCAAAAGCATGGAAAGGTATGTATATGAGTAGTTACCATGGGGTCACGACTATAGCACTTGAAATTGTGGCTTTGTCTTACCTTTGGATATGGCATACATTTTTTTGGAATTGCTGGTTCAAACAACGATATCAATGTGTTAGATTGTTCACTAATGTTTGATGAAATTCTGAATGGTCGGACCCAGAAGTAAATTACACTGTTAATGATAACAATTATACTATGGGTTATTATTTAATAGATGATATATATCTTGAGTGGGCAATATTCGTCAAAATAATCTCACAACCATATGGTGATAAGCGAAAATTATTTGCACAATATCAAGAATAACAAAGAAAGGATATAGAGCAAGTGTTCAGAGTATTGTAAGCCTGCTTTGCAATTATACGTGGATCGGCACGATTTTGGAAGAAGAATAAGCTTGCGTGCATAATGCGAACCTGCATCATATTGCATAAGATGATTTTTGAGGATGGGAGAGACATGTATGCCAAGTAACTTTGCTTAGTTTCCCTCTTATGACGATGTGGATAATGACATATCACAACCGGAATTAAGAGAGGAAAACTTTGCTCTGTATGAGATGTTTATCTAAATGAATGTCCAATTTCATGATAAATAGAAACATCGACAGCTAAAGGCTGAGTTGGTGGAATATATATGGCAATTCCATAATGGTCATCAATATAGCTTTTAGTAATATAATATTTCTATTGTGCATTGTTTGTCATTTTATTTTTATGCATTGTTGTTATTAATCATGTAATTTTTTTTAAATATATTGAAGGCTTGCTTTAGTTCAATAATATTTGTTTGAATTTTTCACATATTTATTTAAAATTTACAATATTTAAAATTGATTTTATTTTTTTAAAATTAGAAATAAAATTGCATAATACAATTTATTAAAATAAATTATTTCATAACAATATTAATTTTTATTTTTTAAATTTTTAAAAAAGGGACCTAAATGGGGACCAAAGTTGGTCCCTACTACTAGAGAGGAAAGTGCCACTATTAGTTTCCATTTATCTTTTTATGACACATTAATTATGTGTCGGGCCCAAAAGAGTGATCAAATTGGGTCCCTCCATTGAAAATGCTCTTATGATAAATGGTATTTGATATAGAATTGTACTGTATGCCAGATTGAATGAATGATGCTCTCATGATGTAATAATGGTTTCAACGACTCTTTTTTTTTTACTATTTATTTATTTCTACTTATTGCTTTTGCTTTTCCTATTGATTCTGAATTTAAAAACTTCTACAATCGCAATTATAAGAATTTTATTTGACGCACTCTCACAAAATTAAAAAGCCAATGAAATTCATAAACAAGTGAGTGTATATATTAATAAAATTTATGGGACCTTTTTTTTATTATAAATGTGTCTAAATATAATGTATTTCCACTCTTTCATGCTTTTGTTTCATTTTTTTTTAAAATGGAAACGAGACATTTTATTCAAGTAAAAGACTGATTACAACGTTGAAATTACAAATTAAGGATTCAAACAAGCAAATTTAACCAGTTCATGACCTACCTTATTTTCTTCCCCCTTAAAATGGCTGATCGGAAGAACATGGAGCAAACATATACCAAAAACAAAGCATGTATGTTATTCTGTAATGATTTTCTGGGGTTATATATGGTTTGGTTAGGGATGACTGCATGACGCACAGAATTATCTTTGCTCCAAACTAAACTCGAGAACTTTGAGAATCATTTCAGATTTGATTTTTTTCCCTTGTGCTGTACATGTTGCTTATACATTTATTTTGTTCATGCACAACACAAGCATCCATCATGATCTATTTCTATGGTTCTCTTTCTCTCACTGTGTTATTATTCATTGTGATTTATTTTAACACCCAAATTAAAAGTGGGTTATTATACCATTGGAGGATGTGATGGATAAATATAATAAGTACTATAGAGACTATCATGTCATTTAATGATAATAATGTAAGTGTCCTAACAAGATATATCCATTTTTAAATGTTAAAATACTTCCTCCTTTTCACTTTATTTGTCTGCTTTTTTTTTTATTACAAAACATATATCCATTTGTCACATAAAGAAATATTAAATTTTTTTTTTCAATTTTACCTATAATATAATTAATTATATCATTGTTAATAGTAGTATGTAAGTTTTTAATAGGAATAATTTTGTTCACCCATATAACCTTTTATTATAATTAAGATATACTTATTATTTTTTTAATCTGTGTACTGTTTTTTTGTTTTTTGACACATTTTTATTTATATAAGCTTTGTGCAGAGCAGTTATCAAACAAAAAATAAAAGAAAAACAATTGCATGATGATTTCATGTGTCTACATTGAGACACGTGAATTCTCTTTAACAAACCACATGTCTGTCTCAACGAATTGTTCTCACTTTCTGTAGGGAAATTGTTGTTATAGAGAAAAAATACACCACCGTATTCAACATAGACAATATAATTTCTCAGCCGTTTGTTTACAAGTAACCTTCCTAGGGACCATATTCGATTCCCATTTTGAGTAAGTATAAGTGATAAATGTCTAATTCTTGGTCCACCTATAATGACTGATGCATCTCCATTAGTATACAAGTAAATGTTGAGTTGGGCTCCCTTTCTATGTAGAGAAAAACCCAAGATTGCCCAAATCCACTTCATTTTCACTCAACTAATGGAGATGGGTCTCCTAGAGTCGATGAAGTGTGATCATTTGTGACATATAACAGCCACAAAAGGGGAGAGAGAAAAGAGAAAAACAACCAACCCGTTTTCATTTTTCTTGTATGAACAGTCTCCATAGATTGGTGTTTGCGAAGACGTCCATCGTTGGATCGGGCTAACATTTTAACAGCAGGTTCCTGACAGGTGGCTCTTCATTCTGAATAGTCGATCATCAAATAGAGGTATGGAGTGTGAGACATCGATATTGCACAATGGTTCTGTTTTTGTTTAGAGAACCAGTTTTCTTACGCAACCTGTCACGGTAAATCGACGTTGTGAAGTTTTTCACCGTTGGATCGGGCTGAAACTTTGACAGTAGGTTCTTGATATTTGGTTCTTCATTTTGAACGATTAGATCATCAAGAAAAGGTCTAGAGTGTGAGATATTGATCTCGTACAGAGGTTCTATTTTGGTTTGGAGAATCATTTTTTTTAGTTTAAGCTATTACTGTAAATCGACAATTGTGAAGTTGTTCACCGTTGGATAGGGTTGAAACATTGACAGTAAGTTCTGGATATCTGGTTCTTCATTCTGAATGGTTGGATCATTGAGACAAGGTCCAGAATATAAGGTACTAGTCTCAGATAGTAGTTCTATTTTTGGGGTATTTCTCATCTTCCTTGATCTAAATTTTGAGTATTGGTGTTTGGTTGGTTTAGGCCATTGTTTGCATAATTTGTGCACTTATTTGAGACTTTCTTGTTCATGTTTTGATCATAATGGATCTATTTCATTGGTTTGGATGCCCGTGGTTTTTATCTCTCACATTGAGGGAGTTTTCCACGTTAAAAATCTTGGTGCATTACTCCTATTATTGTTTCTGGTTTATTGTGTGTTGATTACTACCATTATTTCACTACTATAGTTGCTTCTCTTGTTCTTGCAAGTAGAGAATTGTATGCTTATTTCCCAACATTTGGCATTAGAGCTCATTGTTGGGCATTATTGCTTATAGCTTACTTGAATGATGGAGGCAAATCCAAATAGAATGGTATACTGCAATGGTACTAATTATCATATTTGGAAAGACAAGATGAGAGATTTGTTGTTTGTTAAAAATCTGCATATACCTGTGTTTACTACAAAAAAAACCAGAGTCAACAAATGAAGAAGAATGGGAGAATTTGAGCATCAACAAGTTTGTGATTTTATTTGGCAATGGGTAGAAGATAATGTTTATAATCACATCGCTAATGAGATTCATGCTAGAACTATGTGGGAAAAGATTGAATCCTTGTATAGTTTACAGTCTTGGAACAATAAGTTGTATTTGTTGAATATGTTGATGAATCTGAGATACAAGGTAGGGTCTTCCATATCTAATTATTTGAATGTATTTCAAGTAGTTTTAGATCAATTGTCAGGCATGGGAATCAAGTTTGAAGATGAAGCTCAAGCACTTTGGTTGCTAAATACTCTACCAGATTCTTGGGAGACATTTTGTATCTTACTTACTAATTCTACTCCTAATGGTGTGGTAACCATGCAACTTGTCAAAGGTGGTGTCTTGAATGAAGAAATGAGAAGGAAGACTCAAGATTTTTCATCTCACACAAAGATGTTGGTCACAGAAAATAAAGGGAGGAGTTAGAAGAAAGGCAAAAGGGTAGAGGTAAAAGCAAAAGTAAGTCCAGATCAATGCACAAAAATATTGAATGTCAATACTATCATAAAATAGGGCACATCCAAAAGTTTTGCTTTCTTTGGAAAAAGGAGAACAAAGATAAGTAAGAAAAGAAAGGCCACAATAATGATCATGTGTCTATTGCTATGTCAGATGATCTTCTCATTATAGGTTATGAGAATATGATTAATTTAGTATCTGATGAGTCTGATTGGGCAATTGACAATGGTTCCTCAATACATGTCAAGCCAAGGAAGGAGTTCTTCACATCTTATACTTCAAGTGACTATGGAGTGCTAAAGATGGGCAATGATGGCTTGGCCAAGGTGATTGGTATGTGAGATGTTTGTTTAGACACTAATGTTGGAATGAAGTTTCCGTTGAAGGATGTTAAACATGCTCCAGATGTCTGCTTGAACTTGATTTCAGTCAGAAAGCTTGATAATGAAGGTTATGTTAGCACCTTTGGTAGTACCCAATGGAAACTTACTAAAGGTAACTTGGTAGTGGCTCGAGAAAAGAAGACCTTAAGTTTGTATGTTATGAAATCAACAATTTCAAAAGGCAGTGTGAATGCAGTTGAGAGTAAAGAAGCTTCTGAATTATGGCATAGAAGGCTTGGTCAAATCAATTCTAATTTGAAGAAAGCAGAATTGGAGAAATATTCTCATTGCATGGCTGGAAAACAGAAGATTATCCTTCAAGAAACATCCTTCTTCAAGGAAATTAGATTTCTTGGAGTTGGTGCACTCTGATGTTTGTGGTTCGTTAAAGGAAAATTCATTTGGTGGTGCTCTTTATTTTGTGACATTCATTTATGACCACTCAAGGAAGCTTTGGGCTTATGCTTTGAAGGCTAAAAACCAAGTCTTAGAGAAGTTCAAACAATTCCAAGTGTTGGTTGAGAGGCAAACAGGTAAGAAGATTAAATGCATTCGTACTAATAATAATGGTGAATATTGTGGACCATTTGATGAGTATTGTAAAGAGCAAAACATTAGACATGAAAAGACACCTCCTAAAACACCTCAGATGAATGGTTTAGTGGAGAAGATGTATAGGACATTAATTGAAAGAGTTAGTTGTATGCTTGCTGAAGCAAATCTACCTAAGCATTTATGGGGAGAAGCATTGGTTACAGCGGTACATGTGATTAATTTGAGTCTGTAGTTGCTTTGGATAATAATGTTTCAGATAATGTGTGGTTTGGAAAGAATGTCTCTTATGATCAGTTAAGAGTTTTTGGGTGCAAGGCATTTGTTCATCTTTGGATGTGAAAACAAAGCAATCCATCTTTATTGGATATGGTTAGGATGAGCTTGGCTGTAGGCTATATGACCTAATTGATAAAAAGCTTATGAGAAGGCATGATGTGGTGTTTGTAGAAGACCAAACCATTGAAGATATTGAGAAAGTGGAGAAGACTGAATCCCAGTATAGTAGTGACTTGATCGATGCAAATCCAGTCCAACCACCACATGCACGAGAACTAGCAGAGAATCAGGCCCATGACCATATGCAAGAAGATGACCAGTAGATAGGAAATCATTTAGATGCTCCAACTGATGATGTTGTTGATGATCGGCATGAAATACCTACAAATCCACCTATTATACTTACGAGGTCTACTAGAAAGATACAACCTTCAACAAGATATCCTTCTGATAAGTAGGTGACATTGACTGATGGGGGAGAATCTGAATGTTATGAGGAGGTTATGGATGATGACTAGAAGAAAAAATAGGTTGATGTTATGCTAGATGAAATGCAGCCCTTGTATGATAATCAGATATTTGAGCTTGTGAAATTGCCTAACGGTAAGAGAGCTTTACAAAACAAGTGGATATATAGGCTAAAACATGAAGGAAATTCTTCTTCGCCAAGGTATAAAGCTAGATTGGTTGTTACAGGCTTTAGGCAGAAAAAGGGGATTGATTATGATGAGATTTTTTTCTCCGATTGTGAATATGTCATCTATTAGGACTGTTTTGAGTTTGGTTGCAGGTCTTGATTTAGAGATAGAGCATATGGATGTAAAAAATGGTTTCCTCCATGGTGATCTTGAGGAGGAAATCTATATGGAGCAGCCTGAAGGTTTCAAAGCAAAAGGAAAAAAAGATTATGTCTGCAAACTCAAGAACAGCTTATATGGCTTGAAGCAAGCTCCAAGGCAATGGAATAAAAAGTTTGAGTCTGTAAAGGGAGAGCAAGGCTATAAGAAGACTACTTCAGATTATTGCGTTTTCATAAACAATTTGCTAGTAATGATTTTATTATTGTTTTGTTATGTGTTGATGACATGCCTATTGTTGGTCAAAATACTTCTAGAATTGATAGGTTAAAGAAACAACTTGAGATGTCATTTGCAATGAAGGATCTCGAAACAGCAAAGCAGATTCTTAGTATAAGAATCATCCGGGATAGAAAGGAGAAGAAACTTTAGTTGTGAGAAGAGAAATACATTGAAGCCATGCTACAAAGGTTTCAAATGGAAAGTGCTAAGGCTATTAGTACTCCTTTTGCTACACACTTTAAATTGAGTTGCAAGCAAAGTCCATCAAATAAAGAAGAGAAAAAAGACATGAAGAGAGTTCCATATGCTTCAGCCATGGGTAGTTTGATGTATGCTATGGTATGCACTAGACCAGACTTAGCTAATGCTATTAGTAGTGTTAGTCATTTTCTTTCAAATACAGGAAGAGAGCATTGGAATGCAGTGAAATGAACTGTGAAATATCTCTGTGGTACTTCTAGCTTGAAGTTATGTTTTGGAAATGAAAAGCCTTTTCTAGTTGGTTTCACTGACTCAGACATAGTAGGAGATGTTGACTCTAGAATGTCTACTTCAGGTTATTTGATTAAATTTGGAGGTGGAGCTGTAGCTTGACAATCTAAGTTGCAAAAGTGTGTTGCTTTATCAATTATAGAGGCTGGTTCATTGCCATTACTAAAGCGTGCAAGGAGATACTTTGGATGAAGAAATTCTTACAAGAGTTTGGTTTTACTAAAGAGAAATATGTGCTATTTTGTGATAGTCAAACTGCTATACATCTTGGTAAAAACTCAACTTTTCATTCAGGGTCCAAACATATTGATGTGAGGTATCATTGGATACGTGATACTTTGAATGCTAAGTTGTTAGAACTTGAAAAGGTTCACACTGATGAGAATGGTTCAGATATGATGACAAAGTCTTTACCAAGATGGAAATTTGAAGCTTGTTGTTTGATTGCTGATTTGGCAAAGAGGGGAAGATTTGTTGGGTTGTGCTCCATTTCTATATGGAGAAAAGCCCAAGACTGCCCAAGTTCACTTCCTTTTCACTCAACTAATGCAGAGGGGTCTGCTAAGGTTGATGAAGTGCGATCATTTGTGACATATAGTTGCCACAAAAGGAGAGAGAGAAGAGAGAAACACAACCAACCCGTTTTCATTTTTCTTATATGAATAGTTTTCGTAGATTGGCGCTTACGAAGTCATCCACTGTTGGATCGGGCTTAAATTTTAACAGCAAGTTCTTAATAGGTGGCTCTTCATTCTGAACAGTCAAATCATTGAGTAAATGTTTAGAGTGTGAGATATCGATCTCGAACAGTGGTTCTGTTCTTGTTTAGAGAACCAGTTTTCTTATGCAACTTGTCACTGTAAATCGGTGTTTGTGAAGTTTTTTACCATTGGATCAGGCTAAAACTTTGATAATAGGTTCTTGATATCTGGTTCTTCATTTTGACTTGTTGGTCGTCAAGGAAAGGTCTGGAGTGTGAGATATTGATCTCGCACAAAAGTTCTATTTTAGTTCGGAGAATCAGTTTTTCTAGTTTAAGCTGTTACTATAAATCAGTAATTGTTAAGTAATTCACCATTGGATCGGGCTAAAACATTGACAGTAGGTTTTACATATCTGGTTCTTCGATCTGAATGGTTTGATCGTTAAGACAAGGTCCAGAGTGTGAGGTACTGGTCTCGGACAGTAGCTTCATTTTTTGTGTATTTCTCATCTTCCTTGTTCTCAATTTTGAGTATTGATGTTTGATTTATTTAGATTGTTGTTAGCATGATTTGTGCACTTATTTGAGACTCTCTTGTACTTGTTTTGATCATAGTTGAGCTATTTCTTTGGTTTTGGGCAATCCATGATTTTTATCTCTCATATTGAGGGAGTTTTCCACGTTAAAAATCTTGGTACATTGTTCCTATTATTATTTCTAGTTTATTGTGTGTTGATTACTGCCATTATTTTGCTGCCATAATTGCTCCTCTTATTCTTGCAAGTAGGAAATTGTGTGTTTATTTTCCAACAGTAAAGACACTCACGTAACGAATTCTCAACAGATGTTGTGAAGCAAGCTAGTACTGTAGTACAATTCTCAACATATCTAACTAGAGTTATCGACACCTTTTTATTCATAACAAACACAAAAGTTGAGTTTTTTTTTTCTAGATTCAATTAAAATAAAAGCAACTAACAAGGCAATTAAAAATTTCTTGCATATCCAAAGAGAAATATTCTTTAATTAATGCAATAAAACAAAATTAGAAACCAAAAGTGGTCATCAATACAAACACGCACCAAGAATCCAATCATAATTCAAATTTCAAGCATCGCAAAGTCCTGCAAGAAATAAAGTGCTGAAGAGACCCATTACATGCTTGTTCAGAACAAGCTTAACTTGAACTCCACCTTTCTCACTATCCTTGTTCTCAGCCATGCCAATTGTCAAACCTCTATCCACCGATGCTATCTCCATCTTGGTTGGTTCCCCCCAACTAAAATCAATCCCATATACACCAAACCGAACATGCTAATCCCATTATTTCAACTCCCTCACTTAACAATTCATTAAACCTAGCAGACCTTAACTCACCTTCGTTAAAAACCCCTTTATTGAAAGTTTTTATTTTATTGTGAATGCTCTTAGCAACAAGGACCACCCCATCTTCCTTTATAAAGTCCATTGGTTGTGCATCTATGAGAAGGCCTGGCCACACACAATTTCCAAAATAGGCATCAGTGTGCGATTGTGTGCTCTAACTTTGTTCCTACAATCCTTCATGAATGGAAAATCAATTTACACTTTGTCATTTTGAACTCCTTGAATGGCCTTAGCAATGCAAACTGAGGCATAGCCATATGTGAGAACAAAGGTAGATAGAGTTAGTGGTGGCTTTGTACAAGAATGGATAATTGATTCTTCTCCGTTATTATCCACCATGTCCCACTTTGATAACACCTTTGTCTTCCCCTTCTCCAAATCTGCACGTGTGAGCTCGAACATGGCTCGAACCGAATCGTCCAGTTCTGGTTCAATAATATTCAAGCTTCGACCATCGCTCTTTTCTTGGGGGAACATCTTGGACAAAAATTTGGTCCAATTGTTCATGAAGGAGTGATAATGTAGTTTGAACTGCTTCAACACATTTGCACATGAGATTACTGTGAATTTTGACATGCTTCAACACGCTTAAACACAGATTTACTGACCATTCACATACTTTGAGAAGTTTTTAGTTAAGCTGTAGTAAACTATAAGCTTAACCAAAACTTATAAATTAAAATTGAAAGACTTATATGCTAAACTAGTGTTCTTAACTGTCATATTTTCATAACAATATACTATGTGAAATGCGTTAAAGTTGCTAACAAATTTAGAAACACTCAGTTAAGCTAAATAATTGAATAATACAATTTCTTAAGTAAACTTTGATGAATATTAGATGCATTATAGGTGCATTGAAAAGAGTGACTGGTATATTTGATGACAAGGGTAGAAGACTTGCATTGGTTAACACAACATTGTGTCCTAAAACTCTTAAACCAACAATATTATATGTAAAGAGAAAACTAACAATGCATAAGAACTATCATGTATAACTCTTATCAAAATCTCAAAAAATGGAAGAATTCTAATTAGATCTTTCACTTGTTGAACTGTGCATAGCCTTCATGGTTTGTCAGTTGAACGGAATCCAAGACCATCACAAACCTTATCAATGAAGTTTCTATCATCCTAATTTGTTGTTCAAGTCCTTTAGCTAACTGGCCTGTAAAAGCAAATAAAAAATTCATATTTTTCTTCTTTTCTTTTAGCATTTACATAAAAATGACATTTCAGCATACGTAGGGAAGCTAAAGACTTAGTGTCACAACTGAGATCGCGACGGGACGGGAATATATGAAAATATTTTCATGGAGTCGTCACAAAGGTTTATTAAGGAAAACCATTGGAAAAACCTTTTTGTAAAAATACTTTAAACCAGTTTGCTAAAACATAGTTGGATCCGGGGGTCTGTTTATGTATAGGGAAGGGTAGAGACTAAACCCCTACAGCACCTCTGATACATCCATCCTAAAACGGTTACCCAAAAATGAATTGTGCAAATTAGAATAAATTAAAGCATATAAAATTTATCCAAAAGGATAAACAAATATAATATTTACAAATAAAAAAATTAAATTAAAGTATTTACAAATAGAGGAAATAAAATAACAAAAATCAAACATAAAATTACGAAAATTTAAAGTTTGGCTTGACAGGGAATTCCTGCTCCTACATATCCTTTGGTACAATGATGAACTCAAAGCCATGTAGTTCTCTAGAAAATATTTGTGTATTAGTTGATTTTAATTAATTAAAATCATTTTTAGTAAAGAACATTTTCTTTGAAAACAAAATTCATTCTCAAAGAGGATTTAAGTTAGCACTTGGCTACTTAATGAGCCCTCATGATTCAACAATAGTGAAGATAACATTTGTTACTCAATCTTCATCGTTGATCATTGCACGGATTCAAAAAGATTTGAGAGAAAATTTTTGAAATTCACTCCTACACGAGATTCAGGTTAGCACTAGGTTACTCAATGAACACTTGTGATCTAGCAACAGTGAAGATAGCATTTGCTATTCAATTACTATTATTGATCATTACATAGGAAATTATTTTTTATTTTTTAAATGTATTTATTTACAAAAAATGAATTTTATTTATTTTTAACAAAAATTTCCACATGAATTGACAAGACCTATTCCTAAACAATTAACAAACATATAATTACACTAGGCAAAGCACAAGAATAAACAAAATAATTAAACTAGAAAATACAAGGGTTCTAATCACTGAAATTTTTTTAACCTCTTCACCTTTTGTATTTTAAAAGATTTTAGCACAAAATTTACTAGACACCAAATAACTAAATCACTTCCTAAACTAATTTATTTAACTCCCTCAAATGATTAAAACAATATGCTCAAGAAAATATTATAGACTTTTTTTTTAGAAAAAAAAATGAAGACTCAATTAAAGACATTTTTATTCAAGTCAAAAACAATATTTGAGAACAAAAGCCAAAAAAATTGGACAAGCTCACAACAAAATGTATTATTCTAAATAACGAAAACAGTGGCCCAAATCTATGCTACTAAACATTTTAAAACAAAAACCCAACTCATGTATGCAAGTCACACTAACTAAAAGAAAAGCAAAATTAAATAAACAAAAAATAAAACTATATCGGTAAAGTATATGACGTTGCAATGGAGTGATGGGTAAGTAGGGTTGGTTTTTATTCTTTTTAGGGGAACAAACAAAAGGAGTAAATTATCACTTTTGTCCATAAAATTGCACGCATGAGTCACTTTCATTTCTGAAATTTGAAAATTAACTCTTTAATCCCTAAAATTTTACTCCATAGGTCACGTTAATCCTTGGTCAAACAACCGTCAATCAACTATTAGTCAATCGTTACATTATGCTGATGTGGAATTTTAAGTGACACGTGGCATGTCACGTGTCAATGATGTGATGATGACGTGCCATGTTTATCTCACGTGGCATGCTGACGTGGAACATATCAAAATATGTTCAAATTAGTCCCTGAAATTCTCTAAAATATGTCAAAAATGTCCTTGAGATATTAAATGTGTTAAAATAGTTCTTGAAATTTTATAAAATGTGTCAATAAAGTCCCAATTCCAAATTTCTCATCTTTTAGTTCATAAATTCTAAATCCTTGATAATTCTTAAACTTACTCATTTTTCTCTCATTTTCACATCCTTGATTAGTCCAAATTTGAGATCTTCCATGTTTAGCTAACATAATCAATTTATTAGCTATTTCATTACATTTCTTATAATAAAATGGGTATTAAAATATTAAACATAGGATTCAATGGAAGTATTATATTATAAAGCGTGGATGGAGTTTATCAAAGGTCTCATTGGAATATTTTAATTGCAATTTGGGAAGGTCCATATTTATTAAAGGTTTGTTTGAAATATTCTAAATTGGTGTCATTGTATTTGCTTTATCTCGTATCAACATTCTCGATAAGTGGTCATATTTCTTATGACCCACTATCATTGAGGTGGATTAAAAGACACAATGCTCTACTTAAGATCGATTAAAGCTCTCATGTTTGATATGACTTGCAATTACATTTAACATAAAGGTAGAATCTCTTTTCATTGTCACGCTAGACTCTTTTGAAACCAAATTCCTTCCCAAATTGAAACTAAAATTTTCCAAAGAAGCCCTTGATAAAATTCATGTATGATTGATAATATAATATTTCTCTTGAATCCTATTTTTGATATTTTAAAAGCCATTTTATTCCAAGAAAAGTAATGTAATAGCTAATAAATTAATTATATTAGCTACACTTGGAAGGCCTCAAATTTGGAATAATCAAACTCCTAATTATGTTTAGGATATTTAAAAATTTGGATTGTTTAAACATGGTGTGAAAATAAGAGAAAAATAAGTAGGTTTGAAAATTATCGAGGATTTAGATTTTATGAACCAAAAGAGAAGAAATTTGGAATTCAAACTTTTTTTACACATTTTAGAAAATTTCAGGGACTATTTTGACACATTTAAAATTTCAAAGACTTTTTGGACATATTTTGGAAAATTTCAAGGACTAATCTGAACCTATTTTGATATGTGTCACGTCAGTATGCCACATGAGATAAACATGACACACCATCATCACGTTAGTGACATGTGGCATTAACACGCCACGTCAGCAAAATGTAACAGTTGACTGACTGTTGATTGATGGTTGTTTGATCAAGGACTAACATGACCTATGCAATGAAATTTCAGGGACTAAAGAGTTAATTTCCAAATTTCAAGGATGAAAGTGAATCATGCGTATAATTTCAGAGACGAAAGTGATACTTTACTCTAAACAACAAGTCGGGACTAGTGGAGTCAAAAGTTTGTAAATAAAATAAAGAAAACTCAAATAAATGGAAGTTTGCAACACATTGAGATAAGAACATAAATGTTCCTACATCTAGTCACCTTGACAGCCACATAACAACAAGGAGTGGGGACTAGTGGAGTCAAAAGTTTGCAAAACTAGATCAAATGAAAAATATTCAACCAAAAGCAATCATAATAAAATAACAACCCTAAGAGTGCCCACAATTCCGAACAACACAACCCATACCACATTGAAAACAGATTCAACACATAAAATAATAGAATATAAATAAGACAACAAGGCAAATCAAGAAGGGTCTAGAACATTTAGGTAACTTAGAGACTTTGACACGGTTTAGAAAAACGCATGGGGTAGGGATGGCAATGGGGCGGGGCAAGTGCGGGGAGTACTTCCCCATTCCCTGCCCCGAGCCTCCACAAGTGTCCCCGTCCCCGTCCCCGATCCCTGTTCCGAGGAGAAAAATTCCCCCGTCCCCGATCCCCACGGATCTCCATTCCCCGCGGGGATCCGCAGAGATTCACAAAATTAGAAAAAAAAAATTAAAATAAAAACAGATCCAGCCTTAAAATTAATCAGCAAAATGCTTGAACGAAAACTAATCTAACTAGAAACCATTGACAAATCTCTCAACAGATAGCTTCCAATTCCGGTGTTTTTTTTTAAAAAAAAAAAAGGAACAATCTCCAATCAACAAAGTAACACATGCATGATTAATATTCAGCAAGAAATGGGACTTCAAACAAAAATATTGGTGTTAAAAATAACCAAAAAGAAAAGAACGAAGATGAACAGTGTGCTGTGTTGGGGCTTGATCTTGGGGACTGGGGTTACTAAAGCTGAGACTGAGAGAGTGAGAGTAAGACCGCCGAAGCTTCTTTGTGTTTGTCGCTGTTCGTCGTCGTTCAGTCCCCGTCATCCATCGCCGTTCAGAGCTTCTTCTTCATCGCATTCACTTGCCGCCATAGGAAGCTGTCAACCGTCACTGGTGCAAGTCGTTCGGAGCTTCTTCGTCTTCTTCTTCGTGGTTCAGATCGGCTTCGCCCAGGTTGTAGGTCCGTCATTTTCATCATAGATCTGTGTAAATCTTCTATCGAGAGCGAGAGGGTGTGAGGGTGAGTGAGAGCCAGAGGACAAGATTGTAGAGAGTCATGTTGAGAGTGAGAGGTTGCAAGGCAAAGAGTACAGAGATGGTGGGATTGCGTATTGAGATCTGAAAGAGACTATCTCTCTCTCTCTCAATGTTGTGCGCAGTGCAAATTGGGGGGAACCGTTGGATGATATGTTTGGTGTAGATGAGGGTTAGTGTTTTTCAATTAAAAAGTTAATATATATTCATTAATATACGACTTACAAATTATCCCTCGGGGCGGGTCCCCTCGGGGCTGGGAATACAATCCCAATCCCTGTCCCCGAACTGTCCACGGGGGAGGTTTAATCCCTGTCCCCGACCCCGCGGGGAAAAATTCCCCGACCGTGGGGATCCGAATGCGGGGATCCCCGCGGATATCCCCATGTGCAGATCTCCATTGCCATCCCTAGCATGGGGATGTAAAGGTCACACAGAGAGAGAGGATGAGAGTTTCACACACATACACACACACACACACACACAGAGACAGAGAGAGAGAGAGAGAGAGAGAGAGAGAGAGAGAGAGAGAGAGAATGGCATGGCGTTGGAGGTGGTTGGGCCAAAAAAAGGGGGAGGAAGGAAAAGAGGCCACTTCTACTTGCTTCTTTATCTATGTGTCTCTCTTTTAATCACTGAAACTCTGTGTGTATGACTCTTTTTTTCCTGAGAAATTCCTCTCTGTGTGGCCTTTTGTCTGACCAATTCCTCCTCAAATTTTTCTCTAAAACCTTTTCTGCAAATTACTCTTACATTTTTCTCCTCATCCTCCTCTTTGTGAATTTTAGTCCATTTTTATACATACTTGTTGGTTAATTTTTTCAAAAATGGTACATGATACTTGATCTAATTGAAGAATTTCAGGGATTTGATTAAGCCGCTGTCTTTGAAAAATTTGTTTTCAGTGCTCCTCTTTTCTGAATTTCCTTTGTTTGTGATCTGCTTTAAGAGGAAAACGGGTGTTGAAGACAGGTAGGTGCTCCACTTCTCTGCCTCACTCTTCTTATTTTCTTTCTATTCGGTGCACGCACCTTTTTTTTTTTCAACTCAAAATAAAATTGAAATAAAACTAAAATAATTGAAATAAAATGAAATAGGCTGACTCGTTTTTATTTCAAATAATGTAAAAAAAATGGCATGAAAGTGATAGGCTGCTGTTGAACCAAGAAAATAGACTAATGCAGAAGTAAAAAGAAACTTGATTTTTTTTTCTCATACGCAAAAATAAAACAAAATCTCCAAAAAGGGAGATATGAGACCATAAAACATAATGTTGATAATAAATTAAACTTGACATTTAAAATTAAATTAAAAGACAAAATAAAATTAAATTGTTTACTATTTTTTAACTTAATAAAAAATTGAGTGCTGAAACTTAACTTATGTGCTCCAACCTATCTCATTCTCAATACAATGTCCTTTATCCAAAATTCACTAACACCATGCGAATAATTCCAACATAAGCAATCTAGTAAATCCATATGATCCATCCATCTAAAGTTTTAACTTTTTTTATATTAGTGATCTTTCATTAAACCAATGAGACATAAAATAGAGTCCAATCAATATATAAAAAAAGATCAAAGTACTATTTGGAGAATAGACATAAAACACAACACAACATGCAAAAGATAAATATTCACTCAATTTGATGTGCTCTCCTTCCTTTATGCTTTCTATAGCACAAAGACAAAAGAAAAGCACATCCCAAAACAGTATTGAATGCTAAACACAACATGAATATAAACGATATACTAACTAGATAGAAGTAATGCCATAACCATGTTTTGTAAATGCATTTAATAACATCAAATATCCTGATAATTCTAATGACAAATGCATGTAAGTAAGTCACCTAGCTGGTCATTATTCTGTCTGTAAGTTTTGTAGTAAATAGTAAGAGCCAAGACTGCTTGTCCCACAATAATATTAGAAACAATCACGCTTGTACATGGATTCACTATATACTCACATTATTGGGGAAGCTATTGCTGACTTGGAGCAAACTTATAGGCTGTGAGCAAAACTAATATGCCAAAGTATGAAGACTTATATGGGGAAAAAAAAATCTTAACTGCCATTTTTACACGGCTGTAAAAGCAAACTTCCAAAAAAAAAAAATGAAAATGAAAATGCTAATAAGAGTGAATGTCAATAAATATACAACATCTTTTGAGTTTGTTCGGCATGGGCTACAATACCAACGGCCTTATTTAGGTAGTGTGGAAATACCATAGCAAGCCTGACGCACCTAAAATACAACGCAATAAAGACATCATCAGACTCTTATTTCAAACATTCATAAAAATAGAAATAATTAAAGTGAACACTGCTTGAGTTTTGGCAGACAAAGCACAAAGCGAATTTAGGACAGGGATGCTCATGTGTTCTTGAACAAAGCTGCAAGAGATGGAGATGGATACAGTAAGAATAATATGCACCCTCAAAGGAAACCATGGGAAATTAAAAGGAACACTGCTCTAGTGAATAAGAAAAAAAGACCACTTCTAATTTGCTCACTTTCTAATTTCCATATTACGCAAACCATGCTCTCTATCTTCAGCATACCGCAAAATATCTTTCACTTTGTTGTCTGGCATTGATTTCAAATTCAGCATACCCCAAAATATCTTTCAGTTTGTTGTCTGGCATTGATTTCAAAACCTTTGTCAACATGTTCTTCTTGGAATATAGTCATCTACACATATTAAAAAATAGTGAGCATAAAAGAGACCCCATGATATCAAATTCACTAAACCATATTTCAACTGAAGAAGAAATGCATGTGTATATATATCAACCTATACCAATTTGCAATAAAATAATTATTGATGGTAAAATAAAACATCAGTGATATGTCATCATTCTATCCTACCCCTCGTGAATGGTCACCTCACAAACCAACAGTGATCAGTCCCTATTAAAGCAAATCATGTAAGCCAGCACTTGATGAATACACTTTGCAGAACACCTTCAAAGGATTCAAAACTCCAAAAAGTGTAAGCCAGCATTGTAGTCAAGTCAAAGGATGCATATTCACTAAACTACTCCAAATATGTGTTTCAGAATTCTGATTCATCTGTATCTAATTATTTTTTTTATGGTGGATGATTTATAAGAAAAGGTAGGATTTTGCTGGTAAAAATTACAGAGAGGAATACAACCTTTTTTTTCCCCAAAACTTTTTTCATAGGATCAGAAACACCAGCAGATATATGAACCAAGGTTGACAAGGGCTTGATGATCCCTGAATAAAAAGAAAAGGGTCAGCAACAAAATCGTTGGGATAGCCAGTATCTGAAACTGAAGCACACGTCATCAGGATTGGCTACTAGCCAGACAGCAGTCTCGTTGTTCCCTACAGTCGCCTGGACACAATCAAGCCTATCACCTCCAAAGAACAGTAATAATAATAATAATAATAATAATCCACCCCCCCCAGATCTCAACACCCCCAACAAAATTGAAATAATTTCCTTTGAGGATTACGATGATGATGAAACTGGAAGTAGAAACTAGAAGGCACAACGGAACAAAAGCAAAACTCCCAACGCCGTAATTAACAAATCACAACAACATATAATCCAAAATCAAAATCAAAATTTCAATAATCATCATCAAGAGCAAAAACCAAAAAACAAAAGCAAAATATAAAATAAAAAACTCACCAAAAGTTAAATTTTTTGTTTATAATTTTTTATTTTAAAAAAATGAAAACTTTAAATTAGAAATTAACACAAGACATGCATATGAACAAAGCCAAAATAATTGGAAGAGATTGAAAGATACTCAGCTTCAATGGGTTTAAGGGTGAAAGGTGAGTCACCATAGAAAATCCCAATATCTAATCATGTGCATATTCACATTAAGTTCTTTAAAAAGAGTCAACTTGCGCCACAGGTTGGAGGAAGAAGACAAGCAACACTTGCATTTGAGAGTTGCTTTTGAGAAAGGGAAGAGACGAAGCGGCGTTTGTGAAGGAGAAGAGAGAGGCTCGGAGGAAGAAGACAAGCAACACTTGCATTTGAGAGCTGATTTCAAGAAAGAGAGGAGACGAAGCTACATTTGTGAAAGAGAAGAGAGAGCCTTTTAGACGAGGCTGCGTTTGAGAAAGAGAAGAAAGAAACAAAGGTATATGGATGGCATGAAAGCTTTCGGCTTTCCTTCTTATGTGAGCAACTTTCCATCTAAAGGAAGTCCTATTGTGAGCTCAGTTTTTTTTAATATCCACGGTCCACCCCATTCCCTCTTTTGTCTTCTTGTTATATGTTGCCATAGGTGTGCAAATGTTGTCCCTCCCAGTTGTGCACGTAGCAGCCCTCAATGGCAAGTGGAGATCATCCATGTTCTTAAAGAAAGTAAGAGTAGTGTTGATGCATTGGCTACAAGAGAAGAGAACCAAATTGAAGCTATGTTTAATTGGATTTACCCCTAGAAGAAGTTAGCAAGTTGCTAGCAGCTGATGCTGCCAAATTGCTTTACATTAGGCGCTAGTTTATTTTGTTTGTTTTCTTTTTCTTGTCTCATGTATCGAAAAAGAAAAAAAAAAGATTGATTTAGCTATTTATTTCCTATTATGAGTTTCTAATTCTAGACACTTAAAGTAGTCATGTCATCCACTAAACAGGTCTTGTAAAGCAAGCTAATACAATGAAATGAAGCTCAAGTGTACACCATAGTACACTCACAATATTAGCGATGAAAGTGTTTTATGGCAGGTTTTAGCACATATTTGTCAACAACAAATAATTGACAAACTCCTTGTGCATGAGACTAAACTGCTCCAAACTATATGTGAATCGACAAACTGTAAGAGTTTGGATGACAACCTTTGCTTTTCAAGATCTCAATTCAGGTAGCGAACAACTATTCTTCTTGGATTCTTCACCAAAAGAATTGAGTGTCAAACTATTTTTTATGGAATGAGGATGGAATGTAAAGTGATTTGTGTTGTGATTGTGTGAATGTAATACTTGACAGATTAAATGAAAAGAAGAAGAAATACAGAATGTAACTTTATTGACAAATTGAAAATAAAATACAGAAATTGTAAAGAAATGCAAATAACTTAAAGAAAATCTAATCCTAGGAAATTAAAAGAGAGGGTTGAGAACAATACTTGGTTAACTCTAGACTCTGTCTAGTCATTAGAGACGTTTTAGAGTGAATGTGTGAGTCAAAATTTCAACCTCTTACAATTTGTATAGGACTAGTATTTATAGGTAGGCTAGAACTCTAGGATTTTGATACTTGTCTTCTGGATGCCCTTGAATGTTATCCACGTGGTTTTGATAGTTATTTTCTTTGTCACTTGCTCCTTAATCACCACTTTGTCACGTCTTTATTCAATTTCTGTCAATAACCGCTAAAAACTGTCAATAACCATCTACTGACGAACACATGCAAGGGTTCATTTTGGCAGCATCTTCAATATCTTTAAAATTTTCTAAGCCTTCAAGTTGCAAATTATCACTTCGACTTGTTGAACTTTGGGTATGATAGTTGTCTTCAGCTTCCAATTGCTTTATCCAAAATCTTGTAAGTCTTAGATGACAAACTTCAGCTTCGACTTATCAAATATCGAATGAGAGAACTGTTAATGTCGAGTTATCAAATTGGGTACTCTGTCATTTGACCTTTTTTGGATCGACATGTAGTTCGACAAATTAGAAACTTTGTCAATCTTATAATTTTGTCAATCCTTAGTCATGCCAGACCTTTGACTAATCTTCGAACTTGTTAAAGTTAAACGTTAGTTCGACAATTTGACACTTAGTAAAATTTGGTACCAATAGAAAGATAATGGTCCTCTTCAAAGTAGAAGAGCACTAACCAATTAAAGGCCTGTTTGGTTTACTTTTGGGAACATTACTTTTGAAATAATGAAGTTAAGAAAAATTACTTTTAGAGTGTTCAGATAACTTATTATGTTTTGTGGCTTTTTTATATGGGCAATTTTTGGGTGTTTCATATCTCAAATTTAATTTGTATGCAATGTGTAATTTTTTTTTTATACAAAACCATCAAATTATGTGTTGAAATTCAGGAAATATAAATTCTAAAACTAAAAAGTTAATTTTAAAATTTCAATTCAAATTGAAAATAATTATTCAAATAGGAACTAGACTAATTTCTCTTTATATATAACAGTCATCAAATGACAAAAACTGTGTCAAATGTATTGATTGAAAATATATTCGCTGATCGACCTCTTTTTTATTTTACATACTTTTCAGTGCCAATATCTAACCCGTGTTACCGCCCTTTGTTACTCATTACAAGCTCAAACGTTGAGTATGATTTTTTCACTCAATTAAAATTTGAAAAAAACACTAACAAGGTACTTAAGAAAACTGTTCTTGCAAATCCAGGGAGAAATTTTGTTTATTTGCTACAATGAAAAAATAGAAAACAAAGTGGCCTGCAAACGCGATTCAGTTCTCCCTGAAAAGGCAAATCCTATATTATTCAGATTTCAATCATCGCAAAGTCCTGCATGAAACAAAGTGTTGAAGAGATCCATCACATGCTTGTTCAAAACGAGCCCAACTTGAACTCCACCTTTCCCACTATCCTTGTTCTCAGCCATGCCAATTGTCAAACCTCTATCCACCGATGCTATCTCCACCTTGGTTGGTTTCCCCCAACCAAAATCAATCCCATAAACACCAAACCTGTTTGAACCTGCCACTCCCATCATTTCAGCTCCCTCACTTGCCAAAGCCTGAATCCTAGCGATCCCTGACTCAGCTTCATTAAAAACCCCTTTATCCAAAGTCTTTATCTTATTGTGAATGCTCTTAGCAACAAGGACTACCCCATCTTCCTTTATAAAGTCGCTTGGTTGTGCATCTATGGAATGGGCCCACACGCAATTGCCAAAATACGCATCAGGTATTGGAGGATCTAACCTATTCCGGCAATCCACCGTGAATACAAGAGGAGAAGTGCTATTTGAACACCCAAAAATGGGTGTCTGAATCAGATACCCACTTTTTAACCGTTAGATGTAATGAATGTTAAGAGTAAGTGGGGACATCCATCACATCCAATGGTTATAAAGTGGGTGTCTGTTTTAGACACCCACTTTTGGGTGTTCAAATAGTTTTTCTCATACAAGAGTGAATTTCTGCCTCTCATTTTGAACTCCATGAATGGCCTTGGCAATGCAAACTAACACATAACCACATGTGAGAACAAAGGTGGACAGAGTTGGTGGCGGCTTTGAAGAAGAATGGATTGTTGATTCTTCTCCATTGCTATCCACCATGTCCCACTTTGATAACACCCTTTTCTTCACCTTCTCCAAATCTGCACGTGTAAGCTCGAACGTGGCTCGAATCGAGTCCTCCAATTTTTGTTCAAACGGTAGAATCGTCAAGCATCGACGGCCATCACTGTTTTCATGTGGGAGTATCTTGGACGACATTTCGGTCAAATTGCCAAACGGAAGTCCAAGATCTATTGGGTCTTTGATGACATCCCTGTCAAAGAAAGGCTCTAACTCAGGCACCAAAGTTGGTGATTCTTCACTATGACACAGTGAAGCCCATGCTTTGATGAACATGGCTGTAGATTTTCCATCAAGAACAGCATGGTGGGTGCTGATTCCGATGCTGAACCCACAGTTTGGGAAAAATGTTATCTGAAAGGACACAACAGAAGCATGGGAATTCGATGACTCCAAGTGGGGTACGAAAGATCGACATTCTAAGGCTTCACGGGGTGAATTGTTGGAGACAATACTGTTGAGGTCTGCATCAGATTCTGCTATGACAAGTGAAACGCCATCACCGGGGTTGTATTGGACAACTGGTTTATCAGAATCAGAATGCCAAACTACGTTCCCAGCAAGAGGGAGGAAGTGTTGGAGGGTGAGAGAGAGTGAAGTTTTGAGCTTTGGAATCACTTTGTCAAAGAAAAAAGAAGGGGAAGAGTGAAGGGTGTAGAAGAAGACGCGCTCAACCGGGTGGAACCTGATCCAAAACAAATCGAAGAAAGTTAGAGGGAGAGATAACTGGGTTGCTGAAGGAGGAGTAACATGGCATTGCTCATGGATTTTGATGGAGGTGGTTTTGTGAGAAGCCATGTTTGAAAATTGAAAACAAAATATGCTGCGCGATTGGCCTAGAACTAAATAGAATGGTGTGTGTTATTAGAAATGGATAACTGTGTATATACATAGGTAAGCCGAATAATAGCTTGAGTTTATTCGCTGTGAGCTTCTATATTTATTCAGAATTGTGCGGATCAAGGGCTGATGCACGTAAGAGATGGCATGTTATTATGTGAGCACACTTTTTTCTCACACTCAAGTGGATCACACTAGTTTTATATAAAATATAGTCTCTTATTTGTGAACTTTACTATCAATTTTATTATGAGGGGTGTAAATATATTATATTAAACTTGTGCTTATAAGACAATATTTCTCGTAAGAGACGCTTTCATGTACCATTATATTATGGCGAAAACGAATAAATAATGAAGATCAAATATGTGACGCACTGTTTAGTGAGCACTAACCCCGTAAAAATAGGATCTCATATCCATGAACAGTTGAATCTGGATCAATTCCACAAGGTGTGAGCTGACCTAGCTTTGCGGCTCGTGTGATTCAGCTTGGATTCCATAATTAAGCTTCATCAGGTAGTGCTTGCTTTGATTCCCAGCTTGGACAAAAAGGTGGTAGGTGTGGAGGAAGTCATCAACCCTTTATTTCTTGAACATGCCCGCCAACTGTACGTCAATGGGTCTAACAACTTTTTTTCATCTCCAACCAATTTTGATGGCGAAAAATGCATGTAGAGGAAGAATGATTCTTCCACCGGGATGAGCTAAGAATTTTTCCTCTATAAGCCATGGAGATTATAAATGATTATTACAATACGGTTCAATCTCCGATGCCATTTAAACAAATCTTGTCCCGTGGCATAATGATTTTCTTAACGAGCCGTGTGAATAAAATTTCTGACAGGAAGAAAAGTACTTCCTTTTAATTTTTTTTAAAAATACTTTTAGGATTTAGTTTTATATTTATTTATGCTTTTTAAAAAGAAGTAAAAGCATAAAATAATTAATTTTTTTGCTTTTTTTTTTCAAAAGTAGGTAAGGAAATACTTTTGATAAAAGCAGAAGAGAGGAGATATTATTAATTATTTATTAAAATTAATTAAATTATAAATCTATCATCATAAATTTTATAAAAAAATAAAAAATAATCTTTCATTAAATAACTCTCATTACTTGCCCTATTTAAATTATAAAACATACCTTTAATTGTAATTTTACTCAAAAAATACTTCTATATCTATTCCATCCAAACAATTAATAAGTTATGATTATAATAAAAAATACTTCTACAATTATATCCAAATATATACACATATTTTGCTTCTACTTCTACTTCTACTTTTACTTTTAAATAATTATTTTTCTTAGAATTTTAATCAAATGAGCCTAATAGAAGGAGAATTCTTAGGCGGTGATTACTAGTGATAGACCATGATGGTGATCACTTCATTCTGCTTATTTTTTTATTTCTCTCCTAATTCTATACCTCTCCATTTATAATTTCATCCTGCATCCCGCAAATCAATCATCAATCTTCCATTTATAGTAGTGGAAGTGGTTTGAACAAGGAAAATATTAATATAAACTTTAATTAATTTTAGCCATTGATCAAATTTTAAAAACTGTTTTGACCAAAATATTGAAGGTCATGATTTAGAGCGTCTCTATTAGTGGGATTCATTTTGTTCTCTCTTTTGCACCCTTTCATAAAACAAATAGGGATTAAGAGTGAGATAGAAATCTTCTATCCTCAAATAGTGTCTGTTTTTCAATCCCAACAATTATTTATTGATAGTGTAAAAATAAGAACAAATATATTTAAAAATTTATAAGTTATCAAATATACAATACCTATTTATCACGTACCGTGTCAATAAATGATTGGGGATACAGGAAAAGAAATACTATTTGGGGACAAAAAATTTCGATCCCCAAGAGTGTCCGTCTTATCTCTAATGGGAGGGATCAACTTTGATCCCCATTTGGGTTCCACATGATGAAAGAAAAATTATGCAATTTTATTTTTGGTTTTGATTAAAAAAATAAAAAATTAAATTTTTTGAATATTTTTATTTTAAATAAATTTTTATTAAATTAAATTGCACATAACTATTTTGTATATTTTTTAGAAGTTAAAATGTAAAAAATTCAAATAAAATACTTGAAACTAAAACAAATCTTCAATATATTTTAAAAATATTACATGAATAGTGTTATGAAATAAAAGATAAGTATAGTATACATGAAACAATTTGGAAAATACTAGAATAGAGTTTTAAAAATAGTTGTGAGAATAGATGATATTTATAGAATATGAAAATTAAATGTTGCATTCGGTTTCAGTTGCAACGTCTAAGTTTTTTTTATGTTCCAAAATTACCGCAATGCTCTCTCATTTTTTTATGAGAAAAAATTACTGCTTCTGCTCCAAGCTATAGCGTGTCTTGCTTGGAATGGTTTAATTGAAGTCTTTTTTTATTTTTTATAAAGTTTAATTGAAGTCCTTGCTCAAAGGGATTTTCGTTTGCTGGGCCACAAGCCACGTCCCTCATTCCAAAATTCTGAACAGGGATGCAAGTGTTGCAGGCAATGGAGTTGGTCCTGGAGACCACCACCCTGATACGCTAACTTAACAAATCCTATTATAAACTTTTTCGGTCAACATCTTATTCTATTATAGTCTAAAATACAAAGACTATCTCTCCTAAATAAGGAAAATACATAGAGCAAGTTTTTTTTCTTGCTGCTGCAAGTGAATTTCAACCACTAAAAAAGAAAAAGGTATGAAAGAGAAAGCATATTAAAAATGTATGTGAGCGATTTAAATGTCATGTGGAGCAAGGGGTCTCCCGCTCCAAGAGCACCAAAGAACAAGTCCCCAATAATTCCATATGTCATTTTTTCCATTTGATACGGCACGGTTCAAGTTTCTTTCTTTCAAAAAAAGGCACCGGAGAATACCCATAGAAAAATTAGGGAATATTTTGAAAACATGACAATAATATTATATTATATAAAATAATATATATAATGCCATATTAAATATTATGTATTTGCTATTAAAATTTTAACAGATGTTACACTGTCAAATGTTACTATACTATTAAATCTTGCCGTTCTCTTACCACATGTTATATCATATCATATGGTTCCTAAACCTAAAATTTGTTGTTTTAGATTGGCCTGCATGCAGAAAACTATAGCATGATTAAACAATTTTGGGCCAAAGCACTGTTATTTAAGCTATGTTTTTTCACGTTAAATATAATCTTTTTCTAAAATCAAAATCTGAATAAGCATAATTATATATAAATCAAACAATAGAAAAAATAGAATTTACTCATCAATTATTCTAGTTCCTTATAGGTCCAATCCTTCATTAGGTATGTGGCTGAATCAAGTTCATGTCATGAATCTTTTACTGCATCTGTTAAATATATTTGGAAGGGTCTTGTTCCTCCCAAGGTGAATTGGTTTATGTTGAGGAGTAGACTTAATGCCAAAGAGAGGCTTGTTAGAGTAAATATTTTTCGGAATGTTCTTGTCTCATATATGTGTTTATATAATATGAGTAGGTGGAGAACATTTACCGTCTGTTTTTTTTTTTTTTTTCATGCCCATTCTCGGGGAAAGCTTGGGGCTGGTGCTATAATAATTGATGGGAAATTTGGTAATCTCTAATGACCCAATCATAAACTTGGAATCTTGGGGTGTTGTGAGTTTCCCTTGTAAGGATATATAGGAATGGATGGATAGCATGTTTCCTTACAATTATTTGGTTTATTTGAGAATTTAGAAACCGTGAGATATTTCAGAAAAAATAAATAAAAATCGCTGGTCCTGTTTCGTGTATGATCTAGCCATGTGTTTGAATTATTGGATTCCTGTTGAACTTACGTATGTTCCTTCAATGAGCTTGGGGAATAAGTGTCCTCGCTATATATGCCGCGTTGGTTCAAGATTGGCGAGTAACACGTCTTGAGAATCATGTCACTCCCTCAATTGCTTTTGAAGTTTGGTGCCACTAGCTAGCTAGAATAATGATACTTATATAATAAAAAAATTGTAACATTTTTAGTCTTCTCACTTTGTTTTAATTGGATGTGATAGTAATTCCTACTCACTCCATTTATTCATTATATCTAATGATGATAAAATAATAAGAGTAAAAATGCTGTAAATTTTTTTTATGTTGTTTGTGTTTCTGATCTCTCTTTCTGGCTTGGTGTGCGCGTCATGGTTAGTCTTTTTGTTTACAAACACATGGCAGATTAGTCTTCAGTGATTTGTGCTGCGTGTAATATTTTTGCATAGGATGCGCTAAAAGCATTGGTTAAAAATTATTCAAAAGAGTAATTTGTGGTGGGTTTCATGTTTTGAGAATGTAAAGAGCTGTTTAGTTTCATATTTTAATTTTCAGTTTTCCTTTTTAGTTTTTCAAAGTTTATAAAGAAAATATTGAAAATTGATAAGTTCTTGTATGGGAACTTTAAGATTGTGACTATATGGTTACTTAATAATATTTTAATAAAAAGGATGATAACGTGCCTGATTTGCCCTAATCTTCTTTTCTTCCCCTCTCTTCCTATTTTACAAACGTTTATTCTCTCATTATTAATTCCATATTTTGAATCTCGCAATAGTGACCATTGTTCCACGGTAATTATTTAACCCCATTTTTTTTTGGAGAAACCCCCAATAGTGATGCACCACCAATACAAGAAGTCATACTACATTCATAAAATCACTAAGAGTATGTTTGTGAGTTTGGATTTTGAAGGAGAAGGGAGGGGAGGACTTGTAATATAATTTTACACCTTCCATTTCCTCCCTTTCCCTCCAAAATCCAAACTCACAAACATAGCCTAAAGTGGGAAGAATTGATCATCTATTAATTGTTTTTTATAATTAAATCAATTCACTCATGCCAGCAACTTTTCTGTGTTGAGATATGCATCATTCACCCGAAGGTGATCTCAAATACACAATAATAATTCCTTTTCGCCGAAAATACTAAAATTCGAATGAAACTAAAAAATTTCATATTCCTCAATGACGAAAACAGGGAAAAGCTTCTCACGATCGTACGCCCACTATGATTTCGTCAACAACTGCCACTTGGTGCTGGGGAAGAACCTCAAGGAACCACCCAATTTGAGTCCTCGCTCGCAGCGGCCGCAGCTCCAGGCTCGGTGGTCGTGTCCGGGTGGGGAGCTTGAAGTTGCCGCTTGGCATCGCAGGTGGTGATTCGAGGCCTCTACACTTTGCTTCGTTCGATGGTTTGAGGCTTTCAGTTCAGTTGAACATTGCCTCCGTGCCGACGGTAACGGTGGTGCATGAGGGACGGAGGGAGGGGTGGAGGTCTGAAGGAAGAAAGAGAAGCAATGGTCTTTAGAAAAAAGAAACAATGAAGGTAAAATCGATATTGTAAGTCTTATTAAATATTAAAATATAAATATGAAGTGTTATAGGGCGTTTAGAAATCTTGAATGAGATGGAATTGAATTGAATTTCATTAGGAATTGAATTTCATCAAAAATTGAATTAAATTCTTATGTTTGGAATGAACCAGTAAATTAAAGAATTGAATTCAATTCATTCGTTTGGAATGGATCTAAAAATAAAATTAATTTAATTATTTTTACTATTTTATCCTTTATTAATAGGTTAGGAAGAAAACATTATATTTAAGTAAGGTTATTTTGATATTTTCATTTGTTGGAATTCAATTCTCATACCAAATCGCACCCCTTTGGGTCTGATTTCAATTCCTTAGTTTTGTTGGATTTCAATTCTCATGCGAATTCAATTCCTTTACTTAAGTTACTTCCAAACAATGAAATTCAATTCAATTCCTTGATAGAATTGAATTTTCTAGGGGTTTCCAAACGCCCTGTTAGGAAATTATTTTTTTAAAACATAAGAAAATGAATCTCAATCCTATTAGATTTGATTTCAACATATGACATTAAGTGATTATACTGGCCACAAACTCATCACCCCCAAATAAGAATTCATCTTAAAAATGGTGTGAAAATTATAAAATTTAGTTTCAGTTTTTATTTTTAATTTTTGATATTTTCTTCATAAAATCTGAAAAACTAAAAATAAATATTGAAAACTAAAAATTAAAATCATTCAAATCCTAAAACTCTTTTTTTTTTTTCATATAAAAATTTTCTCTTTCAGTTCCAGTGCCCCTATTCTTTATATTTCCTCTTGCCTTGAAGGCATCTTTGTTTTCTTGTACTATGCTTTTTGGTGTTGACTATTAATGTTGAGCCATTTCAGCTATTTATAAAAAAAATAATTAAAAAAGAAATTGACATATTTATTATACAATATTTTTGCATGAACACAATTTTTTGGAATGCAGAGAGAGTGTTGTCTATATTGTACAATAAGTAACACTTTTTTTAAAAATGAATTATCTTTGATATTTTAAAAGCATTGCCTTATCTATTCAAAATACCAGTCCATAAACATGTTTCACGTAGAAATATATTTTATATCCAGAAAGAGCATGCATCCCACAAATATTTGTTTTAATTGTGATAAAATCTAGAATGAACACCGAATTAATATGCATCACAATTTTCGTATTTTATGTGTTTTTCCATTTTAGTCATCACAAACAAAACAACCACATGAACTTGCATGTTTCTCAAAGCTAGGCAGAGATTAATATAGGCTCTGATACCAAATTTATGATAAAGTAATTGAAGGACTAACCTTCAACCATAGCCATTATTAATTTGCATGATTTTGGTCCGTAGAATAGCACAGCACCGCAACACAACACCCATGTGCACTTTGCTAACTTAACACATAACCTTCTAGTCCATAGGTGTGATTTCTGATGGAACGAGCATTACTCTTTACTATTAGATTAGGGATTATATGGGGTCTTAAATGGCGAAACAATTTCTATATGTCAAAGAAACAACATTTGATACTTATCTCAAGACAGAAAGGACAAAGACAATGAGATAGTAGATACAGAGACAATATTAGAGGTGCAGATCACAAAACTATATTTGGTGGTGGTATACAGAACATAATGATTGATGAAAAGATAAAAAAGATTAAGTTGTAATTTGATGAAAAGGTGAGAAGGTAAATAATGAAATATGAAATATTTAAAGTGATACATTTAAAAAAATATTTAAAATGTGTCCCATAAGTATGTCTCCGTCATTCCTCTATTTTGAAGGTGTAGAAATTGATTCAAAAATTATCCTAGAATAGAGATAATTTTGAGTTTTTTGTCTCCATCTCATCATTCAAATACGTATTGTCCTCAATAATATAGCTATAATTTCTATCTTGAGACATTTATCAAAAGCTAACTAGATTTTCAGCTTCATAGATCCATAATCCTCTATTTTCACTCGACAAAGCTAGTTTGGAGAGCGCTTTTTTTTTTTCCTAAGCGAGGAGAAGAGGAGAAAATCGAGAGTGGAGATACACACAAAATGGAAGAAAAACAATATTATTTCCTTTTATTTCCTCCACAAATTATGTGATACATAAAGTATTTATTAGAAGAAAAATATGTAACTCAACACATTCTATAACTTTTATTTGAAAATTGTTAGATATAAATTAACTAGTATTTTTTTCCTGTGGAATGCACAGGATTATAATATCTTCTATTAATATCGTGATAATTGTAATTATTATATTGTTATTATGATATTTGGTGTGAAGAGAGCCAAAGCAAATTAAATGCGCATTATTTTATCATTGTTTTATACGATCTGTTTACATAACTGTGTACTTATTGCTGTAATGAAGTTAAACTACTTCGTTATCCTTGTACGTTTATCTTTCTTGATTTTTAGCAATGTAGACCAAATTATAAAAAAGGACATATACAACAAAAAATTGTATTTGAATTCTAATTCTAATCATATACACTTACTAAAAATTATTATTTTTAAGATAAACTTATCCACGATTGATATTAAGATTAGGGAAAAACCTTAAAAAAATTTTAAAAGAGGCTAGCTTAAACAGAAGGTGAATAAAAGGAAGAATTGAATGCTTTTATTACATACACCATAATAAACCCATTAACAAAAAAGGGTAGGCATAATGGTACAAGAAAAAGGAATCTACTAAAAATAATACTATTGAAATTAGAAAACTCTCTTCAAGTTCATATCGACCCAACCATAGAAATTGTTGGATATACATTGCTTGTAAATCCTTAAGCAAAACATGACTTCTTTGTTTTTTTTATTGCCTAACCATGTGCATTTTGTCCATCAAACTTAGCAACCCAGGATCCTGAAAAGGCAAACAAAGATATCTTCAAACTTTGAGATAAATTACTCAATGTAAAGAAAATGTAGACAAAACTGTAAGATAATAAAAGAGCACATACCTTATGAGTTCATCATAGTTGCCATTCACTAAACTTTGAAGGGTAAGAAGCTACAATATGAATAGTTCTGAGTGCTAACACCATCCTTATGTTAAACTTTCCACAGAAAGTGCAAATATTCAGCATAGTAATAAGGCAAAGCATTAAGCATTTCAATATACTTAAACATGAGAGTATGTAAATATCAACGATAATTAAAAAGCACAACAAAAAAAAAAAAAAGATAAAATTTGCAAAGGCCAGTGAAGGTCGATAAAAGTCCAACTCATTAAGCAGTCTTAACAAAACCTGAATGCAAAACCCCAATGGTACTTGGGAAAAATAGTTTCCATTTGATTATGTGAACAAAATAAAACCAAGCCCAAAATAAGAAGACAAATTGCATCTCTAGCACTTATCATTCACTAGTCTTTAGTTCTTTTCCACATTAATTGTCTTCCTCTGAGTGGTTGAAAGATTTCCATCTTCAATTGATTCAGAACCAAGTGAGATTCTCTTTGCTGTAGTCAATTCTAGAAGTTGATTTTCATCTTTAGAACATTGAGTCATCACTCCATCATTGAAGTCCTTTAAAAGATCCTGAAAGAGAAAACAATCTAGCTAGTATCAACAAAAAGCTCGTAATACATATCCTATAATGGAAAAAAATGTAATGAATTATATATGAACAACCTTTGCCATAGAAGTTGACTAAATATTTTGTACCTGCACTCCAAGTGAAGACTCACCAACAGATAGGCCACCAGTAAAAGCAGGCTTTAAGAAACAGAATATAGAGAAAAGCATCCAAATTAAAGATTGCAATAAAGATATAGAACAAAACACAAAAGAGAAAATACAAATTAAATCCCATAAACCACACACCTCAAAAGGCTTGACATTTGGATCTATTTCTTTAAATTTTGCCCCAACAGATGAGTTTTTGCACACATCCACAATTCTAAAGGGGTACCAAGACCTTGGCATCATCACCTCTAAGTTCAATTCTGAAAAAAAACTATTTTTCATGAAGAATACTCTCAAACTGAGAAGGATGTCCAAATGAATTAGCAATCTATAAAATTTGGATAGCATGAAGATCACCCAAAACCAATGTTGCACTATCAGTCATATGCATTACTCTTAGATTAATGCAATACCTATAAGCAAAAACATATTAGAATTATTTACTTTAATAAAAAATTCTAGCCAATCCTAAAAGTACAAGCATGAAATAAGTAAAGTGCTAACCTTGGGCAAACATGAACATTACACTTATCATAGAAGTACAATCCACAAGAGTAGTGTTATTTTAACTCACATTTTAAGGGCTACCCTATCGACACACCCTAATTAACATTTGGATTGAATGTGACCCTATTTAATTTGGGTCTCACACCTCATTCAATGGTGAATGTAAGTGTGTCAGCACGATATCCCACAAAATATGAGTCAAAATAACATATCTCTTCACAATAGCCAACACAACAAATATTCCACCTTATAGACAAAAGCAAATATTAGAAGGGTATAAACATATAAGAGCATGTTAAGAAAAGTAAGAACTGACGTTATAACATAAAATAGAATAAGCAACTCACTTTTTTCATATCCTTTAGTTCCTCAATTCTGGCTCGGGGAGCATTTTTACGAATTTCAATTTCCAGATTATAAAATTTAGATTCAGAATGGTTGATAATCTTCTTAGGATTGGTTGGTATAGTTTTGAAAATATCAATAATTGAAGGGTCACAGCAAACACTTTCAATTTTGACGGGGTTTGAAAACCACATATAGATAAAATAGAATTGAATTCTTATATTTGAAATGAGTTACTAAATTAAAAAATTAAATTTAATCTTTTAATTTGGAATAGATCCAAAAATAAATTAATTTAATTATTTTTACTATTTTATCCATCATTAATAAATTAGGAACGAAATATTATATTCAAATAAGGTTGTTTTGATATTTTTATTTGTTGGAATTCAATTTTCATCCCAAATATACCTATTTGAGTATGATTTTAATATATTTTAATTTTCATCAAATTTCAATTTCTTAAGTTATATTCTTTTCAAATAGAAAAAAATTGAATTCATTAGTAGAATTAAATTTCACCATTTCTAAACATCATCGGAAGGGTAACAAGCTTTTTTACCAAAATAAAATGGAAAAAAAAACATTACATACAAAAGTGTCATATTTTAAATTTTATGTATATATATATACTCTTTTTTTTATATTAGAGAAATAGGCTAACTATCAGGTAATTTCACAATCTTAAATATAAAGTAAGCGGTCTCTAATTGACCGATTTCTATTGATTATTTTTCCCATCGAAATGAGTCAATACTTGGATAATTTCCTTGCATTCAAAAGTGTCATAAATCAATTAACTATTGACCGATTTTTTATACTTGTCATATACAAAGAAATCAATTATGTATTGAACGATTTCTATACCATTGGAATTTTGTCACTGTATTTCTTCTTTTTTTTTAATCAAAACATGAAAGGATATAATTTTCAACATGTGTCTAGCGTGACCAAGAATAGGGAATCCGGTTCTTGGGGCACGTTGACACGTTTAAGAGCGTCAAATATTGGGTTGCCAAACTGAGAGAGACGAAAATCATGCCGTCATTAATATGGACCACTGACCTAGTGGCCTGGCAACGTTATGGTTTCTCGTGGGTTTGGGCTTTTCCAGCTTTTTTTTTTTTATGTTCAGCACCACAGTTATGTTTATCACATCACTGCGCATACAAATTAAATTAAACCACATGATTTGCTTTGATGGTTGTTTTCGCGTTTATTGTTATGTTGAAAATCAATATAATTAAGCTTCAACATTTTGCTGTACATGTACTCGCTCAAACAATTTCTTGATTTTTTTTTTCCCAATAAATAAAATTGATCAGATGGACTTGATTGAACAGTAAATATTTAAAGCATATTGTAGCTATAGGTGTGGCTATTATACGTATTTTTAATTAATTTATTAATATAATTATTTATATATGAATATTAAATTAATATTTACAATTTATAACGTAATAATTATCTAAAATACACAATAGTATTTTAGATAAAAATAATAAAAATGAAAAATAAATTGTAATATGCAGATAGTGATATTTTTATACCTTTTATTATAATAAAAATATCAAGATTTTTATTGTGACAATGATAGTGATATTTTTATTTCATACCATATTTACATAATATTAAAACAAAAATTATAAAGTACTATACTTAAAGAAAATTGTTAAAAATGATTAAAAAATTAATTCAATTTGAAAAGTATTTAAGATTAAGGAAATCAATTTACTACATAATGTTTTCTGGTATTTATGTAAAAATATAAATTTAATAAATTTTATGAGAAAAATGAGTCAAAAAAGGAAAGATTCTCACAATAAAAGATTACAGAAACAAAAAAATTATTATTAAAAACAAAATAAACTAGAAATAATAATTATTAGTTTAATTAGATGAAAGAGATGGAAGGGTATTTTGAGACAATCAAGTAAAAGTTTATTAAATTGAAAGTGAAGATGCACAAAAGGAGTGATAGTAACCACACAATATGCTTTAAATATTTACTGTACAATAAAGTCCATCTGATCAATTTTATTTATTGGGAAAAAAAAAGGTCAAGAAATTGTTTGAGCGAGTACATGTACAGAAAAATGTTGAAGCTTAATTATATTAATTTTCAACATAACAATGAACGCGAAAACAACCATCAAAGCGAATCATGTGGTTTAATTTAATTGAATGCGCATTGACGTGATAAACATAACTGTAGTACTGAATATAAAAAAATCTGGAAAAGCCCGAACCCACAAGAAATCATAACATTGCCAGGCCGCTAGGCCAGTGGTTCATATTAATTACGGTATGATTTTCATCTCTCTCAGTTTGGCAGCCCAATATTTGATGCTCTTAAACGTGTTGACGTGCCCAAAGAACCCGGATTCCCTGTTCTTGGTCACACTAGACACATGTTGAAAATTATATCCTTTCATGTTTTGGAAAAAAAATGAAATAGTGACAAAATTCCGATAATATAGAAATCGGTCAATGCATAATTGATTTATTTGTCCATGACAAGGGTTAGAAATTGGTGAATAGTTAACCGACTTCAAGCATTTTTATTTGTAAGGAAATCACTCATGTATTGGACAATTTTTATGAAAAAAATAATTAATAGAAATCGGTTGACTGCTTTTTTCATATTTTGAAATTATGAAATCATTTTATAATTAATCGATTTTCTTAATATAAAAAATAATATATATACTATATAAAGTTTAAAATATGTTTTTTTCCATTTTATTTCGATAAAAAAAGGGAGGGTAACAACAAACCAACAAAAACAAAACAAAAGCTCTTATCACGGCATTATAGCTCAAGTTCTTTTGTCGCAGTAAATAGCTGACCCAGACATAGCTCCATCATTATTAACTAGCTACACCAAAATAAGCTTATAGCCCTGCATGAAAGAACGAATGAAAATGACCCATCACATGCTTGTTCAGAACAAGCCCCACCTCAACCCCACCTTTACCACCCTTGCTCTCTGCCATGCCAATAGTTATGGTCCTATCCACCGACGCTATCTCAACCTTTTCAGGCCTTCCCCAACCAAAATCAACACCATACACACCAAACCTCGTTGAACCTGCAACCCCTATTGATTTGATCCCTTCTTTCATCATACTCAAGCCTCTAAGAAACACCGTGTCTATTCCATCAAGTGCTCCCTCGTGACACAAATTTCTTATCTTACCGTGAATCTTCTTAGCAGCAATGACCAACCCCTGTTCCTTTGTTAAGTCCTCTGGCTGTAGTGCATCAACGATGTGGCCACAAACACAGTTCCCAAAATAATTCTCAGGAACGGGAGGGTCCAAACGAGCCCTGCAATCCACAGTGAACCCTATCGCAAATTTCTCTTTTTTACCGTTCTCGGATTCTTCAATGGCTTTTGCAATGCAGACGGAAACATAGGCAAATGTCAGAACAAAAGTTGACAACGTTTGTGGCTTTGATGAAGAAGGGAATGATTCATTTGCTTGTGTTTGTGCCACCCCATCTTCTACAATGTCCCACATCGATAAGATCGCCTTCTTTATGTTCTCTAGATCTCCACGTGTGAGCTCGAACGTGGCACGAACCGTATGGTCCAGTAGCGGCGGAAACGAGTTGGACATAATCTTGAGGGTTCTCCCTTTGTTGCTGTTGTTGTCATCGGTAGGGTCTAATTGAGATGAAATTTCTGTCCAATTTTTTATGAACATAATGTCACGCCCATTTGGGTCCTTAATTGCTTCCTTTCTTAAAAAAGGCTTCAATTCAGGAACCAAATTATGAAAATCTTCATTGGTTTTACATATATAAGCCCAAGCCTTGATGAACATGATTGATGATTTTCCATCAAGGACAGCATGGTGGGCACTTATGCCTATGCTAAACCCACTATTTGGAAAAATTGTGATCTGAAGGGATATAATTGAGGCTTTAGAATCCGATGATTCCAAGTGGGGTACCAAGGAACGAGATTGTGAAGCCTCACGTGGTGAATTTTGTAGGAAGTGGTTGAAGTCTTCATCAGACTCGGCTATGACTAAAGAAACACCATCACCAGGGTTGTATTGGACGATGGGTTTCTGTGAATCTGAAGGCCAAACGATGTTACCAGCTAATGGGAGGAAGTGTTGGAGGGTGAGTGAGAGTGAGGTTTTGAGCCTTGGAACCACTCCGTGAAGGAGAGAAGGTTGGTGTTGTGGAAGGGAATAGAAGAAGATGCGTTCAACAGGGTGGAACCTGAGCCAAATCAGGTCGAAGAAGGTGAGAGGGAGAGACGATTGGGATGGTGAAGATTGAGGAGCAACATGACAGTGCTCGTGGATTTTGATGTTGTTGTTCCGAGAAGCCATTTGTGAAAGGACAATGGATAGATTAGGGAAATATAATGTGCGGACCATAGGAAATGCTTGCCAGCTTATATCCCTTGACGGGTTGTGAAGCGTTGGCCGCAGCTAGATGCTTTGAACGTGTGATTAGTTTGGTCGCATCAAGGATAAGGCTGCTGGCTAGACAACCCGATCCGTTCAGAAGTTTATGGGATCGGATTTAGGTCTCGAAAAATGATTTAGTGTACTTTTTGATCAAATTTGGATTATATATTGAGTTAGTTCGAATTAACCCAAAATTTTAAAAAAATTAGAGTTATATCTTGATATAATAATTTATGAAAAATTATAAGATTTATAATTCAATAAATATATTTTATTTAATCTGATATTATTTTTATATTGAAATTATTTGTTTTGAAATATATATTGTAAAATAGTTCTTAAATTTTATTTCTTATAAAATTTTATAATTTTATAATTATAATGTTCAAATTCCCATATATTATTTAATGACGAGTTGATCTGATTTAACCCGGTCCATAATCAGATCATTATCTAGTCATGCTTAGATTCCAAAAGATGATTCAATCTAAAAATTGGGACTCGTTCTGATTTTATCTAACCTGACTCAACCCATCTTTTGTACACTCCTAGTTAATGAGATGTTTTGGCATATTGCTTAAAGAAGATTATTGGTAATCAATATTATCTTTGTTTCACTTTTTAAATGACTGAAAATGTTATAACATAGAATTTGGTATGTTCATAACTACCAATTTGCATTATCCTGTTGGGTACATAAGAAAATTACCATGCAATATATATTTTTACTAATATCAAACTATAGCAATAATATTAATTGTACTAATAATAATTAATTAATAGTATTATTATTTGATTAATTTTTATTAATTATTATAAGAATATATTAATATATTTATAATATTATTATTAATTATTATTAAAATAATTAAATAAAATATTATATAATAACTTTAATTAATATAGAATAATTATTGATTTTTGAATGATAATAATCACTTATAAATATTATTAATAATTATAATTAATTATTAGTTACTATGATAATAGTTAAATATAATATTATATAATAATTGTAATTAATATCAATCATTAACAATAAGTATAATTTACAAATATTATTACTAGTTATTATTAATAAGTAACTATTATGAATATTATTTTTCATAATAAAAATAAAAATATTGGGAGGATTATCATTGGATATAGAAATCCACACATACACCCTTATGGGCGAAATTCACATTATCACTAAGATGATAATGTGGATTGCCTTGTTAATAATCTAATCTGGATTACTCATAATGAGGTCCAACAAAACAGGGTAACGTTATGGGTTTAGACAATTTTAAATTGCATTATCAATAACAAAAAGATTATCTCATATTCCAAATGCCCTCTAAGTGTTATAGATTTGTATTCACATGAGGGAATAATTAAGCACTTTTCACAAACTCCTGCAAGTATACAAGAAAAATTAATTAAACAATTATGTTTCTTTATTTAGAACATAGTATTTTGATAGTTTTATAAACTAAAAGTAGAGTTTAAAAATAATATTGAAAATAATTCAATTTTAACTCATTATTAGTATAAATCTTTTTATATATATATATAATTATGTATTGTTACATTCGATACTTTTAAAGTAATGAATGTAAAAATTAATCACATGTACAAAAATTATTATGCATAATTAGGTGATAATACAAAATCTATTCATATTACCAATATATTAAACTTAATTAATTATAAAAATATAATTTTTGAATTGTAATTAATATATCACGAAAGATTGTGAAAGAAGAATCTTTAGATGCAGCTAATTATTTACCAAATTGTTCCACTAAATGGTGCTTTGACATAGAGATGGCATCCGGGAGGGCCAACCGCAGGCGAAACCGCCTAATTGAAAGGCGATAAATGAGCGCAGTCTCCAAAAGAAAAGGCTACATTAGTTTCGGGCCAGCATGGAATTTTTTTAATAAAATAATATCATTTTAATTTAGTATTTATTTATGAATTCATAGTTAAATAATATAAATTACATGTTTTCTTTCTTTGATACTCATAAAGTCCTGATACATTTTGTATTCAACTATCATGATTTGATCATTAATTTCATGATACATGAAAAAAATGTAAGAAGATGGGCAAGATCGGCCTCCTTTTGCAAGCACCTCCATTGTCACAGAACAATTAGGCAATTTCGTGCTGGAACCGCCAAATCAAAAGGCTGTTCCATGTAGACCACTCTGTCGACGCCAATGTCACGCTCAACAAAATGTAAGCATTTTGGCAAATAGCTAGGGAAGAGTCACATTTTGGTAAAAACTGTTGCAAACAAGGGAATAATGGTAAAAATAAAAAAAATTCCACATCAATATAAACTAAACATACATGAGTTCTACTAATTTAAAAGAATTGAAATTTCAAACTATCAACTAGTAGAAATATCCTTGAATTGTTAACCCACATCCTAAGGAGAGTGTGTCTTGTAAGAAAATATATCTCATGTGGCATTAAACATATATCTTATTTTATTGACTTAATAAATAAATAATAAAATTAATAAAAGGAAAGTTATTAGGGTGATTACTAACTTGATGAAAGTTGATTTTCTGAAGGTTTTATATCCATTATAACTGGTCATTTTCCTACCAATGAAGTCTCTTCTCATTTTTTCTACAATCACTAAAGAAATAAGGGAGTAAGGATACAGTCAAGGAATAGAAACTCAGTTTCTGGGCAAATTGTAATCTTCTCAATTTACTTTTTTTTTCATCTTCATTATGGATCAAGGTATGTTCTTGGACTCCATAAATTATTGTATGTGAGAATTACGAATTTCAAGATCCTTTTATTTTAATATATAATGATAGTTTCTGAATTAAGAATTTTAGAAACTATGACTTACATGTGATATTAGAGCATTATTGTGAAATTTGTGATTCTCCATCAATGATTATTGTTTCCCCAGTTTCCATGAACCCTAAACTATGAGATTGGGAATTTTAGTGTAATTCCGCTATATTATTGAATTGAAAGAGAAATCACTGTTATGATTTGGAAATTAAAGTCTTTGTAGATAAAGTTTATGGAGATAATCTATTACCCACTTCATTAACGTGATCATCCTGTATGTCTCCACATTTGTGCAACATTTTGCAATAACATCACTGTTGCACAAGTTCACTGTTCATTCAATGATTTTCTTTTGAACCATCCTTTATTTATGTTTCTACATTTTGAAGAGGATGAAGTATCAATAAACTACGTTGATTGCAATTTCTTTGAAGATCAAGAACTGTGAATTTCTTTGATTGCAATTGTACATGTTGATTGCAATTTCCATAACGTGAAGGGGTTTATGTAAAGCTCTTAAATATTTTCCCGTCATGGTTATATATGCAAACTCTATATATGTTGTTTTGTGTTATATGCTTCTCTATATGCTAATTATTGAAAAAATATTTATGTGAAGCATTGACATAAAATTAAAGAACAATATTTGAATTTGGAATTATTGTATGTGAGATTTGTTAATCACCAAAGTGGTCAAATCTGAAAGTTGTTTAATAATTCCAAATTTATTATGTTTTATTTCAATTACTCTTATAATGGATGCTAAATGATGGTTATTTGTGTATGAATAAATTTAAGTTCATTGTTATAAGGCATTTAAGAATCACCCAAAGGTTGATTAATTGTTAAGGATCGCCCAAAGGTTCATTACTTGTTCTTATGATTATTGAACATGATTGTTGGTAGTGTAAGTGCAATATTAGATTTATTTATATATCGAAAGATGTTAAATATTTCTAGTTAGTGTATGTATCATTTTCCAAATAATGTTTAAATTTATTAGCATGATTATGTTAATTATATGTTGATGTATCACCCAAAGGAGAACATTGATATATATTGAATGTTTAAATATTTGTTATCTGAATCTATATGGTATGTTATTTTATAACTCAAAACATTAATGTTAAGCATGTGTTAATTGTAGTAATTGTCCCTATATCACTGTATTCGCATGCTACGTCTGTTTCAATTTTTAATGAGCTAAATTTTTTTGATTGGTGTGAACAAGTCCAATTCCACCTTGGTGTATTGATTCTTGATTTAGCATTGCAAGTTAAGAAATCTGCTGCTATTACTGATGCTACTAGCAATGAATAGAAAGCCCATTATAAAGCTTGGGAGGGTCAAACAAACTAAGTTTGATGTTTGTGCGAATTAGCATAGCAAGCAACATCAAATCTACTCTTCCCAAAACTGAAAGTGCTAAAGAATTTATGAAATTTGTGAATAGTGCTCCCAAACTGATGATAAGTTCTTGCTAGGACATTAATGACTACTTTAACCACCATGAAGTATGATAGTTCTCGTAGTATGCATGGGCATGTCATTGAAATGACAAACATTGCACTAAGACTTAAGTAATTAGGAATGGTAGTAGATGAAAATTTTCTTGTGCAATTCATTTTGAACTCATTATCATCTAAGTATAGTCCTTTCCAAATGAACTACAACACCATGAAGGATAACTGAAATGTGCATGAACTGCACAGTATGTTAGTTCAAGAAGAAACCAGACTTAAGAATCAGGGAAACCACTTCATTCATTATATGAACCATCAAGGAGCTAGAAAGAAAGTTGAAAAGAAACATGGAAATGGAAAAGAGCCATTAAAGATTATTGAGTCCTCTTCCATGATCCAGAAGAAAGAATCAAAGAACAAATGTCATTTCTGCAGGAAATCTGAACACTTCTAGAATGATTGCCCGAAGAGAAAAGCTTGGTTCGAAAAGAAAGGTAACAAGCTTAATGCTTATGTATGTTTCGAATCAAATGTAATTATAGTTCCCCATAATACATGGTGGATTGATTCTGGATATACAACTCATGTTTCTAATACGATGTAGGGATTCCTTACAACCCGAACTATAAGCCAAAATGAAAAGTTTGTCTACATGGGCAATGGAGAGAAAGTTCTAGTGGAAGCTGTCAGGACTTATCATTTAATCCTAGACACTGGACATCATTCAGATTTGTTTGAAACCTTTTATGTACCTAGTATTTCTAGAAATTTGGTTTCTTTGTCTAAACTTGATGTAGCTGGATACTTTTTTTAGTTTGGTAATGGTTGCTTTAGTTTGTTGAAGTATAATTGTATGATTGGATCTGGTATACTTTGTGATGGTTTATATAAATTAAAATTAGACAATTTGTATGCAGAAACACTTATGACCCTACATCATAATGTTGGTGCTAAACGTAGTTTGGTGAATGAACATTATGCTTACTTGTGGCATAAATGATTGGATCAAATTTCCAAATAAAGAATGGAAAGGTTGATAAAGAATGACATGCTTCCAGATTTGGATTTCACTAATCTTTATATTTGTGTGGACTGTATCAAAGGAAAGCAAACAAAACACACAAAGAAAGGAGCTAGAAGAAGTACCTAGTGTCTTGAAATTATATACACTGACCTATGTAGACCATTTAATGTAAATTCTTTCAATAAAGAAAAATAATTCATCACTTTTATTGATGATTATTCACACTATGGTTTTGTCTATCTGTTGCATGATAAATCTCAAGCAGCTAATGCCTTAGAAATTTATGTGAATGAAGTTGAAAGATAGGTAAACAAAAGGTGAAAATTGTCAGGTCTGATAGAGGTGGTGAGTATTTTGGAAGATATGATGAAACTGGACAACACCTAGGTCCATTTGCTAAATTCCTAGAAAAGTGTGGCATATGTGCTCAATACATAATGCTAGGTACACCAGAACAGAATGGTGTATCAGAAAGGCATAACAAAACATTAATGGATATGGTTAGGAGCATGATGAGTGATGCATCTTTACATTTATCATTGTGGATGTATGCTTTAAAAACTGCCATGTATTTGTTGAGCAGGGTTCCTAGTAAGGAAATTCCAAAAACTCCTTTTTAGTTATGGACTGGTAGAAAACCTAGTTTAAGGCACCCGCATGTTTGGGGATGCCAAGCATAAATAAGAGTTTATAATCCACAAGAAAAGAAATTGGATGCAAGAACAATTAGTGGATATTTCATTGGTTATCTAGAAAAAATTTAAAAGGTATAGATTTTATTGTCTTACCCATAGCACAAGAATTGTTGACATTGGAAACCCTCGGTTTATTGGAAATGGTGAGGCTAGTGGAAGTGAAGCTTTACAAAAAGTGGAGATTAAGGAAATTAGAGTACAAGTTTCTCTTCCTTGTACTTCTAGTTCTAGACTTCTTGTTCTTCATATTGTTGAATTGCATGACAATCAAGAAGAACAACAAGTTCTTGATCCCATGGTTAACATTGAGCCAATAATAGAACAACCAAAGGAAATAACATTAAGAAGATCTCAAAGAGAAAAAAGATATGCTAATTCGAATCATTATGTGGTTTATCTACATGAGTTAGTGTTACAACATCCTCGGAGAATGCTATAACAAAAATGACAACAAAATATTTATTCCCAAAATGAAATAAATTTGAAAATGGAGTTGCCACCAATTTTAATTCTGGCTAAAATTGGAAAAACCTTTTGATTTGTAAAACTGATCTTTTAAAAAAAGATTTGAGTTCAGGAGTCTAATTATGATTAGAGAAGGGTGAAAACTTAATCTCACTATACCCCTAATGCATCCATATAAATACGGTTACCTTAAAGTTATTATCCAAATTAAATTATAACTTAATAATATTTATTTTCCCCGAAAAGTCACAATTATAGACAAAAATATGATAAAATAAAATTAAAGAAAAGGAAAATTAAGTTAAAAAGAGAATAAAAGTTAAAAAAAATAATAATTTTGGCTTGCTAGTTGTGGGCTATGCTGATATATTCTCTAATTCAATGAGGAACTCAAAGCCACGTCATTCTTGTAGAAAATAAGTGTGTGTTAACAGATTTTAAGTAAGAAATTAAAAATAAAAATATGTTCGTTGATTTTATTTGTTAAAAGAACTTGGATTGAAAAATTATTTAAAAGAGAAATCTATTTGTAATACCCCAAATTTTAAATTTAAAAGGATTATAAATTTTTCCGAATAGAAAGGGTGTTAGTCACTATTACTCGTCATTTCGAGTTCTGAATTTAGCTAAGTCTGGACCCTACACCTCCTTGGAGGACCATATGATAAAGTCATATTCTTGGAACCAAAAGTCCCAGTAATTGTTCCTTAGGGAAAACTGAGTTAAAGAGTGATTTTTTAAAGAATTTTTCGAAACCTTTAAACGCCCTATTTGTAACATCTAAGTTTATAAAACCGTGAAAATTACCGAATTTCAACTAAAACCCAAAATTTGGTTTATGATTTGTCAGGATTTTGATTTTTCTAACATTTTATTTGAATCCAAATGGGGGGTATTCTCTTATTTACATTTATGTTTAAAAGTTAACTTTAATAAAGAAATGTAAATAAGTGAGTTCTGAAGAGTGAGAGACCATCCTGGAGAGTGACAAACCATTCTGGTGAACGCTGTAGCGGTCAACAGTGAACAGTAAGGTAGTGTAGGGGACGAATTTTGTGTTCTCTACTGAGCGCTACAGCACTCTTAGGGCTGCAGCGGTCAATAGAGTTTATTAAAAGCCATGTTTCGGGTTCCGGACCATTCTACACCCCTCTCAACCCTCTCCTCTGCAGAGAAACGCGACTCCTCCCCTTCTACACCTCATTTATGGATTTATTTTCTTCTCCTTCAGTTTCTCATGTTCTAAGAGGTTAAATCTAGGGTTCTTAATGGTTTTGTTCCATGAGGTTCTTCTACCATGAATATGGTGAAGTTAGACTATTTAGAGATTTATTTAGAGTTATATTCCTTCTATATCAGATATTACTATCGTTTCTACTTCCAAGGGTCCTGTTGACATCACTCCTGCTCATTCTACCACTTCAGGTGAGTGGGTTCGCACCTGTAACCTCTATGTTGTGCATTAGAAGCTATTTTCATGAAAATATAACTTACTGTTTGATTTTAAAGATTTCTGTATAAGGATTTGAGATTTGCTGTTGGTTATTGTGTTGTAAACTGATGATTTGAGAGCATGAAACCTAGTTTTGATGAAAACTCATGGGACCATAGTTGTTATGCTGATTTTATGTAAAATTGATGATATATATATATAGTTAGAGGTTTTATGATTATCTCAATGGATTTTAGAATTGCTTTATATATGTCTCCTCTGCAGATTAAACGTGACTCTCATGGTAACCTTGAACACTACAAGGCCCATCTTGTTATCAAGGGTTTTACTCAAAAAGATGGCATTGATTATAAGGAGACATCCTCACCAGTTTCCAAGAAAGATTCCTTTAGGATTATCATGGCTTTGGTAGCTCATTATGACTTAGAGCTGCATCAAATGGACATAAAGACCGCCTTTCTAATTGGGAATTTAGAGGAAGATGTTTATATGGATCAACCAATTGGGTTTTCGGTCAAGGGCAAAGAACACATGGTGCGTAAACTTAAGAAATCAATATATGGACTCAAATAGGCTTCCCGCCAATGGTATCTCAAGTTTAATGATATTGTCATGTCCTTTGCGTTTAAGAAAAACACTGTTGATCAGTGTATATATCTAAAGTTCAGTGGGAATAAGTTCATAATTTTAGTCCTGTATGTTGATGACATCTTGCTTGCATCTAATGACCTTGGTCTATTAAGTGAGACTAAGAAGTTTGTCTCTAGTAGCTTTGAAATGAAAGATATGGGTGAGACAAGTTATATGATTGGAATAGAAATACTCTGGAATAGATCATAAGAACTGCTAGGCTCATCTCAGAAGGCATATCTCAATGAAGTCTTAGAGAGATTTAGAATGAAAAAATGCTCAGCATCACCTGTTCTGATTCAGAAAAGAGACAAATTTAGTCTCATGCAATGTCCAAAGAATGATTTGGAACGAAAACAAATGGAAGAAATTCCGTATGCATCTGTTGTTGGGAGTTTGATGTATGCTCAAACATGTATCAGGCCAGATATCAGCTTTGCAGTTAGTATGCTTCACAGTTAGTATGCTTGGTAGATACTAGAGTAACCTTGGATTGGATCATTAAAAAGCTGTAAAAAATGTTTTAAGATATTTGCAAAGGATGAAGGATCATCACATGCTTACTTATAGGAGATATGATCATCTTGAGATGATTGGATATTCAGATTTAGATTTTGCCAGTTGTGTAGATACAAGACAGTCCATATTTGGTTATTTGTATCTTTTAGCCGAATGAGCGATATCATGGAAGAGTGCAAAGCAATTAATCATTGCTGCTTCCACCATGGAAACTGAATTTGTGGCATGCTTTAAGGCTATAGTCCAGGTTAAGTGGCTGCAAAACTTTATTTCAGGGCTTGAAATAGTCGACAGTATTGCTAGGCCTCTGAACATTTGTTGTGATAATTCTGTAGTACTCTTCTTCTCTAAAAATGACAAGTATTCAAAGGGCACTAAACATATGGAATTGAAATATTTTACTGTTAAAGAAGAAGTACAAAAAAATAGTGTTAATAGAACACATTAGCACTGACCTCATCGTTGCTAATTCATTAACAAAAGGGTTGCTGCCCAAAACATTCAGTGCACATGTTGAAAGAATGGGCATTGTTGCTAAATAAGCATTATTGTATATGCATTATGATGTTATTTGTGTTTTATGTACTTTGACACTTTGAGCTCATGAATAAATGTTTCTATGTAACCTGTTTCCGAGTTTATATATATGATAGAATCGGAATTATGATAACAGGTTTTGTCTTTGATGAAGATATTATTGTTGGACCAATTATATTATGTGCTTCCCAATTATAGACCATGATAAGGATGGGACTAACCCTGTAGTACATGGAAGCGACTATGTCGGTTAAATGACGTATAGCCGCCATGACTCATTTTAGTTTTATTCTTGATCATGATGAATGATGTAGTAAGTGAAATTGCTTAATGCGCATTATGATAGTCATAATTATTAAACCATAAGGTGAAATAATAACAACTGAACCAAGTGGGAGAATGTAAGAAAATATGTCTCATGTGACATTATACATGTGTCTTATTTTATTAGTTTAATAAATAAATAATAAAATTAATAAAAGGGAAGTTATTAGGGTGGTTACCAACATGATGTAAGTTGGTTTTCTGAAGGTTTTATATCTATTATAACTGGTCATATTCCTACCAATGAAGTCTCTTCTCATTTTTTCTACGAAGAAGAAAGTAAGAAAAAGATCAAGGAATAGAAACTCAGTTTCTAGACAAATTGTAAACTTCTCAATTTGCTTTTTCTTCATCTTCATAATAGATTGAGGTATGTTCTTAGATTCCATAAATTATTATACGTGAGAATTATAAATTTTAAAATCCTTTTATTTTGATATATAATGATAGTTTCTAAATTAAGAATTTTAAAAATTATAACTTACGTGTCTGAGAGATACCTGAACAGTAGATAGCGGATTAGAGTTTAGCGAGGGAGAGAGAGTGAAAAATTAGAGAGTGGGCGGATGGGGAAGGGTGGTGTTGTGTAAATGATTGGCGGACTGGAAGGCGCCAAATCATATGGTGTGAGTTTATGGTAAAGCTGCTTTTTCCCTTGGTGACTTGATATTGCAAGCGCCCTTGCGCTTGCGGGGTTGCTTCTATAAATGCCTTTGTGATTGGTGGGTTCAGTGTTATGATACGAAATGATATCGGGGGATTTTTGTGCTGAAACCGCCAAATCAAAAGGTGGTTCCACATGGATCACCCTATTGCCCACTTTCATTAACTTTTATTTAATTTCATAAAAATATAATTACAGATCAAACAAGGAGATGACCCACAAGTCTTATAAAAGTAGCAATGCAATCGAGACTAAAATTACATCCTTAACAATACAAAGGTGAAAATCAAACTGGAAACAAAAGGCCTTCAAATAAATTTGATGCATTCCACCGAGTGCACCGTCGCTGGGTAGTGCCTTGAGATTACATGAAAAGACTAATACCCAAGTTAAGATTCAACAAAAACCAACCCCTTAAGACTTGTCCATTCACTAATATGCTGTCTAGATAACTACTTTTCAAGAAAGTTTTGCAAAAAATAATTTAATATAAAAATATACATGACTATGTCAAAGACGTTAATATTAAATATTTATAATATTTAGCGACCACATAAAAATTAAAAAATGGTATCAATATTAAATATTTTTAAGTAATTAAATTAATTTTCAATAAACAAACAACAATAACTCTTAATATCATTATCACAGCAAATAAATAAATAATATTAACTGTATGCTCTTTTTATTATAATAGAAGAAGGGTATTTTAATGAACCTCAATTAAAATTAATAAAAGCGGGCTCCCTAGATATAAGGAAAGCAGTGTAATAAATAGTTCAAGAAAATTGATATTTTGGTAAATAATTTGAATTTCAAATAAAGACAGCATGATAAAATTAAAAATTAAAAAGAAAAGCTGTTTTGTACCATTTCCTTCAGGGGCGGAGCGTAGTGTCATGCAAGGCGGCGGCCCCCCACCCAAAAAAAGAAATTACTATTTTTCTAATAAGGTTTTTAATTTTTTAAATTTGGCCCTCCAAAAAAATTTTACTTGGATAATTCTTATGATTTTTTATTTGATTATATATTTAAATATTATAATAGGTGATATATATACATCTATGTGTGTGTGTGTGTGTTTTTTTTTTTTGAGTTTTATTTGTTGAGCTTTTGTTTCTTTTTATATATCATGATTTTATTTAAGTTTTAAATAATGATAAAATTAAATTATTAAGTATTGGCACTCCAAACGGAACGTGCTAGCTCCGCCCCTGATCCCCTTTTTCTTATCCCATCCGATCATGCCAAACGGCAAATCCACTGTCACTGTTTTTTTTTTATATATATTATTTTTGAAGAAGAAGGCTATCGCGGTCACGGTCTCTAGACAATATATAATTGATCTGGCGCTATCGTTTACCCAAGCAAAGCTTGACTCGGCTTCGAATTAATCGCTACTCTCTGCTCAACTCAAAGGAACCTATTAGATTCGTAGATATACAAATATCTAAGAGATTATTTATCGCGAATAATGGTTAATGTATAATTAAATTACATAATAAATACACACTACACACATTATTATTATTATTGAATATGATGTGTGATCCCCGCTCATCCTATTCATTTATCAAATCTAATGATAATAAGATATGTGGTGTGCACTTATTATACAATTTAATTGTATATCTAACATCACTCATTTATGATAGTAAATTTGGACAGGTTTTGGGGGAAAAGAAATGTTATGACCATGTTTTGGGAGAGATATTTATGGTTTATGAGATGACGTCTGTTACAATCAAGAGGTTAAAATTCAAATGTTGTTATCTTTTATTTTTAAAAATTGTTCATACGTTAAATTTAAAAAATATAATCTCATGTTAGACATGTTGAATTTAAAACTATTTTAATATCATCATATAATAATTTAAGTTTTTAAGAGCTACATATTTCACAATAATAATAAAATTATCTCTTTTTCTTTTAATTTTTTTCCCCAAACCATACCTTTAGATTTTCTAAATCGGAATATGAATGTGATGTTCTCGTACCCAAAAAAAATGATTTTTATATGATCCGTTGAGGGGGAAAATATTTATTTTGGCATCATTCAAAGAGACCCTGTCAATGGCGGATAAAGAAAAAAAAATTTAAAGTGAAAAAGTGAATTTGCCAAAAGCAGATTTAGAAAACAAATAAAAAAAATTTAATTAATATGGATCTGCATGTGGCGGATTGAGTAAAGGATAAAAAAAGAAAAAATTACCGTTTAATTAAATAAGACTCTTGATTGTTAACCACCAAAGGCAGATTTTTTTGGAAAAAAATAATATTTTTAAATTTGCTAAAGATAGTTTTAATATTAACTAATTTTTCAATCTATATATAAACTTGTAACTTTGATCATAGCAAATAAATCTCATATTATGGAGTTAATATGTGGAGAAGATGCGAGAGAGTAAGAGGCTAGTGTTAGTTTTTCCAAAAAAAAGAAAAAAAGAAAGTGTATATAAAAAATGGTGTTTAAAAAATATGTGAGAATGAATAATGTAGCAAATATAATAGTTTATTTTAATGGTAAGGTTGTTACAAACACTAATGAGGGTGTCACATTTATATGTGAGAGGTCATTAAGTTTTTTAATTTCCTACATTTTCTCATATGCAGAGCTAGAGAATGAACTATGTCAGTCGATAAATAGTGACACTCCAAAGACAATAGTGGCAATGAGATACAAGTGTCCTATCTCAATTTTTGGCTAGGTCAAACAATATCAAGCAGTTGTAATATGGGATGACAACGATATTCAAAAAATGTTTAGGATACATCAGCAATACTAGGCAAACTTTCCTGACATTGAGTTGTATGTTGATTTTGAAATTATTGCTCGAAACATAGAATTTGGGTCAAGCAAATTTATAGATGAAGGTACGAAGTTAGAAGCAGTGGAGGAAGAGAAGGATGAAGATGACTATGGAAGTAAAAGTGGCAATGAATATGCTGATGATGATCTTGATAATGATGGCATATCAAACATAGTAGGTGGGCAACATTTGAATGAGGAGCTATCTTTCATACATGCTTTAGATTTGAAAGCTATACAAGCATTAGAGTTTCCAAAGTATAGAAACATAGGTATGTAGCCTTGATTCTATAATTTTTACATTTGTTTAGTTCGTTATGATTTAATTATTTAAGTTGATTTAATTTATTTCTTTGATTTAGTTACTTTTTTAGTTTTAGTGTAATGTTGTCGCGATTACATTATGATATAGTTCACTAGATGGGGTATGTCTACTACATCTCACCTAGATAGTCTCACTATCCTCAGTACATCCCTTTTCTCATAAACGATGTAACTTCATCGCGTTTACACCCTGATATAGTTCTAAGGGCGCAGCACGTCTACTACTATCTGTGAATCCATGAGCTTACCACTAACTAATTGATTATTATATAAAGCTTATTTTCTTGAATTCCCTCTCTTTGTGTGAGGCTTATTTTCTTACATTCCCTCTCTTCTTAAAATTCGATTTTCTTGTACTCTTCTTTGAGATTTCCTTGAAATCTTCTTAAACTCTTATGAGATATTCAATTCAACATCTCTTAAAAATCTCCTGAAGTCTCGCAAAGTTTTATGAGATATCCTCTTTAAAATCTCTTAACTTCTGAAACATTTCGTTCAAAATCTATTGAATTCTTATAAAACTTCTCTACTAAAATTCTCTTTAATTCTTTTTATAATAAATGTTGTAAGCGGACCTCAGATTTCTGGTCTCAACCTCGGATCTCGCATCCTAAACTATTCCATAAATTGGGTTGTCAGTCTCAGACCTCGGAGCTCGCCTCCTAAATTGCTGACCTTGGAACTCGCTTTCTAAACCACTCCATAACCGTGGTTCTAACCTCGGATCTCGGAGCTCACATCCTAAACTATGGACCTCGAAACTCACTCTCTAAACCACTCCATAACCTTGGTTCTGATCTCGGATCTCGAAACTCACAGCCTAAACTATTGACCTCGGAACTCGCTCCCTAAACGACTATAACCTTGGTTCTAATCTCGGATCTCGGAGCTCCAATTCCTAAACTACTGACCTTGGAACTTGCTCCCTAAACCACTATAACCTTGGTTCTGATCTCGGATCTTGGAGCTCACATTCCTAAACTACTGACCTCGGAACTCGCTCCCTAAACGACTATAACCTTGGTTCTGATCTCGGAACTCGCTCCCTAAATGACTATAACCTTGGTTTTGATCTCAGATCTCGGAGCTCATAGCCTAAACTACTAACCTCGGAACTCGCTCCCTAAATGACTATAACCTTGGTTCTGATCTCGGATCTCGAAGCTCCAATTCCTAAACTACTGACCCTGGAACTCACTCCCTAAACCACTCCATAATCGTGGTTCTGACATCGGATCTCAGAGCTCACATCCTAAACTATGGATCTTGGAACTCGCTCCCTAAACGACTATAACATTGGTTCTGATCTTGGAGCTCTAATTCCTAAACTACTGACCTTGGAACTCGCTCCCTAAACCACTATAATCTTCGTTCTGATCTCGGATCTTGGAGCACACATTCCTAAACTACTGACCTCGGAACTCGCTCCCTAAACCACTCTATAACCTTGGTTCTGAACTCGGATCTCAGAGCTCATATTCCAAAACTACTGACCTTGGAACTCGCCCCCTAAACCACTCTATGACCTTGGTTTGTATTTTGGACCTTGGATCTCATCCCTAACTAATCCATCACTTAGATTTGTATCTCGGACCTCGGATATTTTTTATAAATAATCTATCACCTAGGTATCTCGGACCTCGAATCTCGTCCCTAGATCACTCCATCACCTAGATTTCGATCTCGGACCTCAGAACTCGCCCTAAATCTCTCCAACACAAACAGAGCATGTTGGCAGAATTCAAGCCTAAGCGAGTTTAGTTTTATTCAAGTTCCTATCCACACGGTTTTGATCATAACTCAAGCAATCACAAATCCTAAAACTGGGTTTCAGATTTCAACAACATAAACTTAGTAAAATTAAGCACTTATCTTAGCAAAATAGCCAAACATCATAAAGTAAAGACTAGAAAAATTTCCTACCTCTTTCCAAGCTTTTTACTAAATCTTTCTCTAGCTTTTCTTCTCCACTTTAAAACTTCAAACCCATTTTCCAGCCACTACATTTGCTGTTGTTTGGACCGATTTGAGGACGAAAAACAAGGTTTTGGATGGAGTTTGTGGTAGAGAAAGTGTCCTTGAACTAGTTTATGTGTTTATCTAAGAGAATCCTTCAAAAACATCAAGGTTTCAAAGAAGAAAACTTAAAGAATATGGAGGAAAAAGGAAGGAAATGTGAAAGTTGTGAAGAGAGAAAGAAAGGAACGTGAACGCGGCTACCAACAGAGAAGAAATGCTATTTCTTTTCCTTTTTCCTTTATATAATATGACTGACTTGGAGAGAAAGTAAGAGAATTGATATTTCCAGATCTATTTGCCTTGTATCTATAGTGGAAATATCTATGTTTATTTAATTGTCCAATTATAAAAATTATCTAGGATATGATATTATCCTTTATTTATATTAGTTTCAATGTTTCAGTGTACCGATTATTACCATTTCAGTGTACCAATTATTACTATTTTGGTATCCGATTGATATCCAAATAATTTTATTAGGTTAAAAAATATTTATTCACCTTATCTTTATTTTTTCTATACCTTTGTACCAATTATAGTGTTTCATTCTATATCCCTGATTAAAATATTATTATATTGAATTTTTTAATAATATTAAATTAATTATTTTATTTTTTTATTTTTTACAGAATCCTTATATTATTTCGATCACAACTGTGCCCGACAGAATTTTTAAAATCCCTATAGATTGTCCACAATTAATTATTTTATCACAATAATGTTAAAAATTCGGGTCGTTACAATTTGCAGTTGATTTTTGAGTTAGTTAGCTTTAGTTTAATATGACAAAGCCCTAAAAAAAAAAAATATATGCTGACAGGGAAATAGCACTCAAAGCCCTTATTATAATAACACGACAGTAGAAGAAAGGCCTTATCACAATAATTCTAATATTATAACATTTACCAGATGCTATTCAATGCGAGTAACATGACAAAGCCCTCAAAAAAATATCGTAAGGCATGTTAAGCCCCAACTATATGATCCCACTTGCTCCAAATCTTTAAGCAATTGTAAGTACTTTGCATGTACTGCAGCAGTGTTCTTGGCAAGCAGAATACATTGGCCCAACAAGGCCAGTATGAAACCATGTGCAATCTGTTGTATTGCTAAATCAGAGTTGGTTTCTAGGTTTCAGTACTGTTGTTCAACCAAATTAAATTTATTGCACCTCTACTAAAATCCAGCGGCCCGAGACAAACATCAGTAGATGTTGACACAAGTTAGAGAGTTTTTCATAGCTAGTAAAAGTTGATCCAATCGTAGGTCGGCCATTTATCAGGAGCCCTAACAGAATAACAACATCTACTAGCATGATGCTGCACTCCCCTCATGGAAAATGGAAAGTATAAATCTCAGACCTCCACCTCTTAACCGGTGTTGAGATAAGCTTATGATTTACCGCTATGTGTACATAGACTCGTATCTCATTTCTCATTGAAAGAAATTTTAAATGTCTAGCTCGCATACATCTTGCTGTCTATTAAATTAAAAATTAAATTAATCAACCTCGAATAAATGGATTTGAACAGAAAATTAAATTAATATATCCTCTAACAAGATATATCAACTCAAAAGATAAATTAATATATCCATTAATAAAACATAAATATATTTAACTAATCTTTTAACTAATTTGATTTTACTGGAAAAAAAAACTGAACAGATATATTAAAAGACAACAAATTTAACGCTATTTTTTTTTATTTAATCATGCAAATTACGTCCAACTGAATATACAGAAAATATATAAAATATAAATTTCAATAAAAAATGAAAATACATTATATTTTTCTCTAGAACTTCAACAACAATGTGGCCGTTTAAATCCATTATATTATCAGTTTTGACCATTTTTCTTAATCAACTATCTCTTCTTCTTTTTTCAACAATCCCTTTTTTTTTTCCCTCACTTCTCTTCTGTATTGTAACCCCCCATCTGGTTACTGCTTTTATAGCAAATCATTCTCCCTCTTCAACTCTCCTAACTTTCCCTCAATAATACATAACCTTCCCACTATTCTCTCATTGCATCATTTCACTCAGAATCCATTCAACAAATTTAGAATGCATGCAGGTGAACAGAAGGAGTACATGTGAACTTAGCCTCAGTAAGGAGCAGCTACAGCTCCTTCTCCTCCCATAGTTAGCTCCCTTTCCCTTCTTCGTGCACGCAAGCTCGGTCGCGTCTCATCCGTTCTAGACGAGAATCCACCAAAGGCGGATTGCATGTGGCAGGCTCCACAAAGATTCAGTGTGCGTTGTGCCCATGGCAATGGTGAATCCGCCAAAGGTGGACTGCAGGTTGCCTCTAGCTCATGGCGAAGGAGAATTTGCCAAAGGTGAATTGTTGGTGGCAGCCTCCAACCCAGAGATTCTATTCAACATAAGTGAGCATATCTAGTTTGTTTGTGTTGAATCCGCCATAGGCGGAATAAATTAAATCACATTAAGATAAATCACTTGATAATCATATATCTAAACATTTCACCATGCTAGAAACCATATGTAAATTATTTTTCCTCTTTATATAGTTTAAAATGTTATTATATTAAAAATAAAGTGAAAATAGAGGATACTCATACTTCAGAAAGCGAATCTGTTGAAATAAAAATAATGCAAAGCAAACTTGTTTTTCGTTTTCTAAAATTAAGATATTTAAAACTTTCTATCATTACAGTCATAGAAGTTAATTAGACTAATCTTCAAGCCGCCCATACAGTCATAGAAACAGACTATCATTGGAAACTTCGAATGGTAGTAATAATGTAATTTTCCTTTTAAATCTAGCCTTAATCGCCATAGAAGTTAGACAAATCTCTAAGTTGGAATAGTAATTAAGGTGATAATTTTAGAATTTAAATTTATGACATTATAAATAAGGTTCTTCTAGGTTGTAATTTAGTTCTGTTTGACTAACTACGTACCAATAGACACTTTTTGAGATTAATGTTTTGGAAATTTTGAACATTGCGATTGCTCAATTTCTTAATAACAGCTTTGTGTACAATTACGTGCAAATTAGACTTATTTATTGCTTATTTTTAAATATTTTCAATAATTGTAATTATCTTTTTAAAAATTCAATATTTTTTTACCTTTTTTATATTTATTTATTTATTCCGTACGCTGATTGAAAAATTATTTAAAGTAGTAAGAAGTGAAATAAAAGAACTAGTTAATTGAGATTGAAATCTTAGTTAAAATCTAATGCGTAGATAATTGAACATTCATCAAATCAAATCATTACGGAAATTACGGTGCCGGACTTTTGGACCTCGCTGTACAAGAAGGAACGTGCATAAGACAAAGTAGAGGAAGCTGTGTCAACCTATGCTGCCACGCTTCTGCAACCAACTATTGACACTTGTTTTCTTCCTTTCCTTTAATTTGAATACTTCGCCCTTCGAGATGAAAATTAGGAAGGACAAAACCAATCATAAAAAAACATTGATCATCTTCTACATTCCTATTTTAATTAATAATGTTATTTGAACATTACTATAGTGGTAAATAGTCCTAGCTCAATATCTATTTTATTATTATTGAATGAAATACATAAGTAAAGTGAGCACAAACTATTATCTAATTGAATAATAATAAAATAAGTATTCAAATTGAATATAATTTTTAGTTGTTTAAATATTATTATTATTTAATTAATTTTGTATTATGCAACTAATAAATTGACGCAACGTATCAACCTTCTGTCTCCGTATTTCACATCATCGTAAACGGACAAGCTAAGTTCGGACAATATATGCTTGGCGCATAGATTGTAAACAATATTTTTTTGATCCAATAGAAAAATTAAACCCTTTCGCTACATTTGCTGAAAAACCATGTTAAAATCAGTGATATATATATATATATCATGATGATAAGTAATGATGCCAGCAATCACTCAATCTCTCCTCTTATTTACACATCAATCTCCTGTATGAATCGACATACACTATAAGAAATTTAAGACAAAGCAACCATTTTCCATTTCCAGACGCGTGAAAATAAGTCAAAACAAAACTTTTATTCTTCCACATAATTTAGACTTTTTCAACTTTGTACCAATTTCTACGGAGACCAATATATATGAATGATAGAAAAAAGCGTTCACAACACATGCACAGCAGAATAATTCGATCTTTTTTGTGTCTAAAATATATTAGAGCAATAACAAAATAAATATTCATAAATATCCGGATAAGATTTATGAAGCTTTCAAAGTTTCCTTCAAATGTATGAAGGCTCTACGTGTATCCACACCGAGACTAATCCTTTGCTCTCAACCCTTTGAGTGGTGGAAAAACTTGCAATCCTGTAACTAGAATTTTTTAAGAGATAAAAAAGAGTATAATACTGAAGCATACTGTGTATTTCTTTTTTCTCTATCTGCTATATTTATAGAGTAACTGCACAATCATCATTCCTTAAAAATAGGAACCACTATGTACTGGTCACTGGATCAGATATGATCTTCACATTTTTCTCCCAAATCTCTTTTATTAATTTGAAAAACATTGACTTAGTCACAAGTCCCCAACGGATTCAATGTAGTTTCAATCCCTTCACATCCGTTGATTTTTCAAACTTATTCCAAATGCACTACTACGTGTGCATTTCAGTTGGCAATCATACAGCCAAGTATTTCTTTCCAAAAGTCAAGTGCTTATTCATATTATTTATATTATTTGTGCTAGCAAAGAATACAATAATATTCCACCTAGAAAAAATTTATCTATTTGATTAAATTAAATTCACCAATTTAATTATCAAATAATAAAATATTTCTTTTAGCAAAAATTAGAACACTCGTTTGTGTGTGACCCCATAGGTTCAAAACTAAACCGGTAGAAAAATTAATCAGATTAATTTACTAATCAAGGTTGGTGTCTAGCAACACTCCTTGACGTCCGAATAGCATGAAATAATATCTTTTACTTTCAAGAACCACTAGAAGAATAATAAAATATTTCCTTCCATCTTTACAGCTTTGGGTTAACTATAGAGCATGGGATTACTGTCAAACTCTAATAAATTAACATATTGTGAATGACTTAAGAAACTCATTTCTTTATTCATTCAATCGCCTTGGCCAAGGTCTTTAATTTCATATAAAGCTCAAACTCATTACTAAAAGTTGATGGGTCCCTTATTGATTAATCATTAATTCTACAAGTATTTAATCATGCCCGATATCCATTCAACTAATGTTCCAAAACATTAGGTGTCCGGAATTAAAGTACAATAAATGACTTGTTAATTACTATGATAATCTCAGGTCAAAGGAAACTATAATATTTCTTCATGAGAAATTCCTATTGACATTTAAAAGTAATATGAACCATTAGGAATTCTCTTTTGAGTCATTTCAATGGTCATATCTCTATATGTATCATTTATACATGTAATTTAATAAATGAGATCTATTAATCTTTATCCAATAAAGACCATTACACATATATTGATCTAACTGAATTATTGATGTCCCATTCAATAATTCTATGATCAAGAACAATTTAAATTAAAATTATGAAAGACTTGTTTCTCATTATTATAATCTTTATTATAATAACAAGTCTCTAATTTTAACCAAAGACCTTATCAATTAACTATTCAGTTAATAGCAAATATGATAATAACAAATTTTAACTCATCTATAAAACAAGTAAATTGTGATAACATGATTGATTGGATCTTGGGCATGCCTTATTTATTCCCAACAATGAACGCTCCAGGCAGGCCCCACGCACAGCGTTCTCTTTAAGGTGCTAGGCCAAGCAGGATAATTTGTTATCGAGTTTCACATATGGCTTCTCACAACACCACCTCCATCAAAATCCACGCGCAATGCGCTGTCGCTCCTGATCCACCATCAGCACAGGTATCTCTCCCTCTAACTTTCTTTGACTTCATTTGGCTCAGGTTCCACCCAGTTGAGCGCATCTTCTTCTATTCCCTTCACTCTCCCCCGACTTTCTTCTTTGACAAAGTGGTTCCAAAGCTCAAAACTTCCCTCTCTCTCACCCTCCAACACTTCCTCCCCCTTGCTGGGAACATAGTTTGGCCTTCTGATTCTGATAAACCAGTAGTCCAATACAACCCTGGTGATGGTGTTTCACTTGTCATAGCAGAATCCGATGCAGACTTCAACAGTATTGTCTCCAACAATTCACCCCGTGAAGCCTCAGAATCTCGTTCTTTCGTACCCCACTTGGAGTCATCGAATTCCCATGCTTCTGTTTTGTCCCTTCAGATTACAGTTTTCCCAAACAGTGGGTTCAGCATCGGAATCAGCACCCACCATGCTATTCTTGATGGAAAATCTTCAACCATGTTCATCAAGGCATGGGCTTCACTGTGTCAGAGTAGTGAAGAACCACCAACTTTGGCGCCTGAGTTGAAGCCTTTCTTTGACAGGGATGTCATCAAAGACCCAAAAGACCTTGGACTTTCGTTCATCAAAGACCCAAAAGACCTTGAAGTTTTCTCCAAGATGTTTCCCGATGAAAACAGCGACGGTCGATGCTTGAAGATTCTACCGTTTGAGCCAAAAGTGGAGGACTCTGTTCGAGCCACGTTTGAGCTCACGCGTGCAGATTTGGAGAAGGTGAAGAAAAGGGTGTTATCAAAGTGGGACATGGTGGATAATAACGGAGAAGAATCAATAGCCCGTTCTTCTTCAAAGCCACCACCAACTCTATCCACCTTCGTTCTCACATGTGGCTATGCGTTAGTTTGCATGGCGAAGGCCATTCAAGGAGTTCAAAATGAGAGGGAGAAATTCAGTTTTGCATTCACAGTGGATTGTAGGAACAGGTTGGAGCCTCCAATACCTGATGCCTATTTTGGCAATTGCGTATGGGGCCTTTTCATCGATGCACAACCAAGCGACTTTATAAAGGACGATGGGGTGGCCCTTGTTACTAAGGGCATTCACAATCCGATAAAAACATTGAATAAAGGGGTTTTTAATGAAGCTGAGTCAGGGTTTGCTAGGATTCAGGCTTTGGCAAGTAAGGGAGTTGAAATGATGGGAGTGGCCGGTTCAAACAGGTTTGGCGTATATGGGATTGATTTTGGTTGGGGGAAACCAAACAAGGTGGAGATAGCATCGGTGGATAGAGGTTTGACAATTGGCATGGCTGAGAACAAGGATAGTGGGAAAGGTGGGGTTGAAGTTGGGCTTGTTCTGAACAAGCATGCGATGGATATCTTCAGTACTTTGTTTCATGCAGGACTATGCGAGGAGGATTGAATAATGATTGGACTTTTGGAGCTGTGCTTTATTGAATCACGTTTGCAGCAGACCATACTGGTGTCTACTCATTTTTTTTAATTATTATTATTGTAATAAATAAACAAGATTTCTCTTTGAATTTGCGAGGATTTTTTTTCTTACATCGTTGATAATTTTAACTATTTTAATTGAATAACAAAAAAAATAATACTAATTAAACGTTTGAGTTTGTAGTGAATAACAAACGTCGGTACTCGGTAGCACCGCCGTAGCACACGAGTTAGATGTTTGCGTTGAAAAATATACACATGAAGGTACTACCGCCGTCCACTTTCCTGCTGATTTCCTGATCATGAAGCAATTTTTTTAGTTTTAGTTTTTATTTTTACTTTAAATAATGGTTTCGCCTATGATAGGCTATATATGCTGTACCGAGAGTTGTATGATCAGGAATTGGTCTAAAAATTTTCTCTTCCTTACCTTGAAAGATACCTCAAATTAACATTAAAGTCGGTTCAATCCACCATCCATTCTAAGAAAATGTCAGTCAAATCCTCAGAGATGATCTTACAGGATTTCTCTTCCTCTTCGTGTTTGGGCTGAGGAAAAGCGAAGGTGTTGTCAAAGGGGGACACGGTGGATAATGGATCCAAGAGTGCCGACATTTGTGATTTTAGTATTCCATGTATGTATATTTAATTAAGCCATAGAAGTTGGATCTCAGAACATGACAAAAACCGGCCACTCGACATAATAATCTTTACATGTACATTCAGACACCTATGTTGTCGATCTCCGCTTTGCGGCTGCGGCAAATAGAATCACGATTTCTAGATCAATATATGCCTCTAATTCATTCCCTCCAATTTCGTTCTCTTGCTAACATTTCATAAACTATTTTGTGGGGTTTGAAATTGCCAAAAATGCAGACACCGACCTCCTCTATGTGCATAGAGAAAAAAGCAGGGAGGTGGAGTAAATTTTTCTTTTCCCCCATTTTGGTCAGATTATATAGATGCCTTTAGATGTATAAATGTATAATTTGTTTGGGGTAGGATAGAAATTATTGTCTTTATTGAATAAGGTGGTATATTAAAAAAAATGCTTTAATGAAAAATATTCAAATGCTTACTTTTCTCTGTAATGAAGTAATTTCCAGACAGAAAAGCAGAACAATTATTGAGAGGTGTTTGCTACGCTACCCGTGGCAATTCTAAGGGTATTTTACCCGAGTTAACGTGGCGGCTGGTGGTTGGGCAATTTCACAAAGCGGGACCACATTAGCAACAATTTTTTCTATTCACGGTCAAAGCCCTCTAGACTTTTAACTTAGTGTTAATGACCCCATATTTGTTCGTCTTTGTACGCTTACAAAGTACTATATTATACAATACGCCTACGTACAATTTTGATACGGATTATTCACCACCCTCTTACCCTTTTTTCCCAAATGTGAAAATTGAAACCCTGACGCCTTTTGAAGAAAAACATCACCCCTCTATTCTGCCATAAATCCCATCACCAATTTCCCCTTTCCACTGGATCTGCGCCATCACCCAACCGCTGTCCGCATGTCGTCCAGACCAGCTGCGGCGGTGGCAGCGTCTTCTTCATCACTCTCCATCTCCAACGCGGCCTCCTGGTCCATCGGCGGACGCCGTCACCCCATCACGACAACCTTTTCCCATCTCACATATATCGGCATCGTCAACAATCGATCACTGGCGTTCGAAGCTCCACCCCACCTGACCACCGCGGCACGCGTCTTCTCCGGTGGCGGTTAAGTTATTTTTCAAATTCTGACTAGAATATTATTTAATTAGATTATTTTGATTTCCCAGAAATTTAATTTATAAAATAGCTGCTGAATATGATTTGAGTATCTTTAATATCTTACTTTTAATTTTGCATAAGGCTTAACTGCTTAAGATCAAGTCTTGAGGTACCATTTTACTCTATAGTTTGCTAAACTTTTTTATGTACCATTGTCTATGGTTTTGACGTCCTTATAATCTAACTTTCTCGCTTTTGTTTTGTTCATAATAGCAAACTTTCTTTCTCTAATTGACCCCTTTCAGTCCCCACATTTCTTTTGCTTCTTGTTGCATATCTGTTGCTGTTTTCCCTTTATTTGTTTTTGAAAAAAAAATAATAATAGCAGAGCTGTCCTCGTGCAACCCTCTGGTAATGAAGATTCAATTTTTTTTCGATGTTCTATAAATTTTAATTGTCTTCAAAGTTCAAGCCAATTCATTTTCTGAATATAGCCCTTATGTTAAGTTAAGTGTCAATGGACTTATGACTAGCAATTTATAATGGGATAATTGTGGCGCTACCTATTAGTTTTTCTAGATGGAAGATCTTGTGTCCATTGTATTTTCCTGTTGCATAAGATACAAATGATGTTGGCTAATTCTTTTGAACAATCTGTATTTTGATTTTGCAGCCTTGGTCGGCCAGGAAATCCGGAAGGAAACTGATAAAGTAACTGGGAAGACAAAACAAATACCTCCTATTCCAATTTGTCTAAGCATCTATTCTCCAAATGGTGAGCTTTAGTGGCTATTGTTGCTTGCATCGTCAACAATCCATCGCCGGTGTTCGAAGCTCCATCACACCAGACCAATGCGGCACGCGCCTTCAAACGCAATGAGGTTGTCGCCTATCTATTTAATGATATTGGAAAATGTTGTTTGGGGAATGTTTAAGTTCCTTGGCTTAATTCCAACAATGTTTAGTTCTTGAGAAACCATTTTTCTCGTTCTCTTATCAGGCTAGTCTAAGGATGAAAATTAAGAACATAGAAGTTAGTTAAGAGAATGTTTTCTTCCTTTTAATTTTGTAGAAATGTAGACCTTGTGTTATGAACGATTGGTACAGATGTTAGCAGGACATGCTGGAACTGCATGGACTGGGCAGTTCAATCTTGATCCACCATTTTTGTTGTCGTTTTGCATATATTTGATGACTAATATGCAACGCTATTAGGAAGCTATCAATTCTACACAGGATATGAAACATTCTGGATATATTGAGATTTTTTTGTTAAATTATATTAATTCTGAATGTGATTGTTCTAAGGTGTTTTCCGTTTAACTAGTCTCACATTCTTGGATGATTGTATTGTTGAGATGTGCTTCTCATCGTTATTTGAAGGTTTCAGCAATCTAAGGGCTTGGACTCCTTCTTGGTGTTTATTTCTTTTATCCAAGGGCCAGACTTTTGTGCATTGAATTGGTGCTGCCACTGTCTCTCTTTTTAAGTAACAGGTTTTCAACTAGAACTTGATCCTAGTCTTTGGAAGAACTGAAAATGTGAAGGACTTATGATATTCCTAATGCTAAATTATCATTTAAGCCCAAAAAGAATAAGCTAGAATAAATTTGAAGTATATATCAGGTTTTAGGCTATTATTTTGTTATTGTATTAATTATCATTGTTCTTTTTTGCTAGACATATGTGGCTGCATCATCATTAATTTGTTTTAATATTATTTCTCTGGGTTTCAACAGAAAGATACACTATTTGTTTCTTTGGGATTAGACAAAATGAGAAGAACACATGCTTTATCCATTTCACTTTTGAAGTGTGTTTGCCATTGATGCTGAAAATTTTGGACTCATAATTGACACATTAGCCTTTTAGTTACTCTTTTAATTGGTGCTACAACTATGGCACTGGTAAGGATTTTCGGTTGTTTTTGTTATTGTTCTGAAACTACTACATTCAGGAGTGACATTTTAGACTTTCAATTGTGGTTTAAATCGGTCTCTAGGGTAGTTTTTCTCCTTGACATGTATGTTAATATTTTATGTGGTGAAGTCATGTGTATTAATATTTTATTTTCCTGAGAGAACATTAGATTAGTATACAATTTAAAGTTCTTGGTACATAGTGCTTCATGAAATAGTTACAGCAATGCCTAAGACAAAGCTTTTGTAACAAATCTGTATGGATCAGATTGGGAAATCGAGGCCGGATCAGTAGGACATGGAGTGAAGCAAGGGCAGATTGTATGGCTGAAGTCTTGGAATTCAAGTGCTGCAAGTGGTTTACTTTCTTTTTGGTAAATTACGAAAGTTGTGGACCAATAGGAGGATTTGCAGAGCATTTCTGTGCTACAACTTGGCCTTCCCCAGCCCGTTAGTATATTCTATGTAAAATTCAATTTCTTTGCACCATGTCAATTAATCGTAATGTAGCTTTGAAAGAAATATGAGTGCTCCAATTCATTTCAAGCACCAGAACGTTAGCAACTTTTTCATTCAATTTGATACTTAGAATTGGATCAATTGATCGTTCTGCTGTACCTAGGTTGATTACCATTGAAGTTGACACTTGACAGTGTAAAAGCTTAGGGGATGAGGCAATACTATGGTTACATTTGAACATGTGCTTTTATCTAATCAATTTGAACAATTTGATTATACTATGGTTACATTTGAACATATGTGCTTCTATATAACAATTCGAACACGTGAATTTTTTTTTTGTTATCTTTCTCGTGCCTTTACAATATTATCATTTAATAACACAAGTAACTTTGAGTAAATATGCTTTTATAAAAAACATTAGTGAATATAATCAATAAACTAAAAAATAGTCGCCTTATTAAAAAGAATAAAAAATTAACTACAAGATAGTTGCTTATTTTAAAAAAACTTAAAAAATAAACTATAAAAAAATTCATCTTATTTAAAAAAAATTAAAAAAAAAAGTTACACCAACTTGGTTAAGGTAATCTCGACTGTCGAGGACATGTGATTCAAATGAGTTTTTTTAACATGATCCACATCATCTTCTTTCGAATCATAGCATGGTCCATTCTTATATATCATTAAATTTTATTTGGATGGTTAAGATTTAAAGATAAAATAACTTAAAATAAAATAATAATTTTAAAAGTTAGAAAACATTTTCTAAAAGACCTAAACTACCCCTCTTACTCTTAATTTGCATCACTTCTGCACCCCCAATGCCACCCCTACCATCTTCCACCAGGTTTTGACATCACTAGAGGCAACAAAGATGGATTTTCTTTTATTCTGATAGGCAGATGGAGCAGGCAGCCTTAACTTATGAGGGCTAGAGCAAAGATACAAGAATGAAATCCAAACAGTCTCAAATAATAAACTCTGATAAAGACCAAAATAACAAAAACTAGTTCCAAAACTAAATCAAAAACACCCAAATGCCGTGTTCATTTTGGCTTTTTTTCCTGAGCTTATGAACGGCAACAAAAACAACCCCAATCTCACTCGATGAAGGCTCAAATAAATTTATAGGCTTTCAGCAACAGTGTCGGGGCTATAGCTCCGGGTGGTGTGCAGCACTTGAGTGTTGATGGAAGACAATAGGGATGGTGCTGAATCTCTGTTGGTTGAGAGAAAAAATATGTTAGAAGAAGAGAGAAAGGGGTTAGTGGCTTGATGTGAGAATTGAAAGATAAAATAAAGTCAGTATGGTAATTTAGTAGTTAAAATTCAAGTCCAGAACACATGATGTACCAACTTAAAATGACCCTTCAAACATCTTGTCATTCTCTTGGTATAAGAACCTATTATTGCCTCAGATTAGATGCTTGTGATCTTTTTTAGCTAGTTGAACATATTTGCCACTATTTGAACAAGTGCTTTTATTTGTATGAATTCCACGATGTAATAGAACTTAAAAGATGAGGTCTCGCATTCCATAGAATGTGACATCATATTAGGTACCTTTTTTTTAACATACAAAAGAACATTGCATCATTACCAGTAAGGTATTGATGTACTCTTTAGTACTATGCTATGTGGATTACATTCCCGGGAAATCAATTCAAAAATTGTATCTAAACACTGGGTGCTACATTGGTCCACATAAAAATGGCTAAGCATTCCATCCTACCATAGAACAAGTAGTACAAATTAATGAATGTTTAACCAATACACCTTGCAGCTAGACAAATTTGCAGGAGGGTCAACTGAAATTTGCAGGGACCAAGGAGGATGGATATACTAACTCATTTAAAAAAATGCATTCCTTCCTGCCATGTCATTTTGCCACATGAATGAGCTACATGACCTCCCATGAGTGGTATTTTCAGCTTAAATTTCACAAGCACCATCAAGCACAATAAATGGCTGAAATTGACACAAAAATGATGAACAATGCAAAGTTAGGATCCACAGACTAGTAATGACCACAAAGCAAAATATTATATATATGAATTATATAATATTGAGGGAATGCCTTATGATAATTTACAAATAATAAACATTAAGAATTATTGATTTTCACGGGTGTCATATCCTCCAAGAAGTGAATTTGGAAAGCAAAATGACTATGAGATAAAATATAGCAAAATGACACTGAGACCTACCATTCGGTGCTTGCTATTTACATAGTTCATGATTATCTCCCCTATTTTGCAGACTCCTAGTTGTGATTAATGCTACAAGTAAACCGACAACCACCTAAAAAGGAAAGAAAATAAGAGATTTAAAGTGCACTCCTAACTTGATAAGAACATTTTGGACTAGAGAGGGCAATGTCCCCAAAATCAGAAAGTATTACTAAATTGAAAAACAATATTGAAATTTTATTAGCGAGTAAAAGTTAACAACAAAACAAATATTCCATATCACCTTCCACTTGAACAGAACTGCATTTAGCAATAAATTGTGCAAATGAATTTTCCAAAGCACACACATAAGAAGTGAAAAAGCATGATATTGTCATCTAAACCCAACTCATTTAAGCAAGAGCAAGATGGTCAATAGTATCAAGCAACAATTCAATGTTTCAAATGGAACTCAAAAGCTTGAAAAACATAAGTTGTTAAAACACTAAAACCTAAGTCATACCAATCAAATGTCACTTAGTCGAGATGAAGGATAGAATAACCAAAGCTTGAATCTTGTTAACCACTGTACTTGATATCTAGATCCCCATATAAAACTACAGATAACAAAAATCTAGATCAGTTAAACACAAAATCCTTTCCTTTCTATCATTATCTGGAGCTCCATTAGGTTCTCATTTGCAGGAGGGCACGCTGGCTGTATAAGTTACACATTGCAACCTCTAGCACTCTCTTGTAATGGATAGATTTCTCCATCAGTGAATCGCTTTATGGAAAGCTTCCCAAGCTCCAGGCCCATGTACTGAGCAATTTCCTAGTCAAAGCAACAGATATTTTAAGGGGAAAAAAAAAAACAACCACAATAATAGAACTCAGAAATAAAAAACTCCAATACAAAGATGCCTCATACAAACTAACATTGAGGGAACTGAAAAGTTTCAATTCTTATACTGATGCACACTTCATACAGTATTGAGCTAGATAAAACCCTCAGCAACATCAGATATTCAATATTAAAAAAAAAGATTTTTTTAATTAAATTCTTATATTGATCCTTTGAGTCAAAAATGAAACTTCGAGTTTTGGTTCAGAAAAATATGGTATTACATTAATTTAAAGAGTTTCAAATGAAAATATTAAAGTAAAGAACAACGTAATCACCTGGGATAGTATAGGATTGGTGGAGCTAGAGAACAATTTCAACCGGTTACCATTCCGGTTGACGATCTTCTTGGCCCTCGCGGATTGCAAGAACTTGGGCAGCGTCTGCTCGTTAAGAATGGGAATGGTCGGTTTCCCGTTCCTGAAAACCGACGCTTCCTGCATGTCACATTTCTGGCACCCAAACAGAAAAAATGGGCAGTTCGAAAAGCCATCAAAATTAATTAAAACAAATAAATAAATCATGTGCGAAAAAAACAATAAATTTTATGATTACCATGGAGATTTGAGTGCGGGAATGATGAATGAGGCCTTGAGCTCGGAGAGTGGAGGTATGGGAAGAACCAATGACGAGGGAATAAGAAGAAGAGGAAGAAGAAGAAGTAGAAGAAGAAAATGAGATGGTGGAAGAAGGATGCAGGAGTGAGGAGGCCATTATGTTAGGGCTTGTTTATTTGTCTTCTTTGCCCTTTTTTTCAGCAACGCAGAGAGAGAGAGAGAGGTTTAGAGCAGAGTAGAGCTATGCGAGGTTCGTGTGTGGCGGCGGGTCTGTGCAATTTTTTCCACTAGATTCAGAATTCAACTTTGGCGAAGTTCGAGGTCTTCGTTGGTGGCAGGTCTACACCAGTACTTGATAAGACTGAAACCTGATCAGTGACTTATCATGGCGCTTTTCATGACTTCCCTCTTAAAAATTTGGAAGGGCGCCTTGCCTTGTATTCGCGAAAAAGATTTGCCTCCCTCTCATGTGCCTATTAAGCGCACTAGTTTGACAATTCAGAAAATTATACTATCCTTCCATATTTTTCAAAACTATCATTTGCCTTTTTTTGAAGTTCACGAAAATTATAGAAATATCTTGATTATATTGGTTAGCTAATTTAAATAATAAAAAATAATATGAGATATATATATATAATTATTAATTATAAAATTATGATATTGACAATATTTAACCCATTTATAATTATGAAAATAGAGCTTATGATTATGACTTGTGATAATAACCAGAGACATTTTAGTTAGAGTTTAATTTTAATGCATTAATAGTATAATATTATTTTACACTGTTATCTGATTAAAATATTTTATTTAGATAACTTTTAAAGTTGTAGGTGTAAAAGTCAACTATTATAACTTATGTGGAATATATGGTTGGATGACTGTATAAAACTTTTTTAAACTGTCAGTGCATGACAATTAAATCCTTTTAGTTAATATATATGCCAAATATTATCAAAATATTATAATTGTGTCATTAATAATAATATATATGTCAAGAATTATCTTTTTTATCACTTAAATTAATAAAATAATATTTATAAAGGAGGTTAGTGTAATTTTGCAAAATAGAGGACTATCGGGTGTAATTACATCAAACTCCATGGGAGATGAGTGTAAATTATTCTTAAAATAATAGTAGTTAGCTAGATTCCTCAAGCATAGATTTAAACCCAATTGTTCCCAATATCCGACTTGCTAAACCCATGACCTGACACAAGGAGCCAATCACTTAGATGATCCTTGTCCCACTCTTCAACCGTCCAATGAAGTCCTTATGAACTCAAGATGCAGACAAGTAGGTGAGTACTATTCTTACTTGAAAATGTGGTAAGGGAGCAAGTAGCTTCAATGTTCATGCAAGCAGGGGGTGGGGTATCTGTAAAGACACTCCGATGCTCAAATCTGTGAAAAGGTAAGGCATAGAGTAATAAAAGAATAGCATGTAATTAGCTTGTGATACCTGGGGGTGTTAAATCCCTTATATATTGTGAGGTGACCCGTTATAAGTTAGGAGATAATCTTCCTTGTATACGAGAGATATTCCTGAGATTTAGTAGATGTTAGATATATTCCATATTTATAGAAGATTTGATATAATATATGATATATGATGGAATAATAATAGAAGATAAGGAAAGATATAGAGATCTTATATAGGATTTAGGAGATATCATCAGCTAAATTTGGGGTAAATTAGCGAGAGACCTAGACATCACGTGGCCGATCTCTGGGACTCGTGTCTGAGCTATAGTGCCTCTGACCAAGGTGTTCGGCCCATATTTCTAGTCCAGTACAAGTACCTCATAGGAATTGCCCACAAAAGGCTAGCTAGTCTTCCAATATAATTACCAAGTTAGGAGACTAATTAAGTTCTTTTTGGCCTCCTCACATATCTTAGACTCTTACTAACATAAGTCTTAGAGTCCCTGCAAGTACACACACCCCATTGATAGAGAATAAGAAATTTCAAGTCCCGTGTTCCTAGAATCCATATTCAGGGTAATCATCTTAGCTCATAGGTACACTCTATACCTTTTGATTACTTCGTTATAAGAATAAACTATTCTAACATGTTCATCTAAGATTAAAGACATTCACGATTGAGTATTCTACAACTCTAGTAAGGGCTTGCCAGAAGCTTTGACACCATAATTAGTATTTATATTTGTTGAGAGTCATATTGAGTGAGTTTAGTGGCTCAAGAAATTGTTCAATCCTAAAACAAATTTAAACTTTGTATCATATAAAATTTTCATAGACAACATGATGTGATGTGATTATGCCATTTAAATATGGTCATTAAGGGTAGGCAACAGATTGGTTGGATTGCGTTTGACCAAGTCTGAACTTGAATTAAATTTTAGACTAGGTCAATTTTTTTAAGCTCGAACTCGACTTGATAATGACCAAACTAATGATGAAATCAAATCGAGTTAACCTAACCTTCAATACCATGAGGATTTGAACATCAAACATAGTAAAGTTATAAAATTTTACAAGAAGTAAAATTTAAGAGATATTTTATAATATATATTCTAAAACAAACCATATCAATGTAAGAATAACATCAAATTATATAAAGATATTAGTTGAACTATAAAATTTTATAATTTTCATTGATTATTATAAAAAAATATACATCTCTAAAAGAATTTTTTAACTTCGAGCCAAGTCAAGCCAACATGAAGTTTGACCCAAACTCAACCCGAAAAGTCCATGGGTCAAATTTCAACATCCAAATCCGACCAAGTAAACTTCAGGTCGGGCCAAGTTGGTGGGCTAGACCAAGTTATTAACACCCTTAATAGTCATATGAAAAATTATATTCTTTAATATTAGGCCATTTAAATTACTAATGAGGCATTTCATTATTTTACATATGGTTCAAGATTCAAATATTATTAAAATTTAAGTAAATGTTATTATTTAAAGATTTACTATTTGTGTTTATGGTTATTATAAATAATTATTAATTTTTATTATTTAAAATTATAACTTATATTTGTGTAATTTATTATTTACATTTTATTAATATTATTTATTAATGTTTTCAAATATTTACCTTAAAAATTATATTATACTCCATTTTTTAAAAATATTTGAATATTTTTAACTTTTCTTTTTCATCATATACTATGTAAAAAAACAATTATATTAAAATAATAACTATATTAAGCAAATCTCAAAGTGATTTGTGCTTTTTACCCTCTCTATAAATATAATAGAAAAATAATGCATATTTTTAATTTTTTTAATTATTTAATTTAGTGGATCCAAAAGTGGACTTCTAAAGATGGGCTAGGCTAATAAATAAAATTAAACATTGGTCCAATTCAACTTAGTTTATTTTGACTCGGCTTGAATTGGCCTAGCCCAATTGTCCGAACACTATTTTTTTCAAATGATCAACTAAATATAAGTGTCAGTACTACTGGAATTTGAATCATTTATCCTCTTTTCACTTTAAAAATTTAAATTAAAAATAAATTTTGACAAAATAAAAATATTACACTTGTGAACCTTAAAAAGGCCCAATATTAATTTGGATTTTGGTGAATGGACAATGAAACAAAAAAGTCAGACAAAAAAATTAAAAATAACAATAAAATAAGAGCAAAAAAAAAAAGACTTATCTTTATTTGATTTTGAACCAAATAAAGGCCCCTTAATATTTTCGTAAAAAAGTTACCATCACGTTTGCTAGGTCAAACAAGATGCCCATATTAGCGTAGTAAAAGATTGTAAGTGAAAAATGGAGCTTTTCTTTTTTATTGTGGACATGTTACTGCTCATTTCTATTTTTCTCTTCTTCTTTTTTCTCAATCATTAATGATAGAACGAGTTAAATGAATCTTCTTCAAAGCTCATGGTAAAAATGGAAAAAAGTGGTTCTTCATAGATTGCTTCGTATTTTTTTTTTGGGTTCGAGTACAAAGACAAGCCAGAAGCCCTCCTTTTATGTGTCAGGAGATAGCCTTCCTTTTTTGGTCAAGATGGAGGCCCACACTTTTGTTCGGTCAAAGAGGCCCTCTTTTTAGATTGCTTTATTGGTTAGACAAAACCCAACAAAAAAAAAAGATTGTGGACCAGAGAAGCCTCAAGAAAATGGGGTTCAGTGCCCAAAAGGTATTGTTTAACATATCTGAATGAATGTAGAAGCGAGCTGATCAATTCTTCTATTTTATGCTACGAGAAATGCATCAAATTAAGAAATGCATTATTAGTTGAATTTAATCATTTCTCAACTTTTTAATGTTAATGCTGACCAAATGGTTTGATGTAACCTTCAATCATGACTTCACAACGAAGAAAGTTGGGTGTTTCTAGTCCGGATAGGAAGAAAATTAAGCAGCAAACAATTTTGAGCATTGTAAAATTTGGCCCATATACCACAAAAGATATCATGCACTATTCATACATGGTCACAAGACAATAGATCCTTACATTTTGTATACTTAAAATGTAAACATATGTAGATTCTCTTACAGTGCCTCGTACACCCATATTGAAAAGCTGGTACACAAACCTAGATGACTAGAACACACACTAAGAGCTGTTGACACAGGGTTTTAAGGATCAAAACCATGTTGCAATCTTCGAAAGGATAAACGATGAAAACAAGAGGATTAGGAAAAAGCAACAACACGTGCAAAAGTATAACACACTACATCATACTTCTTTCTCCCAAAAAAGATCATAACTCTCCAACCTGCATAGGCAAACCAGAGAAGTTGTGATATAAGGTTGGCAAGAAGTCTATACTGATTTAGACCTTTAGTTGCAGCCCTTAGAATAACATGGTTTTGATATATCCTATTAAAAATGTCAACTGAAAATAGAAAAAGATAAAAAGAAATAGACAAGGCTTCACGAGCACAACCAAATCCAAAGGCAAAATGTACACATAACTAATGCAAGTCATGTAGCAGGTGAATAAAGCAATGAGTTCCCCAAGAAACAACCATGGACTTACACTGATATTGAAGGATCATAGGCAAGGTGACCCTTCCACCTTGTAAATTTGTTGCCTGATCAGGAACAAAGGCAATCACAGAGACAATCACCACCTACGATTATTCTGTCAGACTACTACACAAAGGGCCATTTAATCATCAGTCAATGAACCCTTAATGGGAATCAACTACCAAATGAAAACCAAGCATGTGAAGAAGGGGTAAAAGTAGTGCTGTAAGAGATTATGCGAAAAAAAAGGGGGTTGTGCTAATAGAGAAATTGAGATTTTCCATAATCAATTATCTATCTAATATGCTGATCGTAGAACTTAAAAAGTGAAATCAGTTCTCAGAATTTTTTGTATATAATTGAATAATTGATAGTACACACTCAAGTGCCACATGCAGTACTTGAATTCCAAGACTTCAATCATACAATCTACCCTTGCCTCACTTCATCTCCTTTTGATCCTAACTCGATTTCCCAAACTGATACATATAGCCAAAGAAGGTAGGAAGATTATCTAATCAAAAGTCATGTCTGAGTGAAAACCTTTTCTGTATAACAGCATTAATATCTAACCATTAACCAAATACATCACACAACAGTAGATGAATTGCACAGGCATCCACAGAGCTTATACTCAATCTAACAAGACTTTCAGACTAATGACTTAAAGGAAGAATCTCAAGACCAACCTCAGCAACTTTTTTGGTAGCACTAAACGCCCAATTTGTCAGCATCACTAGCACTCAGGAGACGACGACGTGAACCTTTGCGGATGACGAGAGGACGCCTGCGACTCCTTTTCTTCGAATGGGGCTTCGCCAGAAAATTGCTACACAGTTTGTTTTTCCCGGCTGGGGTCGTGGCTTTGATGGGTTAGGTAGCTATGGAGAGCCGATGACGAGCGAGGGGGCAGTGGTGATGACCAGAGATGAGGAGTTGGAATTGATGCTGATAGGGTTTCAATTTTCACATTAGGGATTGATTTGGGGGAAAAAGATAGCAAATGTCAGTAACAGTAATAAGGTGAATTGTTCGTATCTAGATGGGTGTATGTAAGAGGATTGTACTGTGAGTAGTCTCAAAAAACGTATACAGAAGAGAAATATGGGGTTATTACAATGTTATCAAAACCTGGAGGGGTGTGACCGTGAATAGCCAAAAGTTTGGCTGTGTATGGTCCCACTTCACAAAGGATCCAATCAATGATAGCCATCTAACCGCGGGTAAAGTACCCTTAGATTTGCCCCGGGCATAGTAGCAACCACCCTGAAGAAATGCTCTGCAAATCCTCCTATTGGTCCACAACTTTCGTAATTTACCAAAAAGAAAGTAAACCACTTGCAGCACTTGAATTCCAAGACTTCAGCCATACAATCTGCCCTTGCTTCACTCCATGTCCTACTGATCCGGCCTCGATTTCCCAATCTGATCCATACAGATTTGTTACAAAAAGCTTTGTCTTAGGCATTGCTGTAACTATTTCATGAAGCACTATGTACCAAGAACTTTAAATTGTATACTAATCTAATGTTCTCTCAGGAAAATAAAATATTAATACACATGACTTCATCAAATAAAATATTAACATACATGTCAAGGAGAAAAACTACCCTAGAGACTGATTTAAACCACAATTGAAAGTCTAAAATGTCACTCCTGAATGTAGTAGTTTCAGAACAATAACAAAAACAACCGAAAATCCTTATCAGTGCCATAGTTGTAGCACCAATTAAAAGAGTAACTAAAAGGCTAATGTGTCAATTATGAGTCCAAAATTTTCAGCATCAATGGCAAACACACTTCAAAAGTGAAATGGATAAAGCATGTGTTCTTCTCATTTTGTCTAATCCCAAAGAAAAAATAGTGTATCTTTCTGTTGAAACCCAGAGAAATAATATTAAAACAAATTAATGATGATGCAGCCACATATGTCTAGCAAAAAAGAATAATGATAATTAATACAATAACAAAATAATAGCCTAAAACCTGATATATACTTCAAATTTATTCTAGCTTATTCTTTTTGGGCTTAAATGATAATTTAGCATTAGGAATATCATAAGTCCTTCACATTTTCAGTTCTTCCAAAGACTAGGATCAAGTTCTAGTTGAAAACCTGTTACTTAAAAAGAGAGACAGTGGCAGCACCAATTCAATGCACAAAAGTCTGGCCCTTGGATAAAAGAAATAAACACCAAGAAGGAGTCCAAGCCCTTAGATTGCTGAAACCTTCAAATAACGATGAGAAGCACATCTCAACAATACAATCATCCAAGAATGTGAGACTAGTTAAACGGAAAACACCTTAGAACAATCACATTCAGAATTAATATAATTTAACAAAAAAATCTCAATATATCCAGAATGTTTCATATCCTGTGTAGAATTGATAGCTTCCTAATAGCGTTGCATATTAGTCATCAAATATATGCAAAACGACAACAAAAATGGTGGATCAAGATTGAACTGCCCAGTCCATGCAGTTCCAGCATGTCCTGCTAACATCTGTACCAATCGTTCATAACACAAGGTCTACATTTCTACAAAATTAAAAGGAAGAAAACATTCTCTTAACTAACTTCTATGTTCTTAATTTTCATCCTTAGACTAGCCTGATAAGAGAACGAGAAAAATGGTTTCTCAAGAACTAAACATTGTTGGAATTAAGCCAAGGAACTTAAACATTCCCCAAACAACATTTTCCAATATCATTAAATAGATAGGCGACAACCTCATTGCGTTTGAAGGCGCGTGCCGCATTGGTCTGGTGTGATGGAGCTTCGAACACCGCGATGGATTGTTGACGATGCAAGCAACAATAGCCACTAAAGCTCACCATTTGGAGAATAGATGCTTAGACAAATTGGAATAGGAGGTATTTGTTTTGTCTTCCCAGTTACTTTATCAGTTTCCTTCCGGATTTCCTGGCCGACCAAGGCTGCAAAATCAAAATACAGATTGTTCAAAAGAATTAGCCAACATCATTTGTATCTTATGCAACAGGAAAATACAATGGACACAAGATCTTCCATCTAGAAAAACTAATAGGTAGCGCCACAATTATCCCATTATAAATTGCTAGTCATAAGTCCATTGACACTTAACTTAACATAAGGGCTATATTCAGAAAATGAATTGGCTTGAACTTTGAAGACAATTAAAATTTATAGAACATCGAAAAAAAATTGAATCTTCATTACCAGAGGGTTGCACGAGGACAGCTCTGCTATTATTATTTTTTTTACAAAAACAAATAAAGGGAAAACAGCAACAGATATGCAACAAGAAGCAAAAGAAATGTGGGGACTGAAAGGGGTCAATTAGAGAAAGAAAGTTTGCTATTATGAACAAAACAAAAGCGAGAAAGTTAGATTATAAGGACGTCAAAACCATAGACAATGGTACATAAAAAAGTTTAGCAAACTATAGAGTAAAATGGTACCTCAAGACTTGATCTTAAGCAGTTAAGCCTTATGCAAAATTAAAAGTAAGATATTAAAGATACTCAAATCATATTCAGCAGCTATTTTATAAATTAAATTTCTGGGAAATCAAAATAATCTAATTAAATAATATTCTAGTCAGAATTTGAAAAATAACTTAACCGCCACCGGAGAAGACGCGTGCCGCGGTGGTCAGGTGGGTGGAGCTTCGAACGCCAGTGATCGATTGTTGACGATGCCGATATATGTGAGATGGGAAAAGGTTGTCGTGATGGGGTGACGGCGTCCGCCGATGGACCAGGAGGCCGCGTTGGAGATGGAGAGTGATGAAGAAGACGCTGCCACCGCCGCAGCTGGTCTGGACGACATGCGGACAGCGGTTGGGTGATGGCGCAGATCCAGTGGAAAGGGGAAATTGGTGATGGGATTTATGGCAGAATAGAGGGGTGATGTTTTTCTTCAAAAGGCGTCAGGGTTTCAATTTTCACATTTGGGAAAAAAGGGTAAGAGGGTGGTGAATAATCCGTATCAAAATTGTACGTAGGCGTATTGTATAATATAGTACTTTGTAAGCGTACAAAGACGAACAAATATGGGGTCATTAACACTAAGTTAAAAGTCTAGAGGGCTTTGACCGTGAATAGAAAAAATTGTTGCTAATGTGGTCCCGCTTTGTGAAATTGCCCAACCACCAGCCGCCACGTTAACTCGGGTAAAATACCCTTAGAATTGCCACGGGTAGCGTAGCAAACACCTTATTGAGATAGGAATATGAATAGTTTGTTCCACAGAAACGCGGACACATGATATCGTCATGCATTTCGTTTTTCTTTCCTTTGGTGTCTGATGACAAATAACAACAGTGAGAGAGAGAACTATAGAAATAGCTAGAATGCTTGTGCAATGCATGAAAAAAAATAAATGTATAAACAACAGCATTGAAAAAGAAACAAAAAAAAAAAATTTAAATCTAAAATGATTCTGAAGGTTCTCGAATTCAGATTAAAGCAAAGATAATTCTGTGCCTCATCCAGTCATCACTAACCATAACCCCAGCAATCGTTACAATATAACATAATTAATTCCTTTGTTATTGGTAGTATATGTTTGCTCCATGTTGTTTCAGCCATTTTAAGAGAGAACAGAATAAGGTAGCTCATGACCTGGTTAAATTTGCTTGTGTGAATCTTGCATCTGTAATTTCAACATTGTAAGCAGTCTTTTACGTGAATAAAATGTCTCATTTCCATGAAAATAGAAAGCAAATTGAAAATACGAGGAATAATACGTTATATTTAGGCATACTTTAAATTGAACTTTATCTATTTTATTTAAAGTCATAGTTAAAAAAAAAAGGAGTAGAATTGGGTTTCATTGACTTTATTTAACATCAACTCAATTATTTATAGATTGCTCCTTAAATTTTATGAATATGCCTAAAAATAAATTATGCATATACAGGAGTTTTTGAATTGGAAATCAAGGAAGAGAAGAGGCAGTAAATGAAAATAAAGAAATCGATCAAAATTAGAGAAGTTGAAACCATAATTACATCATCAGAGCATCATTTATTCAATCTGGCTTACAGCTAAATTCCATACCAGTTACCATTTATCATAACATTCCAAATAAGGAACCATCAATTAAAAATCAGAAAGCAAGAACACTTTACCTGATAAAGTAACCGAACCAACCCAAACAAACAAACAGAAGGCTTCAGGATACAAGGCCTTTGACAAAGAGAGAAGCAAAGGCCTCCATTGCTTCTTTCTTGGATACAAAACCACTCTCAACACCATCACCATTCCTCTTATCTGAAAGACAAAATGCTCCAGTTCTGTCTATAGATGTCATCTCCACTTTCTTTGCTCTTCCCCACCCAAAATCACTGCTATAAACCTCAAACCTTGGTGACCCAGCAGCACCAATTATCCTCTCATCAGTGTGCAAGCCATCATGCAAGATTGATGAACATTTTTCTGCTCCACTCAGCACCCCATCCTTCAGTGTTTCCAAAGCAGCACTAATTGCTTCCACAGCTACAATTAGTCCATTTTTCCCCAACAACTCCTTCGACTCAGCAAATGCAAATTTTCCACCAACACAGTTTCCAAAATAAGTTGGAGGAACAGGTGGGTCCAACCGAGGCCTGCAATCAATATTCAGAGCCACACCGATTCTTTTAATGCTCCTGATTTCCTCATCAGATTTCACCCTACAAACCAAAGCATAGGCAAGAGACAACACAAAAGTTGACAAGTGAATATTCCCTTTCTTCTGCTTGGACACCACAAATTGTTTCAGCTTTACAATACTTGATTTAGACAATTGAAACATGCCCCTTGTTGCATCCTGTGGTACTTGGAGATCCCAAACCATTAGGCTTCTGTTGTTTGGTCCGCCTTGCTTTAACCAATCACTGACATATTTTGCATCAAATTCATTCGGGTCCTTGACAACTACCCTGCAAAGAAAGGAATCAGTTCTGGTGGCAAAGAACAACTTGATTCTCAAAGATTGTTGCACAGATAAGCCCAAGATTTTACAAACGATGTTGAAGTTTTGCCATCTAGAACAGCATGGTGTGAGGTGATTCCAATGGAAAAACCAGAGTTTGGGAAAAGGGTTAGTTGCAAGGCCAACACAGTGGATTGTTCATGGGATATGGTCAACTGGGGTAGAAGGTGGTGGCATTCTATGGCTTCACAAAGATCAGTACCTGCTAGATGGTTGAAATCAGCATCAGATTCAGCTACAGTGAGACACAAAGTGTCACCTGTGTTATACTTGATGATCGGTTTTTTGGAATCATGAGGCCAAGTGAGTTTGCCAGCAAGGGGAAAGTAGTAGGCAAGTGCAAGAGCAAGAGAGTCCTTGAGTTTGGGAAGAACATTGTCGAGGAAAAGTGTGGTTTGGTGAGGGAATTCATAGAAGAAATTGCGTTGAACAGGTGGAAGCCTTAGCCAGAGTATGTCAAAGAAAGTGAGGGAAAGGGATGTTGGAGAAGATAGATTTTCTGATCCTAAAGAGCCCCACTCTGAACACTTCCACTATTTTCTTGGCCTATTGATGCTTTGAACAAGAACGAACAGAGTTTGAGGCGGATGATGTGCCTAATGATGAAACAATCTCATCATTTTAGAGATTAGGATGCAAGGATACGTACAATATCATCTTTCATCAAATTCCCGTTGACTTACACACATACATTTATGAAAAATGATACGTGAACTAAAATAACATAGTATACAGTTAAAAGAAAATAAAAATAAAAAAAGTGTTTGCTCCCCTTTCACTCTCTTTTATTTTCCATTCAACTTCCACTCTCTTTCTCTCGTCTGTTTTAGTTTACATAAATAATTTATAAATTTTTTATACTATGTTTACAAGTTTTTTACAGTATATTTATAAGTTTAAGTACAAGTTTACAAATTTCAGTAGGGGTTAACAAGTTTCAGTATGGATTTACAAGTTTTCAGCACAGGTTTACAAGTTTTTTAAACTTGGTTTACTTTTATAAATAACCAAGTTTAAAAACTTGTAAATCTAAGTTTGTAAACAAAATGTAAAAAAGTTGTAAACCCGTACTGAAACTTGTAAACTCGTACTGAAACTTGTAAATATAGTGTAAAAATTTTATAAACCTGTCCTTAAAACTTGTAAACATAGTGCAAAAAACTTGTAAACTATTTATGTAAACTTCTAAACCAAAACAGATAAGAGAAAAAGAGCAAAAGCTGGGCGGAAAATAAAAGAGAGTGAGAGAGAGAGAATGCACTGTGTTTGTCCTTTTCTTCTTTTTCACTATAGGTGTATGGTGTAAATATTATTTTGGTGTACAAATAACAGCACTCATACATACATCTACCTCAGCGCACATCAACCATATTTTTTCAACGCCTACTTTTGAATATCATTTAGATATTGTGATATTCATTTAATTTGCTTATTTATTTTATCCAATAATAATAAAATAGTTGTGTAGATAAAATATCTAAAGATAAGTGTTAAAATAATAATCAATGAATAAATTAAGAAATTTTTTTTATATAGTCACATGTCTAGTACTCACATTATAACTAAACATACTCAATAAAAATGAATTTCATTAAAATTATTTATTCAGTATATATTTTGTTCATCTATAAATTTAACTAATTTTCTTTTTAAATACATCTAAAAATAATTCTTTGAATTATGCATAGTGAAATTTTTTTCTAAAATAGAAGGGCCTAGTAGCAAGACATCACTGCTTATTTTAAGCCACGTACGACATAATTATAAATATCTCCGTAATATTTTATTATAGCGGTATAAACGAGTTTAGTTATTTATGAATTATTGGAGTTCATAATTCAATAGTTAAATGAAATGTGAGCTTAGCTCGATTATATAAATAAGTCAAATACAAACTTTGAAAATTTGATATTAAAGTTATATATATACCCACACACGTATAACCAATTATAAAATAATTGAATGTTAATTTAATAATAATATTATTATTATTTACCTTACCTAAATTTTAAAGTGTTCTTCTTTGAATTTAATTTAAATATGTTGACTGTATAAAATTATTTTACATTACTATTATCTAATAAAATTCTGTTATATAAATAATTTCTAAAATAATGGAATGAAAATCAACCATATTTTATTGATATGATACATAAAATATAATTAAATAACTATATAATATAGTTTTATATTATCAGTGTTTTAAATTTAAATATTTTTTTCTTTCTTCTTATTTTTATTTTTTAACTTAACGATATTTATCAAGTTTTTTTTTTGAGGTAAAAGATATTTATTAAGTCTTAAACCAATAGACTCTAGGTATGGGCCCAATATATGTCCTATAATCAACATCCCTTGTGATACCAAAATAAAGTGCTACATTTTCTTTATTGCAGAAGAGATTTATAACAGTGGTTCTTCTTTTAGTCCCATCCTTTTTTTTCATTTTGATCTCAAAACTATGGAATATTATTATGTTAGGTGAATTGTTCATTATAATTGAGTATATTTTGCTATGTAATATGAAAAGACTTTTCTGATTTTTTTAGAGTGAAGTGTTACTTTGGTCCCTGAAATTGTAAGTATGCATGTTTCACCTTAGTCCCTAAAATTTTAAAATTAACTATTTAGTTCCTGAAATTATATTCCGTAGATGAAGTTAGTCCATGGTTGAAGATACAACTAACCGATAAAGTGAGAGTACAACAACACCGGGTCGGACGTCACATCTTGACCCAAAACCTTCAGGCAATGAGTCATGACTTACTCCCCCATCAGCCAACCACTCTTCCCAGCACCTGCCATCCGCCGGGGAAGTTACAACCAATGGACTAAGTTAGAGCACAACAACACTGGGCCGGACGCCACATCTTGACCCAAAACCTTAAGGCAATGAGTCATGGCTCCTCCCACATTGTATAATACTCACTTAGTCCATTATTAACCAATGTGGGATTTCACCTCTCACACTTAACCTCAACAATGGTAAAAAAAAAGTCAGTTCACCGTTACATTTTACTGACTTGGCACGTTAAATTACACGTGACATGCCAAGTGTCGATGATATGTCATGTTGATTCCACGTGGTATGCCATATGACATACTGACATGACATTATATCAAAATAGGCACATATTAATCTCTGAAATTTTAAATGTGTCAAAATAGTCCCTGAAACTTTTTAAAATGTGTTAAAAAAGTCTTGAATCCCAAATTTCTCCTATTTTATTTCATAAAATTTAAATTCTTTATTTTTGTTAAATCCACTTATTTTTCTCTTATTTTCACACTTTACTTAAACAAAGATCTCTTTAACATAGAATAACAAAAAGAAGATAATGTATTATCAACAAGTTATTATTGCTGAACGAGTGATAAATAATTTAATCACTCATAAAGATAAGAACATGTTGGGGGAAGTAATCATAAATGATATATTTTAAATTGGTGTCATTGTATTTGCTCTATTCGCATCAACAATCCTAAGAGGCGGTCATCCCTACAACCCACTATCTTTGATACGGAAAAAGAGACACAATTCTCATATTTGAGATGATTTACATGTACATTTGACATAAGGGTAGATTTTCTTTCCATTATCATGTTAGATTTTTTTTTATACCAAATTTGTTCCTAAATTGTAATTAAAATATTCCAAAGAGGCTTTTGAAAACTCATCTATGCTTGATAAGATAATGTTTTCCTTGAATCATATTTTTAATATTTTAAAACCCATTTTATTTAAAGAAATATAATGTAATAGCTAATAAATTAATTATGTTAGCTAAACATTGAGGGTCTCCAATTTAGAGTAATCAAGCTCTTAATTATGTTTAAGATATTTAAAAATTTAGATTATTTAAACATGGTGTGAAAATTAGAGAGAAATAAGTGGGTTTAAGAATTATCGAGGATTTAGATTTTATAAACCAAAAGAGGATAAATTTGGAATTCAGGACTTTTTTGACGAATTTAAAAAAATTTCATGGACTAATCTGAACCTATTTTGATTGGATGCCACGTCAATATGCTACTTGGAATCAACATGACACATCATTGACAAGTCATCGACACGTAGAATGTCACGTGTCACTTAATGTGTTACGTTAGTAAAATATAATGGTTGTTTGATAAGGGATTAACGTGACCTACAGAATACAATTTCAAAAACTAAAGAGTTAATTTTGAAATTTTAGGAATTAAAGTGAAGCACACTTATAATATTAAGGATTAAAGTGACATTTTATTCATTCTTCTAGATATTGCTTGGCAATTATATATATACAAAATGTGTACAAAAATACATAACTAAAATGAGTGTGAACCATTATATCATTTAATGATAATAGAATAGGTGTTTAAATAAAACATATTTTCAAATGTTCAAAGATTACTATTGTTCAATTAATTCTTTATTATGCAACTAATAAATTGACCGAACATATCAAATCATCCATCTCCGTATTTCACATAATCGTAAACGGACAAGCTAAGTTCAGACAAGATACGTTTGGCGCATAGATTGTAAACAGCATTTTTTGGTTCGATAGAAAAATTAAACCATTTAGCTATACTTGATGAAAAAACATGTTAAAATCAACGGAGAACTCTCTTTCACACACACATATAATTAGAGAACTGAGTTATCATCATGATAAGTAATGATGCTAGCTATCATTCAATTTCTCCTCCTATTACGCATTAATCCCCTGTATGAATCCACACTAAAAGGTAGTGTTTGGTAATGGGAACGGAGGGGCCTGGGATAGAAATATAGGGACAGTGGCGACAGAGACATAAAAAATACTGTCTCTATATTATGTTTAGTTGTAGAGACGGGGACAAACATTGGCTTTTTGTTGATCGGCGCTGACTACCGTTGATCAGCATTGACCGGCGACGGCCGATGGTGGTCGACGGTGGCCGATGGTTGACCGGTGGCCGGACCACCACTGGAAATTTGTGTCCTCGTGTCTTGTCCTCACTGTCCCCACTTTTTGGAGGGACAAAAATACAGGAAAATTTTGTCTTTGGGACGGAAAAATTTTCCATCCCCATACCTCGTCGCCCTTACCAAACAGTACACAAGACAGACTATCTCTGTATTTATGTCTCCGTCCCTAGAACCAAATACTACCAAAGAATTTACCACAAAATGACAACTTTTCATTAGACATATTAAAATAAGTCAAAAACAAAACTTTTATCCTTCCACATAATTTAGACTGTTTCAACTTTGTACCAATTTCTACACAGATCAAAATAAACGCTCTAGGCAGGCCCCACACAAAGCGTTTTCTTTAAGGTGCTAGGCCAAGCAAGATAATTTGTTATCAAGTTTCACGTCTGGCTTCTCACAACACCACCTCCATATAAATCCACGCGCAATGCGCTGTTGCTCCTGATCCACCATCAACACAGGAATCTCTCCCTCTTAAACTTTCTTTGACTCGTTTTGGTTCAGGTTCCACCCAGTTGAGCGCGTCTTCTTCTACACCCTTCACTCTCCCCCGTCTTTCTTCTTTGACAAAGTGGTTCCAAAGCTCAAAACTTCCCTCTCTCACACCCTCCAACACTTCCTCCCCCTTGCTGGGAACATAGTTTGGCCTTCTGATTCTGATAAACCAGTTGTCCAATACAACCCTGGTGATGGTGTTTCACTTGTCATAGCAGAAACCGATGCAGACTTCAACAGTATTGTCTCCAACAATTCACCCCGTGAGGCCTCAGAATCTCATTCTTTCGTACCCCACTTGGAGTCATCAAATTCCCATGCTTCTGTTTTGTCCCTTCAGATAACACTTTTCCCAAATAGTGGGTTCAGCATCGGAATCAGCACCCACCATGCTGTGCTTGATGGAAAATCTTCAACCATGTTCATCAAGGCATGGGCTTCACTGTGTCAAAGTAGCGAAGAATCACCAACTTTGGTGCCTAAGTTGAAGCCTTTCTTTGATAGGGATGTCATCAAAGACCCCAAAGATCTTGGACTTTCGTTCATGGATAATTTTTCCGAAGGTTTGTCCAAGATGTTCCCCCATGAAAACAGTGACGGTCGATGCTTGAAGATTCTACCATTTGAGCCAAAAGTGGAAGACTCTGTTCAAGCCACGTTCGAGCTCACGCATGCAGATTTAGAGAAGGTGAAGAAAAGGGTGTTATCAAAGTGGGACATGGTGGATAATAACAGAGAAGAATCAATAGTCCATTCTTCTTTAAAGCCACCACCAACTCTATCCACCTTTGTTCTCACATGTGGCTATGCGTTAGTTTGCATGGCTAAGGCTATTGGAAAGGAATATTAATCAGTTAGTTATTGTTAGTTGCTTAATTAATACAACTTAGCTTATTCATTAAGTTAGTTATTGTTCATTCAGTTAGTTATTGTTAGTTCTCCTATGTTTCAGATACTGATATATAAATCAGTAACAATAACAAATGTAGATGATGAATAATAATACAGAACAAGCATTCAGTTTACACCTTTCTCTCTCTATCAATTCTTTCTCTCGAGTTCTGTTACTTTCTTCTGCTACTTGCAACGCCTTCTTGGATGTGCACATACATGATCTTGTATTCTTTTATGGTATCAGAGACCTCCATGTAGGGGGTTCTGCTGCGCAATACTTAGTTTTTCTGATATCATGATTTTATCATTCACACTAGGCTCCTTTCTTGTTTCTTGATTTTCTTTTGGCCAAGAAAGCTTCATCAATGGCAGACAATATGGAAGTTCCAGTAAACACAGCCTTGACGAGTGAAGAACTACTTCGCGCAGCATTAGCAATGTTGAGCCAGGCGCAAGTCCAATCTTCCACTCCCACTGTAAGTGCCATTTCGAACCCGATGAGTCCTTACTTTTTTCATCCTAGTGAGAGTCCAAGTGCAATATTGGTCTCCACTCCCCTCAATGAAAACAATTATCATTTCTAGTCACAAGCTATGGTTATTGCCTTGGATTCTAAAAGTAAAATGGGATTCTTGGATGGTTCCATTACTGAACCTACACTTGGGGGTCCATTGAGGGCCATTTGGGAAAAGAATAACACATACATCAAGTCATGGATCATTCAAAGTCTTAGTGCAGAAATTGCACAAAGTGTCATGTTTGTGAAGAAAGCTCATGAGTTATGGGCTGAACTGAAGCAGAGGTTCTCACAAGGCCATCACATGAGATTGGCTGACTTCAATGAAGAATTGTACTCTCTTAAACAAGGTACACTTTCTGTTACTAGATTTTTCACACAACTGAAGATGATTTGGGGTGAGATTGAACACTTTCGCCCCATAAATCCTTGTTCTTGTGGTCCACAATGTGCATGCAAAGAATATAGAAAGCAGGACTTCATTATGAGATTTCTAAAGGGACTAAATGATAGGTTTTCTGGTGTGAGGTCACAAATACTCTTATGGATCCTTTACCTGAGATAAATCGAGTTTTTGGTTTAGTCTCCAAACAAGAGAGACAGCTACTGAATGAAAATGCAGAAGATCACAAAGTTCTTGCTGCAAGATTCAACAATTCCACTTCTGATGGAAATTCTTGTCCAAGAAAATTTTTTAGAGGCAAAGATTATCAAAAGGGTAAATTCAAAATGTGTAGTCATTGCAAAAGGACAGGACATACCATTGAGACATTCTTCATAAAGCATGGTTTCCCTCCTGATTTCAAGAAATGGGGTGCAAACGCGGTTAATTTAGTATCATCAAGTAATGAGGTAGTGGAAAACCAGCATCAAAGGGAAAGCCAACGCACTGCAAATATCGGTTTGAGTAAGGAACAAATCCAAGGACTATTGCACCTTTTACAGCAATCTCAACCACAACATGCTGCTCAACATTCATTCATTAATCAAATTTCATCCATAGATGCAACTGAAAATATAGGTACTCATACTACATTTAATCTAAAATCCACATCACAAATTTGGATTTTGGATTCTGGTGCAACAGATCACATATTTAGCACACTTGACTTGTTTTACACACACAAGAATATATCCACTATTCACATAAAATTACCAAATGGTTCCCCTGTATCTGCACATATCTCAGGTTCTGTAAATTTTTCTGACACACTTTATCTTGACAATGTGCTATATGTACTTGGTTTTTGCTTCAATCTCATTTCTGTTAAAAGACTTGTCTCTGCATTACATTGTTTGTGTTCATTTAATGAATTTGGTTGTTCAATTTAGGACTCAATCACCAAGAGGATGATTGGATATGCTGATATAGTAAATGACTTCTATGTACTTGGAAGTTTTCATGAATATACTGATCACTCACAACCAATTGTGAATACAATTTCAGACTTAGCTGCAAATCTTTGGTACCAAAGATTAGGTCACCTCTCACATGAAAAACTTGTACATTTACATAAAAAATTTCCTTTCATTATTGTACCTAGAGATATTACTAGATGTACTATTTGTCCTATTGCAAAACAAAAGAGAATTCCTTTTCCAATTAGTTATACAAGGACTACAAGTGCTTTTGATCTGTTACATATTGATATCTGGGGTCTGAACTCAATAACTTCCATCCATGGTCATAAATACTATTTGACTATTGTAGATGATTATACTAGACATACTTGGTTGTTTTTCTTACAATAAAAATCTGAAGCTGCAACATCAATTATTGCTTTTGTTAACATGATAGAAACTCAGTTTAATTGCAAAATAAAATATGTAAGATCTAATAATGGTGCTGAGTTTATTAGCATGCATAAGTATTTCCAATCAAAAGGAATTATACACCAAAGATCTTGTGTTGAAACTCCCCAACAAAATGAGGTTGTAGAGAGGAAACACCAACACATCATGAATATTGCTTGAGCACTACTTTTTCAGTCAAATTTACCTAAGATTCTATGGACCTATGCAGTAGCTCATGCTGTATTTTTAATAAATAGAATGCCTAGCAAGGCCTTACAAGGTACTATCCTTTTCGAATTATTACATGGTCAATTACTTGACCTTTGTTCTTTAAGAACTTTTTGTTGTCAATGTTTTGTTTCTACTTTAACTAACAACAGAAATAAGCTTGATCCAAGAGCCAAGCAAGGAGTTTATCTTGGTTACAGGTCAGGAATTAAGGGATACTTAGTTTACATGCTGGACAACCAAAATATTGTGGTTTCCAGAAATGTTACATTCCATGAAGACAACTTTCCATTTAATGAGAATTCTGATGAAAGTTCAGCAATTGTACCAAATCAGACTCCTGTTGTAGATTTAACTGACATTACTTTATCTCATTTCATACCAAACATGATTTCCCCAAACAGCACTCAACCCACACAAACAGATTCCACCTCTAATACCTCTTCTGATACCTCAAACTCAGTCCCCACAACAAACACAGATACACAACCCGATAGCTCTCATATATCTGAATCAACTTTAGTTGATACATCTATACCTACTAGAAAATCTCAAAGAACCCGAAAACCTCCATCGTATCTAAAAGATTTTCATTGTACTTTAAATTCATTCACTATACCAGATCCGTCATCCACCAATGTGTTATATCCTTTAAGTAATTACCTTTCTTACTCCAAGCTCTCATCAACACATAAACATTATACTCTTAATCTGTCCCAAATTACAAAACCATCCTTCTTTCAGAAAGCTGTAAAATCTTAAGACTGGAGAAAAGCAATGGAAGCTAAAATATTTGCCCTCAACCAAACTGGTACTTGGGAGTTTGTGGATCTACCTCCAAATAAACAAACAGTGGAATGTAAGTGGGTTTACAAAGTTAAACTCAAGACAGATGGTTCTATTGAACGTTATAAGGCAAGATTAGTGGCAAAGGAATTTACACAAACAGAGGGAATAGATTTCTTAGAAACATTCTCTCTTGTAGCAAAGTTAACCACTGTCAGATTATTGCTAGCCTAGGTTACTCAACAAGGCTGGCTTCTAGAGCAATTGGATGTTAATAACGCTTTTCCTCCATGGAGACCTTCATGAAGAGGTTTACATGGACCTTCCTCAAGGAGTCACTCCCCCAATACCAGGTCAGGTTTGCAAATTAAAGAAGTCTCTTTATGGACATCGCTAAGCTAGTCGTCAATGGTATGAAAAACTATCTCAAGTTCTTATCTCCATAGGATATAAACAATCCCAAGTAGATCATTCACTTTTCATTAAATCTAATTCATCTTCATCATTCACTGCATTATTAATATATGTTGATGATATGATTCTTTGTGGAAATAATTTTGATGAAATCAAAGCAGTTAAGTCAAGGCTTGATGACTTATTTAAAATAAAAGATCTTGGACCTCTAAAGTTCTTTTTAGGTCTTGAAGTAGCTAGAAGCTCAAAAGGTATCACATTGTGTCAGAGAAAGTATATTTTAGAACTTTTGGAGGGAGCTGGCTTATTAGCTTATAAACCTGCTGCAACACCCATGAACAATAATGTAAAACTGATAAGAAAGATGATGGTCATCCTTTTGAAGACACTGTTGCATATCGAAGATTAATTGGACAATTGTTATATCTCACCAACACAAGACCAAATATATGTTTTGCTGTCACATATCTCAATTAATTTTTATCAAATCCAATGCAATTTCACTACCAAGCTACTCTTCGAGTATTAAGATACCTCAAACACTCTCTTGGCCGAGGACTTTTCTTCCCTTCCAATACTGAATTGCAATTGAAAGCCTTTAGTGATTTAGACAAGGCTGTGTGTCCTGAAACTCGCAGGTCAGTAACTGGTTATTGCATTTATCTTGGACATTCTCTTATCCCCTGGAAATCCAAGAAACAACAAACCATCTCCCGTAGCTCATCTGAAGTGGAGTATAGGGCCTTAGCTGCCACAACTTGTGAAATCCAATGGATAACATACTTACTCCAAGATCTTCATGTCAACTTCATTGCTCCAGCAACTCTTTACTGTGACAACCAATTAGCCTTGCATTTGGCAGCTAATCCCACTTTCCATGAGAGAACAAAACATATTGAACTTGATCGTCATGTAGTAAGGGAAAAGGTCCAAGGTCTCATTCATTTACTTCCAATTAGATCACAATCTCAAGTGGCAGATCTTTGCACTAAAGCCTTACCTCCCAAATCATTTCAGTTTTTAGATTCCAAGTTGGGCATGGCTAATATCCATGCTCCAGCTTGAGGGGGGCTATTGGAAAGGAATATTAATCAGTTAGTTATTGTTAGTTACTTAGTTAATACAACTTGGCTTATTCATTAAGTTAGTTATTATTCATTCAGTTAGTTATTGTTAGTTCTCCTATGTTTCAGATACTGATATATAAATCGGTAACAATAACAAATGTAGATGATGAATAATAATACAAAACAAGCATTCAGTTTACACCTTTCTCTCTCAATTCTTTCTCTTGAGTTCTGTTACTTTCTTCCGCTGCATGCAACGCCTTCTTTCATGTGCACATACATGATCTTGTATTCTTTTAAAGGCCATTCATGGAGTTCAAAATGAGAGGGAGACATTCACTTTTGCATTCACAGTGGATTGTAGGAACAGGTTAGAGCCTCCGATACCTGACTCCTATTTTGGCAATTGCGTGTGGGGCCTTTTCATTGATGCACAACCAAGCCACTTTATAAAGGAAGATGGGGTGGCCCTTGTTACTAAGGGCATTTTCAATCCGATAAAAACATTGAATAAAGGGGTTTTTAATTAAGCTGAGTCAATGTTTGCTAGGATTCAGGCTTTGGCAAGTGAGGGAGCTGAAATGATGGGAGTGGCAGGTTCAAACAGGTTTGGTGTTTACGGGATTGATTTTGGTTGGGGGAAACCAACCAAGGTGGAGATAGCATCGGTGGATAGAGGTTTGACAATTGGCATGGCTGAGAACAAGGATAGTGGGAAAGGTGGAGTTAAGTTGGGCTTGTTCTGAACAAGCATGCGATGGATATCTTCAGTACTTTATTTCATGCAGGACTATGCGAACAAGATTGAATAGTGATTGGATTTTTGGAGCTGTTTTTGTATTGAATCACGTTTGCAGCAGACCATATTGGTTTCTACTTTTTTTTTTTTCATTATTACTATTATTGTAACAAATAAACAAGATTTCTCTTTGAATTTGCAAGAATTTTTTTCTTTCATCGTTGATAATGTTTGCTATTTTAATTGAATAACAAAAAAATAATACTAATTAAACGTTTGAGTTTGTAGTGAATAACAAACGTCGGTAGCACCACCGTAGCACGAGTCAGATGTTTGCATTGAAAAATATATACATGAAGATACCGCCGCCGTCCACTTCCCTGCTGATTTCCTCGTCACGAAGAAACAATTTTAGTTTTAGTTTTTTATTTTTATTTTTTAAAATAATGGTTTAGCCTATGATAGGCTATATGCTGCAGCGAGAGTTGTATGACATAGAATTAGTCAAAAACATTTCTCTTCCTTAGCTTGTACGATTCCTCAAATTAACATTAAAGTCGGTTCAATCCACCATCCATTCTAAGAAAATGTGTGACAAACAATAACGGTCCGTTCGGCTCTAGAAGAGAGTTTTTCAGTCTTTATTTTATGTTTTTAATTAATTTTTAATTTTTTTAGAGTTATATGAAGAAAACAATAACAACCATAAAATCTAGTTTTTAATTTTTAATTTTTGTTATTTTCTTTATAAAATTTTGAAAACATAAAATATAAAATTAAAACTAAGAATTATTTTTTGAAACCAAACACACTTTATTATTTTATGATTTAATTTTTATATACTGACAATGTAATTTTTTTTTTTACATATTCATTTAATTCTATATTATTATATAATTATAATAGTTAACTTTTATAATCACTACCTCAAAAGTCATTAAAAAAAATGAAGATTTTATGGGATGAAAGTTTCAATGCTTCATAATTAAACTCACATCATTAATTTGAATATTTTATAAAATCATTACGACAAAGAATGACAATGTTGTTTGATCATATCTTAAATTAAATGAGAAACCTAATTTCAATTATTGGAAGATGTTGATTTTCTACTCACCAAAAGTACCCAATTTGGAATTTAAAATTTGGTTTGAACGGGTATTAAGGAAAAGGTGTTGTAAAGAATCGTCCCATCCTTATGCAAGCCTAATTCATAATTAGGCGCAAAATCCGTTGATGAGCAGGGAATGGGAGGTCATAGAATCTCATATCCGTGAAGCAAATAGAGCTACAGAGTATTTGGCAAATATTGGTCACTCTGAAGAGTTGAGGGCTTGGTTACCTTTTTAGTCCTTCGGGTTTATGTCAAATCCTCAGAGATGATCTTAGTGGATTTCTCTCCTCGTGTTTAGGCTGAGGAAAAAAAAAACGAAGGTGTTGTCAAAGTCGGACATGGTGGATAATGGATCCAAGAGTGCCGATACTTGTGATAATAGAATTCCATGTATGTATATTTAATTAATCCATAGAAGTTAGATCTCAGAACATGACAAAAACCGGCCACTCGTTATAATAATCTTTACATGTACATCTAGACATCTATGTCGTCGATCTCCACTCTGCGGCTGAGGCAAACAGAATCACGATTTCTAGATCAATATATGCCTCTAATCCATTTCGTCCAATTTTGTTCTCTTGCTAACATTTCATAACTATTTTGTGGGGATTGAAATTGCCAAAAATGCTGACACCAATTCCCTCTAAATACATATAAAGAAAAGTAGGGAGATGGAGTAAATTTCATTAAGTCAGTGTAATTTTTTATTTTTTTCCATTTTGGTCAGACTGTATAGATACCTTTAGATGTATAAATCTATAATTTGTTTGGGGTACGGGAGAAATTATTGTTTTATTGAATAAGGTGGTATATTCAAAAAAAAAAAATTGCTTTAATAAAAATATTCAAATTCTTACTTTTCTTTATAATGAAGTGATTTCCAGATAGAAAAGCAGAACAATTATTGAGATAGGCATATCTAGTTTGTTCCACCGAATTACCGTGTCTCAACGTGGACACATGATATCGTTATGCATTTCGTTTTTCTTTCCTTTTTTGTTTGATAAATGCTCTGCACAGACCTTATATATAAAATTTGACGCTGACGAAAAATCACAGTGAGAGAGAGAACTATAGAAATAGCTAGAATGCTTGTGCAATGCGTGAAAAATAAATAAATGTATAAACAACAGCATTGATAAAGAAAACAAAAAAAAAATTCAAATCTAAAATGATTCTGAAAGTTCTCGAATTCAGATTAAAGCAAAGATAATTCTGTGCCTCATACAGTCATCACTAACCATAACCCCAGCAATCGTTACAATATAACATAATTAATTCCTTTGTTATTGGTAGTATATGTTTGCTTCATGTTGTTTCAGCCATTTTAAGAGAGAAGAGAATAAGGTAGCTCATGAACTGGTTAAATTGGCTTGTGTGAATCCTGCATCTCTAATTTCAACATTGTAAGCAGTCTTTTACTTGAATAAAATGTCTCATTTCCATGAAAATAGAAAGCAAATTGAAAGTGTATATTTAGGCATACTTTAAATTAAACTTTATTTACTTTATTTAAACTCATAGTAAAAAAAAGAATAATAAACTTGGGGTTTCATTGACTTTATTTAACATCTACTCAATTATTTATAGATTGCGTAGTTTTTAAATTTTATGAATATGCATAAAAATAAATTATGCCAGGAGTTTTTGAAATGGAAATCAAGGAAGAGAAAAGGCAGTAAATGAAAATAAAGAAATAAATAAAAAATAGAGAAGTTCAAACCATTATTACAAGCATCATTTATTCAATCTGGCATACAGCTAAATTCCATACCAGATACCATTTATCATAACATCATAATCCAAGATCAAGAAGAAAACATTCCAAATAAGGAACCAGCAATTAAAAATCATAAAGCAAGAACACTTTACCTAATAAAGTAACAGAACCAACCCAAACAAACAGTAAACAGAAGGCTTCAGGAGACAAGGCCTTTGACAAAGAGAGAAGCAAAGGCCTCCATTGCTTCTTTCTTGGATACAAAACCAATCTCAACACCATCACCATTCCTACTATCTGAAAGACAAAATGCTCCAGTTCTGTCTATAGATGTCATCTCCACTTTCTTTGCTCTTCCCCACCCAAAATCACTGCTATAAACCTCAAACCTTGGTGACCCAGCAGCACCAATTATCCTCTCATCAGTGTGCAAGCCATCATGCAAGATTGATGAACATTTTTCTGCTCCACTCAGCACCCCATCCTTCAGTGTCTCCAAAGCAGCACTAATTGCTTCCATAGCTACAATTAGTCCATTTTCCCCCAACAACTCCTTCGACTCAGCAAATGCAAATTTTCCACCAACGCAGTTTCCAAAATAAGTTGGAGGAACAGGTGGGTCCAACCGAGGCCTGCAATCAATATTCAGAGCCACACCAATTCTTTTAATGCTCCTGATTTCCTCATCAGCTTTCACCCTGCAAACCAAGGAATAGGCAAGAGACAACACAAAAGTTGACAAGTGAAGATTCCCTTTCTTCTGCTTGGACACCACAAATTGTTTCAGCTTTACAATACTTGATTTAGACAATTGAAACATGCCCCTTGTTGCATCCTGTGGTACTTGGAGATCCCAAACCATTAGGCTTCTGTTGGTTGGTCCACCTTGCTTCAACCAATCACTGACATATTTTGCATCAAATTCATTCGGGTCCTTGACAACTACCTTGTCAAAGAAAGGAATCAGTTCTGGTGGCAAAGAACAACTTGATTCTCCAAGATTGTTGCACAGATAAGCCCAAGATTTTACAAACGATGTTGAAGTTTTGCCATCTAGAACAGTATGGTGTGAGGTGATTCCAATGGAAAAACCAGAGTTTGGGAATAGGGTTACTTGCAAGGCCAACACAGTGGATTGTTAATGGGATATGGTCAACTGGGGTAGAAGGTGCTGGCATTCTATGGCTTCACAAAGATCAGTACCTGATAGATGGTTGAAATCAGCATAAGATTCAGCTACGGTGAGAGACAAAGTGTCACCTGTGTTATACTTGATGATCGGTTTTTTGGAATCATGAGGCCAAGTGAGTTTGCCAGCAAGGGGAAAGTAGTAGGCAAGTGCAAGAGCAAGAGAGTCCTTGAGTTTGGGAAGAACATTGTCGAAGAAGAGTGGGGTTTGGTGAGAGAATTCATAGAAGAAAATGCGTTGAACAGGTGGAAGCCTTAGCCAGAGTATGTCAAAGAAAGTGAGGGGAAGGGATGTTGGAGAAGATAGATTTTCTGATCCTAAAGAGGGGGCCACTCTGAACACTTCCACTATTTTCATGGCCTATTGATGCTTTGAACAAGAACGAACAGAGTTTGAGGCGGATGATGTGCCTAATGATGAAACAATCTCATCATTTTAGAGATTAGGATGCAAGGGTACGTACAATATCATCTTTCTTCAAATTCCCGTTGACTTACATACATACATTTATGAAAAATGATACGTGAACTAAAATAGTGTTTACATAGTAAAAATAAATAAATAAATAAAAATAGTGTTTTCTCTTTCACTCTCTTTTATTTTTCATTCAGCTTTTACTCTCTTTCTCTCATCTGTTTTAGTTTACATAAATGATGTATAAATTTTTTATACTATGTTTACAAGTTTTTTACATTATATTTATAAGTTTAAGTACGAGTTTACAAATTTCAATAGGCATTTACAAGTTTTAGTATGGATTTACAAGTTTTCAGCGCGGGTTTACAAGTTTTTTTACTTGATTTACTTTTATAAATAACCAAGTTTAAAAAACGTGTAAAACTAAGTTTGTAAACAAAGTGTAAAAACTTGTAAACCCGTATTGAAACTTGTAAACTCGTATTGAAACTTGTAAATATAGTGTAAAAATCTTGTAAACCCGTCCTTAAAACTTATAAACATATTGCAAAAAACTTGTAAACTATTTATATAAACTTGTAAACCAAAACAGATAGGAGAAAGAGAGCGGAAGCTGAGCGGAAAATGAAAGAGAGTGAGAGAGAGAGAACACTGTGTTTGTCCTTTTCTTCTTTTTTACTATAGGTGTATGGTGTAAACAATGTTTTGATATACAAATAATAGCACTCATACATACATCTACCTCAGCGCACATCAACCGTATTTTTTCAACGCCTACTTTTGAATATCATTTAGATACTGTGATATTCATTTATTTTGCTTATTTATTTCATCCAATAATAATAAAATAGTTGTCTAGATAATAAAATAATAATCAATGAATAAATTAAGAAAAAAAAATTATTTAGTCACATGTCTAGTACTCACATTATTACTAAATATACTCAATAAAAATGAATTTCATTAAAATTATTTATTCAGTATATATTTTGTTCATCTATAAATTTAACTAATTTTCTTTTTAAATACATCTAAAAATAATTCTTTGAATTATGCTAGTGAAATTTTTTTCTAAAATAGAAGGGCCTAGTAGCAAGACATCACTGCTTATTTTACGCCACGTACGACATAATTATAAATATCTCCGTAATATTTTATTATAGTGGTATAAACGAGTTTAGTTATTTATGAATTATTGGAGTTCATAATTCAATTGTTAAATGAAATGTGAGCTTAGCTCAATTATATAAATAAGTCAAATACAAACTTTGAAAATTTGATATTAAAGTTATATATATACCCACACACGTATACCCAATTATAAAATAATTGAAAGTTAATTTAATAATAATAATATTATTATTTACCCTACCTAAATTTTAAAGTGTTCTTCTTTGAATTTAATTTAAATATGTTGACTGTATAAAATTATTTTACATTACTATTATCTAATAAAATTCTCTTATATAAATAATTTCTAAAATAATAGAATGAAAATCAACCATATTTTATTGATATGATATATAAAATATAATTAAATAACTATATAACATAGTTTTATATTATTAGTGTATTAAATTTAAATATTTTTTCTGTCTTCTTATTTTTACTTTTTAACTTAACGATATTTATCAAGTTTTTTTTTTTTGAGGTAAAAGATAATTATTAAGTAAACCAATAGACTCTAAGTATGGGCCCAATATACGTCCTACAATCAACATCCACTGTGATACCAAAATAAAGTGCTACATTTTCTTTACTGCAGAAGAGATTTATACCAGTGGTTCTTCTTTTAGTCCCATCCTTTTTTCATTTTGATCTCAAAACTATGGACGATTATTATGTTAGGTGAATTGTTCATTATAATTGAGTATATTTTGCTATGTAGTATGAAAAGACTTTTATGATTTTTTTAGAGTGAAGTCTTACTTTGGTCCCTAAAATTGTAAGTATGCATGTTTCACCTTAGTCCCTAAAATTTCAAAATTAACTATTTAGTTCCTGAAATTACATTCCGTAGATCAAGTTAGTCCATAGTTGTTAGGGCGGAGGAGCCCAACCGGGGAAGATACAACCACTCTTCCCAGCACAAGGACTCTTCCCTCTCAAGTGTGAGACCCACCACATTGCTCCCCCATAAGCCAACCACTCTTCCCAGCACCTGTCATCTGCAGTTCGTGCCTTTCTGGGAACCGAGTCCAACCTTAGCTCTGATACCACTTGTTGAGGGCAGAGGAGCCCAACCGGGGAAGATACAACCAACGGAGTAAGTGAGAGCACAACAACATTAGGCCGAATGCCAGATCTTGACCCAAAACCTTAAGGCAATGAGTCATGACTCCTCCCACATTATATAATACTCACTTAGTCCATTATTAACCAATGTGGAACTTCACCTCTCACACTTAACCTCAACAATGGTAAAAAAACCGTCAGTTCATCGTTACATTTTACTGACTTGGCACATTAAGTTACACGTGGCATGCCACGTGTCGATGATGTGTCGTGTTGATTACACGTGGTATGCCATATGACATACTGACATGACATTATATCAAAATAGGCACAGATTAATCCCTGAAATTTTTAATGTGTCAAAATAGTCCCCGAAATTTTCTAAAATGTGTTTAAAAAGTCCTAAATCCCAAATTTCTCCTATTTTATTTCATAAAATTTAAATTCTTAATATTTGTTAAATCTACTTATTTTTCTTTTATTTTCACACTTTACTTAAACAAAAATCTCTTTAACATAGAATAACAAAAAGAAAATAATGTATCATCAACAAGTTATTGTTATTGGACGAGTGATAAATAATTTAATCACTCATAAAGATAAGAACATATTGGGGGGAAGTAATCATAAATGATATATTTTAAATCGGTGTCATTGTGTTAGCTCTATTCGCATCAACAATTCTAAGAGGCGATCATTCCCTACAACCCACGATCTTTGATGCGGAAAAAGAGACACAATTCTCATATTTGAGATGATTTATATGTACATTTGACATGAGGGTAGACTCTCTTTCCACTATCATGCTAGATTTTTTTGATACCAAATTTGTTCCTAAATTGCAATTAAAATATTCCAAAGAGGCTTTTAAAAAACTCATCTATGCTTGATAAGATAATACTTTCCTTGAATCATATTTTTAATATTTTAAAACTCATTTTATTTAAAGAAATATAATGTAATAGCTAATAAATTAATTATGTTAGCTAAACATTGAGGGTCTCTAATTTGGAGTAATCAAGCTCTTAATTATGTTTAAAATATTTAAAAAATTAAATTATTTAAACAAAGTATGAAAATTAGAAAAAAATAAATAGATTTAAGAATTATCGAGGATTCAACCTTTGTCAAGTAAGGGAAATGAAATGATGGGAGTGGCTGGTTCAAACAGGTTTGGCGTATATGGGATTGATTTTGGCTGGGGGAAACCAAACAAGGTGGAGATAGCATCGGTGGATAGAGGTTTGACAATTGGCATGGCTGAGAACAAGGATAGTGGGAAAGGTGGGGTTGAAGTTGGGCTTGTTCTGAACAAGCATGCGAGTACTTTATTTCATGCGAAAAATGATATTTGAACATCTAAAAGTTGGGTGTCTATTCAGACACCCACTTTATAATCATTGGATGTGATGGATGTCCCCACTTATCTTTAATATTTATCACATCCAATGATTATAAAGTGAATGTCTGAATAGACACCCACTTTTTGAGTGTTCAAATATCATTACCCATTTCATGCAGGACTATGCGAGGAAGATTGAAGAATGATTGGACTTTTAGAGCTGTGCTTTATTGAATCACGTTTGCAGCAGGAAAAATTCTTGTATACACTGCGAGGAAATGCATCATTCCTCCACATGCTCGTCTCAACACTTGACTTTTTTTCTTTCTCCTTTTCTCTCTCATTCACCCAATTCTGATCAAAGGCTCACATGCTATGTGGAGTAAATCCACTCTTTCTCCTGGAGGAGCAAAGAATTACTCTTGCAGTACTGTTTTCTACTCTTTTTTCATATTATAATTATTGTAAACAAATAAACAAGATTTCTCTTTGAATTTGCGGGAATTTTTTTCTTACATGGTTGATAATTTTTACTATTTTAATTTAATAACAAAAAAATAATACTAATTAAATGTTTGAGATTGTAGTGAATAACAAACGTCGGTCGCACTGCCGTAGCACGAGTTAGGTGTTTCCATTGAAAAATATATACATGAAAGTACCACCACTGTCCACTTTCCTGCTGATTTCCTTTTCATGAAGCAATAATCTTAGCTTTAGTTTTTTTATTTATTTTTTAAAATAATGGGTCAGCCTCTGATAGGCTGTATGCTGTACCGAGAGTTGTATGATCAAGAATTAGTCTGAAAATTTTCACTTCCGTAGCTTGTGCGATACCTCAAATTAACATTAAAGTCGGTTCAATCCACCATCCATTCTAAGAAAATGTGTGAGAAACAATAATGGTCCATTCGGTTCTAGAAGAGAGTTTTTCAGTCTTTATTTTATGTTTTTAATTGATTTTTTAATTTTTAAGATTTTATAAAGAAAATAATAAAAATCATAAAATCTAGTTTTTAACTTTTGTTGTTTTCTTCATAAAATTTTAAAAATATAAAACATAAAATTAAAATTATTTTTTGAAACCAAACACACCTTATTATTTTGATATTTAATTTATATATACTGACAGTATATTTTTTTTACTTATTCATATGATTATATATTGTTATATCAACTATAATAATTAATTTTCATATTCACTACTTGAAAGACCATAAAAAAAATAAAAATTTTATGGGATGAAAGCTTCAATGCTTCATGATTAAACTCATATCATTAATTTGAATATTTTATAAAATCATTATGACAAAGAATGACAATGTTGTTTGATCAGATCTTAAATTAAATGAGAAACCAAATTTCAATTATTGGAAGATGTTGATTTTCTACTCACCAAAAGTACCCCATTTGGAGTTTAAAATTTTGTTGAAACGGGTACAAAGGAAAAAGGTGTTGTCAAGAATCGTCCCGCCCTTATGCAAACCTAATTAATAATTAGGCGCAAAATATGTTGATGAGCAGGGAATGGGAGGTCATAGAATCTCATATCCGTGAAGCAAATAGAGCTGCAGGGTACTTGGCTAATATTGGTCATTCTCGACAGCTGGGGTTTGGTTAACTTTCTAGTCCTTCGGGTTTAAGTTTTAAGTCAAACCCTCAGAGATGATCATAGTAGACTTCTCTTCCTCGTGTTTGGCCTGAGGAAAAACGAAGGCGTTGTCAAAGGGGGACATGGTGGATAATGGATCCAAGGGTGTGCCGATAGTTGTGATAATAGTATTCCACGAATGTATATGTAATGAATCTATAGAAGTTAGATCTCAGAAAATGAAAAAAACCGGCCACTCGATATAATCTTTACATGTACATTTAGACACGTATGTCGTCGATCTCCACTCTACGGCAAATAGAATCACGATTTCTAGATCAATATTTACCTATAATTCAATTCCTCCAATTTTGTTCTGTTGCTAACATTTCATAAACTATTTTGTGGGCATTGAAATTGCCAAAAATGCAGACACCGACCTCCTCTATATGCATAGAGAAAAAAGCAGGGAGGTGGAGTAAATTTTTTTTTCCCCATTTTGGTCAGATTGTATGGATACCTTTAGAAGTATAAATGTATAATTTGTTTGGGGTAGGTTAGAAATCATTGTCTATATTGAATAAGGTGGTATATTCAAAAATGAAATGGTTTAATAACAAAAATTCAAATGCTTACTTTTCTCATAATGAAATAATTTCCAGACAGAAAAGCAGAACAATTATTGAGATAGGTTTGTTCCACAGAATTAACGTGTCTCAACGTGGACACAAGATATCGTCATGCATTTCGTTTTTCTCTCCTTTTCTGTTTGATAAATGCTCTGCACAGACCTTATATATAAAATTTGACGCTGATGAACAATAACAGTGAGAGAGAGAACTATAGAAATAGCTAGAATGCTTGTGCAATGCATGAAGAAGATAAATGTATAAACAACAGCATTGAAAAAGAAACTAAAAAAAAACACTCAAATCTAAAATGATTTGGAAAGCGGAAATGTTATTTTAACCACCCATGTCTTGGACAACGTGTCGACATCCAATCTGTTACTTTTAAATTTTATGCCTACTTAAAAATATAAACTTTAATTTTTCACCTTTAGATTTGAGTGGGTCTAGCCTTATACCTTTCAATATTGTCTTTTGAGTCTATATCAATAAAGTGTTAGAGAGATTCAGGATGGAAAGTTGTTCATCAAGAATAGTTCCAATTCAAAAGGGAGACAAATTTAATTAAATGCAATGTCCCAAGAATGATTTGGAAAGAAAGCTAGTGGAATCTACTCCCTATACTTCAATGGTTGGGAGCTTAATGTATGCCCAGATATACACCCGATTAGATATAAGTTTTGCTGTTGGAATGTTGGGCCGGTACCAAAGTAATCTTGGAATAGACCATTGGAAAGCTACAAAGAAGGTCCTTAGGTATTTGCAAGGCACCAAGAATCACATGCTCACTTATAGGAGATCAGCTAGCCTTGAGGTGGTTGGCTACTCAAATTCAGACAATGTTGAATGTGTAGACACGAGAAAATCCACATTTGGTTATATTTTTCTGTTGGCTAGAGGTGCAGTTTCATGGAAAAGTGAGAAAGAGTCTATCATCGTTACTTCTACTATGGAGGCTAAATTTGTGGCATGCTTTGAAACCACGGTTCATTCATTGTGGTTGTAGAACTTTATCTTAGGGCTTAGTGTTGTCAATAGTATAGCTACGCCCGCTAATAATTTAATGTGATAATTTTGCAGGTGTCTTCATCACTAAGAATGACAAGTACTCAAAGGGTGCAAAACACATGGAACTGAAATACTTGTCAATCAAGGAAGAAGTGCAGAAACAGAAAGTGTCAATTGAGCATATTGGTACAGATTTGATGATAGCGGATCCGCTAAATAAAGGATTGCCACCCAAAACATTTTTCTGGTCATGTGAGATGAATGGGTATCATTGACAAGTCTTTGTTAGCATAATTGTATGATATGTATACATATGTATAGCTATCTTGCTTGTACTGTTGTGACACTTATGAATTCAATTACAGTTATGTTTTTGCTTATTTTACTTGTTGTCCACATTATGTTTTGTACATGTAATATTTGGTGTGATAACATGCTAGTCCTTTGAGAGACATTATAGTCAAAGATTACAGTACACCTTGATTAAAGTTCTTTGAGTTAAGTTGATTTTGTGATACATGGAAGGACCTATGTCGTTAAATGACATTGACCGCCATGATCCGATCAATTTGGTTCAATTGAGGATGATGACTTGATAACTTCAATGTAAAGTGTGCATTTATGGTTGTTGAGTCTTCAAGTTGTCACATGGACCAAGTGGGAGATTATAAGATGATTTCACATTATCATAGTATGGTCCATGTAACTAATAGACTAACTCTAATAAAAGGAAATTAATATGATGGTCATTAACGCCTTAAAAGTAAATAGAGTTAGTGGTTAAAATAATTTTTTAAAAGTCCATCCTCTCTCCCTTTTGAAAATAGACTTGACGGTTATTTTAAATAACTATAATAGATATAGAGAAATGAATGAGTCTATAACTTTCTTCTTCTTCACCATCAAAGAAAACTGAAAGAGAAAGGAAGAGATGGGAAAAACAATAGATTAAGGATTTTAACCATGGATCCAAGTATGTCATTATACTCTATTTTGTATGATAATCATAGAATCCAAGATCATTGATGAGTTTTGTAATTTTCTGTACTATGTATCAAAATGAAAATTAAAGTTAACAAGAACAACTTGATTCTCCAAGATTGTTGCACAGATAAGCCCAAGATTTGACAAACGATGTTGAAGTTTCGCCATCTAGAACTGCATGGTGCGAGTTGATTCCAATGGAAAAACTAGAGTTTTGGGAAAAGGGTTACTTGCAAGGCCAACACAGTGGATTGTTCATGGGATATGGGGTAGAAGGTTGTGGCTTTCTATGGCTTCACAAAGATCAGTACCTAATAGATGGTTGAAATCAGCATCAGATTCAGCTACAGTGAGAGACAAAGTGTCACCTGTGTTATACTTGATTATGGGTTTTTTGGAATCATGAGGCCAAGTGAGTTTGCCAGCAAGGGGAAAGTAGTAGGCAAGTGCAAGAGTCAGAGAGTCCTTGAGTTTGGGAAGAACATTGTCGAAGAAGAGTGTGGTTTGGTGAGGGAATTCATAGAAGAAAATGCGTTGAACAGGTGGAAGCCTTAGCCAAAGCATGTCAAAGAAAGTGAGGAGAAGGGATGTTGGAGAAGATATATTTTCTGATCCTAAAGAGGGGTCGCTCTGAACACTTCCACTACTTTCATGGCTTATTGATGCTTTGAACAAGAACGAAAAGAGAGTTTGAGGTGGATGATGTGCCTAATGATGAAACAATCTCATCATTTTAGAGATTAGGATGCAGGGATACCTAGGGTCTGTTTGCTTTGCTGAAAACAGTTTTCAGTTTTCAGTTTTTGTGAAGGCAAAACTGAAAAAACTGAAGACCACAAATTTCAGTTTTCAGTTTTTTCTTCACAAAAGCTAAAATCAAAAATTGTTTCCTACAAAGCAAACAGTCCCTTACAATATCATCTTTCTTCAAATTCTCGTTGACTTACATACATGCATACATACATCTACCTCAGCGCACATCAACAGTATTTTTTTCAAGGCCTATTTTTTAATATCATTTAGATATTGTGATATTAATATATTTTACTTATTTATCTCATCTAACGATAACAAAATAGGTGTCTAAATAAAATATCTAAAAATAAATGTTGAAATAAAATTGATCAATAAATTAAGAAATTTTTTTTATATAGTCACAAGTCTATTACTCACATTATAACTAAACATACTCAATAAAAATGAATTACATTCAAATTATTTATTCAATATATATTTTGTTCATCTATAAATTTAACTAATTTTCTTTTCAAATATATCTAAAAATAATTCTTCGAATTATGCTGATGAAATTTTTTTCTAAAATAGAAGGGCCGCATAGTAAGATATCACCACTTATTTTAAGCCACATATGACATAATTAAAATATCTCCATAATATATTATTATAACGGTATAAACGAGTTTAGTGAATTATGAATTGTTGGAGTTCATAATTCAATTTGTTAAATGAAATGTGAGTTTAGCTCGATTATATAAATAAGTCAAATGCAAACTTTGATAATTTGATATTAAAGTTTTATATATATATAATAATAATAATAATATTTACCTGAACTAAATTTTAAAGTGTCCTTCTTTCAATTTAATTTAAGTATGTTGACTGTATAAAATTATTTTACATTATTGTTACCTAATAAAAGTTTCTTATATACATAAATTTTAAAATAATGGAATGAAAATCAACCATATTTTATTGATATGATATATAAAATATAATTAAATAATTATATTAAATAATTTTATATTTTTAGTGTATTAAATTTAAATACTTTTTCTTCCTCCTTATTTTTACTTTTTAACTTAACGATATTTATTTTAGGTAAAAGATATTTATTACGTCTTAAACCAATAGACTCTAGGTATGGGCCCAATATATGTCCTACAATCAACAGCTACTGTGATACCAAAATAGAGTGCTACATTTTCTTTGCTGCAAGAGAGATTTATACCGGTGGTTCTTCTTTTACTCCCACCCTTTTTTCATTTTGATCTCAAAACTATTGATGATTATTATGTTAGGTGAATTGTTCATTGTAATTGAGCATATTTTGCTTTGTAATATGAAAAGACATTTATGATTCTTTTAGGAGTAAAGTGTCACTTTGGTTCCTAAAATTATAAGAGTGTTTTATTTTATTATCTGAAATTTCAAAATTAAGTCTTTAATTCTTGAAATTGCATTTTATAGTTCTGTTAGTCCCTGGTCAAACAATCGTCAATTCACCATTACATTTTGTTGACGTGGCACATTAAGTTACATGTGGCATGCCACGTGTTGATGATGTGTCATGTGTCATGTTGATCCCAAGTGGTATGCCATATGGCATATTAACGTGGCCAGATAAAATAAGCTCAGATTAGTCCTTGAAATTTTAAATGTGTCAAATTAAAATAATCCCTGATATTTTCTAAAATGTTTCAAAAAAGTCCCAAATCCCAAAATTCTCCTATTTTATTTCATAAAATTTAAATTCCTAATATTTGTTAAATCCACTTATTTCTCTTTTATTTTCACACCCTACTTAAACTAAAATCTCTTTAATATAGAATAACAATGAAAAAATAATGTATCGTTAACAAGTTATTGTTGTTGAATGAGTGATAAGCAATGTAATCCCTCATAAAGTTGAGAACATAATGGGGGGAAGTAATCATAAATGTCATATTCTAAATTGGTGTCATTGTATTTGCTCTATTCGTATCAACATCCCCAAGAGGTAATCATTCCTTACAACCCATAATCATTGAGGTGGAATAAGAGATATAATTCTTTATTTGAGTTCGATTAAAGTTCTTATATTTGAGATGGTTTGTAAGTACATTTGACATGAGGGTAAAATCTCTTTCCATTGTCATGCTAAATTCTTTGAATACTAAATTTTTCCCAAATTACAACTAAAATATTCCAAAGAGGCTTTTGATAAAACTCTATCCATACTTGATAATATAATATTTCCCTTGAATACTATTTTTATTAGTTTAAAACCCATTTTATTTCAAGAAATATAATGTAATATCTAATAAATTAATTATGTTAGATAAATATCGAGAGTCTCTAATTTGGACTAATCAAACTCTTAATTATGTTTAGGATATTTAAAAATTTGAATTATTTAAATATGGTGTGAAAATGAGAGAAAAATAAGTGGGATTAAGACTTATTGAGGATTTATACATTTTGTGAACAAAAAGAGAAGAAATTTGGGATTCAAGTCTTTTTTGACAAATTTTAAAAAATTTTAAGGATTATTTTGACACATTAAAAATTTTATGGACTAATCTAAATCTATTTTGATCTGACGTCATGTCAGTATTCTATGTGAGATCAACATAACATATCATTAATATGTTATCAACATGTGGCATGCCATGTGTTACTTAACGTGTCATATCAACATAATGTAACGGTTGGCTGATGGTTGTTTGACCAGGGACAAACGTAACTTATAAAATGCAATTTCAGGGACTAAAGTGAAGCACAATTATAATTTCAGGGACTAAAGTGACACCTTATTCCTTCTTCTATATATCACTTGTCAATTATATACATACAAAATGTGTAGAAAAAATAGATAAATAAAATGAGTGTGAAACATTAAACTATTTAGTGTAAAGAATAGGAATTTAAATAGAACATATTTTCAGATCTTCAAATATTATTATTGTTCAATTAATTCTTTATTATGCAACTAATAAATTGATGCAATATATCAAGTCATCCGTCTCCGTATTTCACGTCATCTTAAACGGACAAGCTAAGTTTTGGCGCATAGATTGTAAACAATAGTTTTTGGTTCAATAGAAAAATTAAACCGTTTCGCTATATTTGTTGAAAAAAATACACATACACACGATATCGATATATATATAAAATTAAAATTAGAGAACTGAGTTATCATGATGATAAGTAATGATGCTAGCTATCACTCAATTTCTCATCTTATTACGCATCAATCTCCTGTATGAATCCACACTAAAAGAAATTTATGACAAAATAACAACTTTTCAATGGACATATTAAAATAAGAATAATTCTATTTTAACACCCATATGGATGTGGGTTCTATATGATATAAGAGGAGTGATGAAAAGAGAATAAATTAAAAAAAAAATAATAAGATCTATATTATTTATAAATTGGATGCTTAAATATTTAAGAAAGTTAAATATTAAAACAGTAAAATTGTTAAAATAAATCAAAACAAAACTTTTACTCTTCCATAATTTAGACATTATCAACTTTGTACCAATTTCTACACAGATCCACATGAACAATCCAGGTAGGCCCCACACACAGCGTTCTCTTTAAGGTGCTAGGCCAAGCAGCATAATTGGTTATCAAGTTTCACATATGGCTTCTCACAACACCACCTCCATGAAATTCCACGCGCAATGCGCTGTTGCTCCTGATCCACCATCAACACAGGTATCTCTCCCTCTAACTTTCTTTGACTTGATTTGGCTCAGGTTCCACCCAGTCGAGCGCATCTTCTTCTACACCCTTCACTCTCCCCCGTCTTTCTTCTTTGACAAAGTGGTTCCAAAGCTCAAAACTTCCCTCTCTCTCACCCTCCAACACTTCCTCCCTCTTGCTGGGAACATAGTTTGGCCTTCTGATTCTGATAAACCAGTTGTCCAATACAACCCTGGTGATGGTGTTTCACTTGTCATAGCAGAATCCGATGCAGACTTCAACAGTATTGTCTCCAACAATTCACCCCGTGAAGCCTCAGAATCTCGTTCTTTCGTACCCCACTTGGAGTCATCGAATTCCCATGCTTCTGTTTTGTCCCTTCAGATAACACTTTTCCCAAACAGTGGGTTCAGCATCGGAATCAGCACCCACCATGCTATTCTTGATGGAAAATCTTCAACCATGTTCATCAAGGCATGGGCTTCACTGTGTCAGAGTAGTGAAGAATCACCAACTTTGGCGCCTGAGTTGAAGCCTTTCTTTGACAGGGATGTTATCAAAGACCCAAAAGATCTTGGACTTTCGTTCATGGGTAATTTTTCCGAAGGTTTCTCCAAGATGTTCCCCGATGAAAACAGCGACGGTCGATGCTTGAAGATTCTACCGTTTGAGCCAAAAGTGGAGGACTCTGTTCGAGCCACGTTTGAGCTCACGCGTGCAGATTTGGAGAAGGTGAAGAAAAGGATGTTATCAAAGTGGGACATGGTGGATAATAACGGAGAAGAATCAATAGTCCGTTCTTCTTCAAAGCCACCACCAACTCTATCCACCTTCGTTCTCACTTGTGGCTATGCGTTAGTTTGCATGGCTAAGGCCATTCAAGGAGTTCAAAATGAGAAGCAGAAATTCACTTTTGCATTCACAGTGGATTGTCGGAACAGGTTAGAGCCTCCAATACCTGATGCGTATTTTGGCAATTGCGTTTGGGGCCTTTTCATAGATGCACAACCAAGCGACTTTATAAAGGAAGATGGGCTGGCCCTTGTTACTAAGGGCATTCACAATCCGATAAAAACATTGAATAAAGGGGTTTTTAATGAAGCTGAGTCAAGGTTTGCTAGGATTCAGGTTTTGGCAAGTGAGGGAGTTGAAATTATCGGAGTGGCAGGTTCAAACAGGTTTGGTGTATATGAGATTGATTTTGGTTGGGGGAAACCAAACAAGGTGGAGATAGCATCGGCGGATAGAGGTTTGACAATTGGCATGGCTGAGAACAAGGATAGTGGGAAAGGTGGAGTTGAAGTTGGGCTTGTTCTGAACAAGCATGCCATGGATATCTTCAGTACTTTATTTCATGAAGGACTATGCGAAGAGGATTGAATAATGATTGGACTTTTGGAGCTGTGCTTTATTGAATCACGTTTGCAGCAGACCATACTGGTTTCTTCTCATTTTTTTAAATTATTATTATTGTAACAAATAAACAAGATTTCTCTTTGAATGTGCGAGGATTTTTTTTCTTACATCGTTGATAATTTTTACTGTTTTAATTGAATAAAAAAAATAATACTAATTAAACGTTTGAGTTTATAGTGAATAACAAGCGTCGGTAGCACCGCCGTAGCACACGAGTTAGATGCTTGCATTGAAAAATATATACATGAAGGTACTACCGCCGTCCACTTTCCTGCCGATTTCTTCATCATGAGGCAATTTTTTTAGTTTTAGTTTTTTATTTTTATTTTAAATAATGGTTTAGCCAATGATAGGCTATATATGCTGTACTGAGAGTTGATGATCAGGAATTAGTCTAAAAATTTTCTCTTCCTTACCTTGTAAGATACCTCAAATTAACATTAAAGTCGGTTCAATCCACCATCCATTCTAAGAAAATGTGTGAGAAACAATAATAGCCTGTTCGGTGGGTTATTTTTTTCAATATAGTGGGGGAGGCAAAATTTGCCATAATATGGGTTAGTTTGGTTAATTACATGGTTATAGTGTATGAAATCTCGCCAATGACAGGATTTCACTAGTAAAATATTACTTTTTAATTCAAAACTTGCCGACGACAAGATTTGAATAATAAAAATAATATTTTTTTAAACTAAATTTCGACAATGGCAAGATTTGGAAAACGAAAAATATTATTTTTTAAATCAAATCTTGCCATTGTCGAGATTTGCACACCATATTTATGTAAATTTCTACATAATCTCATACATGAGGAATTATTAAATTGACACACCATATAAAAAATAAAAAACCCTGTTGGGTTCTAGAAGAGAGTTTTTCACTCTTTATTTTAGATTTTAATTAATTTTTAATTTTAAAAATTTTAGGAAGAAAACAATAAAAATCATAAAATTTAGTTTTAATTTTTATTCTTTTGTTATTTTTTTCATAAAATTCTGAAAATATAAAATATAAAATTAAAATTAAAAATTATTTTTTAAAACCAAACACACCTTGTTCTTTTAAGATTTAACTTTTATGCATGGACAGTATAAATTTTTTTACATATTTATTTAATTATATATTGTTATATAACTATAATAGTTGATTTTCATAAACTATGATAATTGACTTCCATACTTACTACTTAAAAGATTATAAAGAAATATTTTATGAGATGAAAGTTTCAATGCTTCATAATTAAACTCATCATTAATTTGAATATTTTATAAAATCATTTTGACAAAGGATGACAATGTTGTTTGATCATATCTTAAATTAAATGACAAACCTAATTTCAATTATTGGACGACGTTGATTTTGTACTCACCAGATCATAAATTAAAGGCTTTTTTACGTAACTAAAATAAAAAAAAACATTATATACGGATCTCTCACATTTTCAACTTTATGTACGCATATGTATTAATTTTTAGTGTTAGGGAAATCGGTTGACTCTCAGGTGATTTCTGGAGTGTAAAACACACAGGAAGCGGTTGAGTATCAACCGATTTCAGACACAGTGCGATCAACGGCTGGGATGAAGTGGTAGGTGGATCGTGCTCAACCGATTTCGCCACGTGTCACGCATGCAGCGGACCGGGCAAATCGGCCACTCCCCAGCCACACGATCCACCTACCACTTCATCCCAGCCGTCCGATCACACCCCATTCATGTTATATACGAACATGTCTTTGGCATGCACACTGAACCGATTTCATTTGTGTTCTGTGTGTGTTAAAGCATCACTGAGAGTAAAAAAAAGAGAGCATCAGTGAGAGTAAAAAAAGAGAGCACCGAGAGAGGAAAGGAAAAAAAAAAAAGAATGGCACAAAATAATCTTAGACGGTATGATGGTTTTGGACATATTGCAGCAAATCTTCATATTGAGGTAAGTTTTTATTAATTTATGAAATTAGTGCATTAATTTGATTCTTTTTTTAAATATGATATTATAAATGTTTAAATTAGTTTAGTGCATTATAAATTTAGTTTAGTTGTATAAGCTAATGATTCTTTAAATTTACTTTAGTTCATTTAAAATATATTTAAGTTGTATAAATTGAAGTAGTAGCTGTTATTGTTAGATTATACTATATAAATATTTAGTAAATAATATATTTTAGTGTTGGTAAATATTATTGCTGGATTAGACAATAAATATGTATAGTAAATAATAACATTTAATTAGACTGATGAATAGGTTTAGGGTTTAATATATTATAATTAGTTTAGCAAAATATTTTGGTTAATTTAGTAAACTCAAAAGTAGAACCTATTTACTGAAATTAAATTTGTTTAGATTATAAATTCTTTTTTTAATTGAATTAGTTAGTTGTTTTAGGTAGATTAGTGCACATTAAACATGATTTAGTTGTATAACTTAATTAGTTTAGTAAATATTATAATTAGATCATACTAAGAATATGTTTAATAAATAATAAATTTTAGTGTTGGTAAATATTGTTGCTGGATTAGACAATAAATATGTATAGTAAATAATAACATTTAATTAGATTTATGAATAGGTTTAGGGTTTAATACATTGTAATTAGTTAACCAAAATATTTTGGTTAATTTAGTAAACTGAGAAGTAGAACATATTTACTGAAATTAAAATTGTTTAGATTAGAAATTCTTTTTTTTTTAATTGAATTAGTTAGTTGTTTTAGGGACATTAGTGCACTTTAAGCATAATTTATTAGTATAATTTACTTAGACTAATAAATATTATAGTTAAATTATACTATAAATATATTTAGTAAATAATATGTGTGCAGTAAATTAGTAAATAAATATTATAGTTAGGAAACTTTTTTATTTTAATTTTATTAGTTAGCATGCACCGTAAACCTATTTTTGTTGTATACATTAATTAGATTAATAAATATTATAGTTAGATTATACTATGAATATATTTAGTAAAAATTATATTTTACTTAGAATAATAAATTTATTTTTTAATTACATTTGTTACTTAGTCAATGTGGTTAGCTTAGTTATCATTTAATCTATAGATTGACATATTTTTAATCTAATTAATATGAGTATTTTTTTATTTTGTGCTTCAGCCTGCTCGTGTATTGAGAGGTAGACGAGACCACATGAAGAGGGTGGATCTCCGCATGAGGCCATACTTGGAACAGGCGGGTTTTTGGCATGCTGCTCAAATAAAATTCTTTGAATATGACAATTCTCTGCTGTCTGTATTTGTGGAGCGGTGGCGTCCCGAGACTCACACCTTCCACTTGCCCTATGGAGAGTGCACCATAACACTCCAGGACGTTGCATTTCACTTGGGGCTGCGAGTTGATGGAGTTCCTGTCAGCGGATGTACAGGAGCTTGGGACAGGTTTTGTGGGCAGAACATTTGGGATATGTGTCAAGAATTGCTTGGGTCTGTACCACTTGAGAATGATCGAAAAAGAAATGGCAGTACTGTGACACTAGCGTGGCTGAAGAGCCTCTTTGCTCCATTAGAAGAAAATGCGACTGCGATTGAGGTTATGCAAGCAACACGAGTTTATATCATGCTACTAATTGGGGGAATGTTATTTGCAGACAAGTCAGCTGCTAGAGTTCACTTGAGATGGTTGCCTTTGCTGCGTGATTTTCAAGAGTGCGGGAGGCTTAGTTGGGGTTCCGCTGTATTATCAACATTGTACCGTGGGATGTGTCGTGGTGTTAACATCTCAGTAGGTGATCTTGCAGGGTGTCTTGTATTGTTACAGTCATGGATATGGTACAGAGTGCCATCGTTCAGTCCCATAGTGGATCGACTCGATTTTAGGTTTCCATTAGCGAGGAGGTATATTACTACCCAAACATTCTTAATTGTGATTTAAATTATGTTGTTTATTATTACAATGCCACAAATTATCAACTAATATACATTTGCTAGGTGGCTTGGATATATTGCGCTGCCTGATGCACATGAGAGACGCATGCCATTTCTGAGGGCACGACTTGACCAGCTCCATTATACGGATGTAAGTTTTTAAATATGGTTTAACAAATTTAGTAAATAAATATATGTCTGTGTGCCTAATCAATTTCTTTGACAGTTTGTCTGGACACCTTATGATATCCCCCAGATCCAGCAAATAACACCAGCATGGGTTCACGCTGAGTCTTCATTTTGGGCATCACTCACAGCATTAATCTGCTTCTCATGCGTTGAGTGGCATCATGTCGACCGCGTTCTTAGACAATTTGGTGCTGAGCAACCTATTCCATGCGAGCCACTGAACATTGATGCCCTACACTCGAGGGATGCACGAGGCATGGAGTGTACTTGGTGGCCACACTATCACATGACATGGCATCAGCTATGGGATCAACGAAGAGAACGGCTAGTCCCATATCATCGTGCTCCTGGTTCAGTTCAGTTGCCTTCGCCGGAGTACTTCGATTGGTATAGCCGTGTTGCACGGAGGGTTTTATCAGCTGAGCATGTGTTTCGAGATCCACGAGGTGTGCAATTGCCATCCCATGCACCACCTAATGCTATACGAGTGCCTGTTGCAGCTATGCCACCACATGCTCCAGATCGACGTCGGTGAGTTCGCCGAATGCAATCAGGGACTCGCAGTAGGCGAATGCACCGCCACGAGGACATCCATGAAGAGGATGACGAGGTTGATGATGATGATGGTGCTGGTTCAGAGATAGGTGGGTCTAGTAGTCATAGCATGGGTGCTCATACTCAGGAGCATATGGCCGGTTCTAGTAGTCATAGCATGGGTGCTCATACTCAGGATCATGGGCATGATTACATTCCAGGATCTAGTTCTCATGAATACTTGCCGACTCCGACTTCAGCCTCCAGCCCAGTATATGAATTCTCAACGGGTTTAAGCCCAATGCTTGAGCAGATGGACATGGTCGATCATGAGCGCTTCTGAGTCAGACTCTATTACAAAATCCATATCCCGGTTCTGCACAGACATATCCTGATGATCCGTCTGGGTTACACCAGTAGTCGATGACTACTGTCAGCCCCATCAGCACAGGCTATTCACAACCATCATTTGATATTTTGGGTGGGACTCCTCCATCGGCATTTGACGCATCACACATATCACATGACCTTGGAGGTGAGGACCCTGGAGCCGACGACCATCGGGGGGGTGACCATGGGGAGCAGGAGCTAGGCCCCCGCCGAATTCGGCCCACTCGATGCCATACCGGTGGCCATTTGATAGGAGCTCGGCACAACCAGCGAGATCAGTAGTATGACAGATAGGTTAGTTTTCATGCGTGTTTCTAAATTTTGGTTACCATGTTAAAAAGTATGTCCCGTTTTGTATCATGTATATTAGATTTGTTAAGTCTAACTTGTGCAATATGTCAATCTTTTTTGCAGGGCAGTGGATCATGGCTATTCTGATGTATTCAGTTATATTTGGTAGTGATATAGTTCCTGTCCATATATGAAATGAAAAATATGTTTCTTTTTTGTTTTACGCATATTTGATCATATTAAGTCTAACTTGTGGAATATGACAATATCTTTTTCAGGGCAGTGGATGATGGCTATTTTGATGTATTCATTTGTATTTGGTACTCATATAGTACTTGTTGATGTATTTGGTATTGACTTAGTAGGGGGATGATGTAACTAGCTAGTACTGTATCTGGTATGATGATTTACCAAATTTGTACGTAATTATGTAGTGCCTGTAACTTAGTTTGAGTAGATAGTTTATTAAAACCATCCGCATGTTTCGCAAGACAAGAACTAAGCAATACACCAATGATCTGATACATGATCGGTTACATAATAGAAAGTAAATACCACACAATACGCCAATGATCTGATACATGATCGGTTACATAATAGAAACTAAATACTACGCAATACACCAATGATCTGATACATGAACTTTTACAACTTTCAAACAAAAAAGCACACACTACACCACTTGATATGATGTCCTATCTAATTGCTTGGTCCCGGCTGATTTGAGGACGTAGCTACTAAGGTGGGGCATCGTCTCCTAGTGTGACCCTCCTGCCTGCATAGTCCGCATCTCTTTCCATGACCAGATTCGACTTCATCCATTTCATTTCGGATTCTGGTTGACACTGGCCGGCCATGTTTGGCTCGTCTAAGCTCAGGATTTGGAAGTAATCGAGGTCCATACCAAGGTGGCCAATATGCTTCATTTGCAACCGGTGCAAACTCCATTCTATACACATCTAGAACAGTACTCATGCGGTAGACATTATCAACATAAGAACCCCATTGAACCCGTGCTTCAGTGTGGGCACAAGCAGCAAGTACATGACGACAAGGATAATGTAATGCCTGAAATTCTCCACAATCACAATATCGATCTCCAAGTCTGACTCTGTAAGTTCTTTGGCTCCAACTTCCCACAGGTTGTATTTCTTCTACAACAAACGATTCATTAGATCGTGAAAAATTAGTAACAAACATGGTCCCCAATGATTGGGAGTTCTTGTGATATGCTCGCATCAAGGCTTCTGAGAATTCCCTTCCTGCTGCGACTTGGGCCTCTGCCTGCTGCCCCCTCTTCACGAATAATGCAGCAAGACGGTAGTAAGTGGCCTTGACTAATGCAGTTATTGGAAGATTACGGACACCTTTCAAGACTGCATTTATACACTCAGACATATTAGTGGTCATATGAGCAGATCTGCGCCCTTCGTCGTGGTGTCAAGGCCCACTTTCTTAAAGGAATCCGGTCCATCCACGGACCCATATCTGGGTGCTCACCTCTTACTAGTTCAGAGTAATATAGAAACTCACTTCGAGTCTTTGCATATGCTGCATTAATCAGAGCTCGCTTTGCATCTTTGCTCTTGAAACTTACCGCAAAGTTTGATGCAATGTGACGAATGCAATAAGCATGGTAAGCAGTTGGACGATGCCATCCACTTCCTTCAGATCTAAAGTCGCTTTTATAGCAAAGATGCCCGAAATGATCAATATTCCTTCCTGTGGTGTCACATGGCGCCGAAGATTTGTTAGGAAAAAAGACCAAGCCTCTGTCGTCTCTCCTTCGACCACAGCAAATGCAATGGGGAAAATATTTGAGTTACCATCCTGGGCAATTGCCATCAGTAGTTTTCCACCATACTTTCCGTATAAATGTGTTCCATCAACCGTCACAAAACGCTTGCAATTTTTAAACCCCTCTATACACGGCGGAAATGTCCAAAATAGCCGATGAAACATGGCACAACTACGATCAACCAAATTACCAACATAATAAGGCAGAGTTGAAATTTCAGTAATTGTACCTGGCATAAATGACCGCAGAGCTAGCAGCCATTTCGGAAGCTCATTGTACGACTCCTTCCAATCACCATAAATCCGGCCAATGGCCTTTTGCTTTGCGTTCCATGCTTTCCTGTATGAAATTTGGAATTCATACTTTGAATAAACTGAGGCCTGCAATGTTCTGATTGGGACTGTTGGATCAGCTTCAACTATTGAATGGATGCTAGCAGCAATGACCTGAATATCTAGCTGAGAGTGATTTTGCGAAATACCGGCGGATAAGCAAGTATGTTCCCCGTTGTACTTCTTTATCTCCCACAGTCCTTTCTTCCGTCGATATATAACACGAATACTCCAATTACACCCTCTCCCAAAGTACTTGCATTGCCCCTGATATTTCACATGATCTGACAGACATACTTTGTACTCAGCTCCTTTTCGGATGCTATAGTTTTTTACCGCAAGCAATACTGATTCTTTGTTGGGGAACTGTTGCCCTTCATGCAACTGATTTACTCCATGTAATCCCATTGTGTTGCTATCATCCAACTGATTCACTTGCATTGCTTCAAAATTTAAACTTGAATAGTGACCAACACGCTGACTTTCAGATTGTGTTTGAGATTCGGTTGTCAATCTGTCCCCTGGGTAAGAGGCAATACCTCCTCATCTATATCATCTTCGAACAACTCTGTACAATTTAAATAATAGTTAACAGTTTACACAAAGTTTTGCAATGATAAACTGACAACATCTAAATATTAATTCTTTAAGGTGTTTTCACCATGTATGTATGAGATATTAATATATTCAAACAAAATAGCAATGTCGAAAGAATCTTATTAACATTAAAATAATCACATTATTATATTAATTTATTTTTTTATTTATGTAATAAGTTTCATCACAAAATTAAATCAACAATATTTTCATAAAATTAAGTATTACATAATTCAAATATTCAAATATTTCAAGAACATGTTATTAATAAAAATTATGTATAGCTTCTAAATTATTAATTACTCAATCGATTTATAAACTAGCCACATAGATTTTTTTTCCAGCAATTAAGCAACATATCAACCGTAAATTAAATAGCCTAAACTCACAATTAACTAATATAAACACGATATGATAGCATATTGAAATTTATTGGACCAAATCTACAATTCAAATTACATGCTAAAATATAACTCATTACAACTATTAAACTGTAATAAAAAGAATTTTACTTATTACCTTCATTCGGGTCCTCTTCGGCATCCTCCTCATTAAAAATATCATCAAAACTCGGATTTGGTTCGATTCGGCCTAAATCACCGCCAATATTCATTTCAAAAATTTGTCCCATATCATTTTCATTTCGCGGCATAACCTCGTCATTCCGAACTGGATTTCCCATGGCTAGTGTTGGAGAACGTTGTCTTAATGACCCTTCAGCAAATGTGGGGTTAGGAGCAGATCCCTCAGAGCTGAAGTTTATGTCTCCGAAGGATACAAATACCTCCATAACACTAAGATCGGGAAAACGAGCATGACAATCGAACATCATCCCTATGTCATCGTCAGTTTCAATCAAACAACTTGTGAAGCGTAACGTACCTTGTCCTACCAACAATGGCAACCGATAGAGCATCTGCACTATTTGCTTATTTTGCTGGCGTAACTTGTGCAGAATCTTCTCATGAAGCTCAGAAATAGTCATGGATGAATAAATACTCACAGGTATTGGATTTGGAGAGCAGAACTTTACTCCATCTTGTGTGTTTTCCACTACTTCACAATTATAATGAACAAGAACATACCCTCTCATTGCCATTTTCCCTCAAAACCTTAGCAACCTGAGCTCTCTTCTAAGAAATGAACCATCTAAGCTCTCTTCTAACAAGTGAAGTATGCCTCCTACCGAGCAAGACCATTCACACATATATATACACGGATGAGTGAGGGACGAAAAACGAGGGAGCGACGAAACAAACAGAAATCGGTTGACTCTCAACCGATTTCTGTGTATTACGAAAAGGCAAAAATCGGTTGATCCGTGAATCGATTCCAAATTCCACAAAAATGTTATATACGGGTAAATAATGTTCTAAAGGTGAGATATGCGTAAATAATCATTTTTTTAATTTTAATTCTGTACAAAAGCCTAAATTAAATGAGAAACCTAATTTCAATTATTGGAAGACGTTGATTTTCTACTCACCATCCTTGTGCAAACCTAATTCATAATTAGGCGCAAAATCCGTTGATGAGCAGGGAATGGATGGTCATAGAATCTCACCGTGAGGCAAATAGAGCTGCAGAGTACTTGGCTAATATTGGCCATTCTCAACAGTTGGAATTAGGTGACCTTTTTAGTCCTTCGGCTTTATGTCAGTCAAATCCTCAGAGATGATCTTACAGGATTTCTCTTCCTCTTTGTGTTTGTGCTGAGGAAAAGCGAAGGTGTTGTCAAAGTGGGACATGGTGGATGATGGATCCAAGAGTGCCGACATATGTGATTATAGTATTCCATGTATGTATATTTAATTGAGCCATAGAAGTTGGATCTTAGAACATGACAAAAACCGGCCACTCGATATAATAATCTTTACATGTACATTCAGACACCAATGTCGTCGATCTCCACTTTGCGGCTGCGGCAAATAGAATCACGATTTCTAGATCAATATACGCCCCTAATTCATTTCCACCAATTTCGTTCTCTTGCTAACATTTCATAAACTATTTTGTGGGGTCTGAAATTGCCAAAAATGCAGACACCGACCTCCTCTATGTGCATAGAGAAAAAAGCAGCGAGGTGGAGTAAATTTTTCTTTTCCCCCATTTTGGTCAGATTGTATAGATACCTTTAGATGTATAAATGTATAATTTGTTTGGGGTAGGATAGAAATTATTGTCTTTATTGAATAAGGTGGTATATTAAAAAAAATGCTTTAATGAAAAATATTCAAATGCTTACTTTTCTCTGTAATGAAGTAATTTCCAGACAGAAAAGCAGAACAATTATTGAGATAGGAATATGAATAGTTTGTTCCACAGAAACGCTGACACATGATATCGTCATGCATTTCGTTTTTCTTTCCTTTGGTGTCTGATGACAAATAACAACAGTGAGAGAGAGAACTATAGAAATAGCTAGAATGCTTGTGCAATGCATGAAAAAAAAATAAATGTATAAACAACAGCATTGAAAAAGAAACAAAAAAAAATTCAAATCTAAAATGATTCTGAAGGTTCTCGAATTCAGATTAAAGCAAAGATAATTCCGTGCCTCATCCAGTCATCACTAACCATAACCCCAGCAATCGTTACAATATAACATAATTAATTCCTTTGTTATTGGTAGTATATGTTTGCTCCATGTTGTTTCAGCCATTTTAAGAGAGAACAGAATAAGGTAGCTCATGACCTGGTTAAATTTGCTTGTGTGAATCTTGCATCTGTAATTTCAACATTGTAAGCAGTCTTTTACGTGAATAAAATGTCTCGTTTCCATGAAAATAGAAAGCAAATTGAAAATATGAGGAAAAATACGTTATGTTTAGGCATACTTCAAATTGAACTTTGTCTATTTTATTTAAACTCATAGTAAAAAAAAAGCAGAATTGCTGGCTTTATTTAACATCGACTCAATTATTTATAGGGTAATGCCATTTTAACATTTAAAAAGTAGTGTCTATTCAGACATTTATTTTATAACTATTAGATGTGATGGATGTTAAGTATAAGTGAAGACATCCATTACATCTAATAATTTTTGGTATTAAAATATCATTACCGTTAATTATAGATTGCTCCTTAAATTTTATGAATATGCCTAAAAATAAATTATGGTATACAGGAGTTTTTGAATTGGAAATCAAGGAAGAGAAAAGGCAGTAAATGAAAATAAAGAAATAGATCAAAATTAGAGAAGTTGAAACCATAATTTCATCATCAGAGCATCATTTATTCAATCTGGCTTACAGCTAAATTCCATACCAGTTAGCATTTATCATAACATAATTATCCAAGATCAAGAAGAAAACATTCCAAATAAGGAACCATCAATTAAAAATCATAAAGCAAGAACACTTTACCTGATAAAGTAACAGAACCAACCCAAACAAACAGTAAACAGAAGGCTTCAGGATACAAGGCCTTTGACAAAGAGAGAAGCAAAGGCCTCCATTGCTTCTTTCTTGGATACAAAACCAATCTCAACACCATCACCATTCCTCCTATCTGAAAGACAAAATGCTCCAGTTCTGTCTATAGATGTCATCTCCACTTTCTTTGGTCTTCCCCACCCAAAATCACTGCTATAAACCTCAAACCTTGGTGACCCAGCAGCACCAATTATCCTCTCATCAGTGTGCAAACCATCATGCAAGATTGATGACCATTTCTCTGCTCCACTCAGCACCCCATCCTTCAGTGTCTCCAAAGCAGCACTAATTGCTTCTACAGCTACAATTAGTCCATTTTCCCCCAACGACTCTTTTGACTCAGCAAATGCGAATTTTCCACCAACACAGTTTCCAAAATAAGTTGGAGGAACAGGTGGATCCAACCGAGGCCTGCAATCAATATTCAGTGCCACGCCAACTCTTTTAATGCTCCTGATTTCCTCATCAGCTTTCACCCTGCAAACCAAGGCATAGGCAAGAGACAACACAAAAGTTGACAAGTGAAGATTCCCTTTCTTCTGCTTGGACACCACAAATTGTTTCAGCTTTTCAGTGTTTGATTTAGACAATTGAAACATCCCAAACCATTAGGCTTCTGTTGTTTGGTCCACCTTGCTTTAACCAATCACTGACATATTTTGCATCAAATTCATTCGGGTCCTTGACAACTACCCTGTCAGAGAAAGGAATCAGTTCTGGTGGCAAAGAACAACTTGATTCTCCAAGATTGTCTCACAGATAAGCCCAAGATTTTACAAACGATGTTGAAGTTTTGCCATCTAGAACAGCATGGTGTGAGGTGATTCCAATGGAAAAACCAGAGTTTGGGAAAAGGGTTACTTGCAAGGTCAACACAGTGGATTGTTCATGGGATATGGTCAACTGGGGTAGAAGGTGGTGGCATTCTATGGCTTCACAAAGATCAGTACCTGATAGATGGTTGAAATCAGCATCAGATTCAGCTACGGTGAGAGACAAAGTGTCACCTGTGTTATACTTGATTATGGGGTTTTTGGAATCATGAGGCCAAGTGAGTTTGCCAGCAAGGGGAAAGTAGTAGGCAAGTGCAAGAGCAAGAGAGTCCTTGAGTTTGGGAAGAACATTGTCGAGGAAGAGTGTGGTTTGGTGAGGGAATTCATAGAAGAAAATGCGTTGAACAGGTGGAAGCCTTAGCCAGAGTATGTCAAAGAAAATGAGGGGAAGGGATGTCGGAGAAGATAGATTTTCTAATCCTAAAGAGGGGGCCACTCTGAACACTTCCACTACTTTCATGGCCTATTGATGCTTTGAACAAGAACGAAGCAGAGTTCGAGGCGGATGATGTGCCTAATGATGAAACAATCTCATCATTTTCGAGATTAGGACGCAAGGATACGTACAATATCATCTTTCTTCAAATTCCCGTTGACTTACATACACAGATTTATGAAAAATAATACGGGAACACTAAAATAATGTTTACATTGTATATCTACAGTGAAGATAAAGAAAATAATAAAAATAGTATTTTCTTTCTCTCTTACTCTTTTTTATTTTTCGTTCAGCTTTTGCTCTCTTTCTCTCATCTGTTTTATTTTATAAGTTTATATAAATGTAAAACAAGTGTAAAAAACTTGTAAATTCGTGTTAAAAACTTGTAAATTAGTACTGAAACTTATAAACTCAGTGCAAAAAAAACTTGTAAACCCGTCCTTAAAACTTGTAAACATAGTATAAAAAACTTATAAACTATTTATGTAAACTTGTAAACCAAAACAGACGAGAGAAAGAGAACGGAAGCTGAGCGGGGAATGAAAGAAAGTGAGAGAGAGAAAAAAACATTATTTTTGTCCTTTTTTTACTGTAAGTATATAATGTAAACACTATTTTAATGTACAAATAACAGCACTCATACATACATCTACCTCAGCACACGTCAACAGTATTTTTTCAACTCCTACTTTTGAATATTATTTAGATATTGTGATATTAATTTATTTTACTTATTTATTTCATCCAATAATAATAAAATAAATGTCTAGATAAAATATCTAAAGATAAGTGTTAAAATGAATTTTATATATCTAAAGATAAGTGAATAAATTAAGAAAAAAATTTTATATAGTCACATGTCTAGTACTCACATTATAACTAAACATACTCAATAAAAATGAATTTCATTAAAATTATTTATTCAATATATATTTTGTTCATCTATAAATTTAATTAATTTTCTTTTTAAATACATCTAAAAATAATTCTTTGAATTATGCTAATGAAATTTTTTTCTAAAATAGAAGGGCCACAACAAGACATCACTGCTTATTTTAAGCCACATACGACATAATTATAAATATCTCCGTAATATTTTATTATAGCGGTATAAACGAGTTTAGTTATTTATGAATTATTGGAGTTCAAAATTCAATTGTTAAATGAAATGCAAGCTTAGCTCGATTATATAAATAAGTCAAATACCAACTTTGAAAATTTGATATTAAAGTTATATATATACCCACACACGTATACCCAATTATAAAATAATTGAAAGTTAATTTAATGATAATAATATTATTATTTACCATACCTAAATTTTAAAGTGTTCTTCTTTGAATTTAATTTAAATATGTTGACCGTATAAAATTATTTTACATTATTGTTGTCTAATAAAATTCTCTTATATAAATAATTTTTAAAATAATAAAATGAAAATCAATCATATTTTATTGATATGATATATAAAATATAATTAAATAACTATATAACGTAATTTTATATTATTAGTGTATTAAATTTAAATATTTTTTCTTTCTCCTTTTGTTTACTTTTTAACTTAACGGTATTTATCAAGTTTTTTTTTGTTGAGGTAAAAGACATTTATTAAGTCTTAAACCAATAGACTCTAGGTATGGGCCCAATATATGTCCTACAATCAACATCCACTGTGACACCAAAATAGAGTGCTACATTTTCTTTACTGCATAAGAGATTTATACCAGTGGTTCTTCTTTTAGTCCCATCCTTTTTTCATTTTGATCTCAAAACTATCGACGATTATTATGTTAGGTGAATTGTTCATTATAATTGAGTATATTTTGCTATGTAATATGAAAAGACTTTTATGATTCTTTTAGGCGTAAAGTGTTACTTTGATACCCGAAATTATAAGTATGCATGCTTCATCTTAGTCCATGAGATTTCAAAATTAACTATTTAGTTCTTGAAATTATATTCCTTAGATCAAGTTAGTCCATGGTCAAAAAATCGTGATTTCACTGTTACATTTTACTAACTTGGCACGTTAAGTTACACGTAGCATGTCACGTGTCAATGATGTGTCATGTGGACTCCACGTGGTATGCCATATGATATACTAACGTGATATCATATCAAAGTAGGCACAGATTAATCCCCAAAATTTTAAATGTGTCAAAATAGTCCCTAAAATTTTTCTAAAATGTGTCAAAAAATCCTGAATGCCAAATTTCTCCTATTTTATTTCATAAAATTTAAATTCTTAATATTTATTAAATCCACTTATTTTTCTCTTATTTTCACACTTTACTTAAATAAAGATCTCTTTAACATAGAAAACAAAAAGAAGATAATGCATCATCAATAAGTTATAATTGTTGGATGAGTGATAAGCAATTTAATCACTCATAAAGATAAGAACATATTGGGGGGAAGTAATCATAAATGCTATATTTTAAATCAGTGTCATTGTATTTGTTCTATTCTCATCAACAATCATAAGAGGTTGTCATTCCCTACATCCCACTATCTTTGATGTGGAAAAAGAGACACAATTCTCATATTTGAGATGATTTACATATACATTTGACATGATGGTAGAATTTCTTTCCATTATCATGCTAGATTCTTTTGATACCAAATATCTTCCCAAATTATAATTAAAATATTCCAAAGAGGCTTTTGAAAAACTTATCTATGCTTGATAATATAATGCTCTCCTTAAATCATATTTTTAATATTTTAAAACCCATTTTATTTAAAGAAATATAATGTGATAGCTAATAAATTAATTATGTTAGCTAAATATCGAGGGTCTCCAATTTGGACTAATCAAGCTCTTAGTTATGTTTAAGATATTTAAAAATTTAGATTATTTAAACAGGGTGTGAAAATGAGAGAGAAATAAGTGGGTTTAAGAATTATCGAGGATTTAGATTTTATAAACCAAAAGAGGATAAATTTGGGATTTGGGACTTTTTTGACGCATTTAAAAAAATTTCAAGAACTAATATGAACCTATTTTGATCGGATGTCACGTCAATATGCTACTTGGAATCAACATGACACATCATTGATACGTTATCGGCACGTGAAATGCCACGTATTATTTAATGTGTCACCTCAGCAAAATGTAATGATTATTTGACAAGGGACTAATGTGACCTATAGAATACAATTTCAAAAATTAATGAGTTAATTTTGAAACTTTAGGAATTAAAGTGAGGCACGCTTATAATATTAAGGATTAAAGTGGCACTTTACTCATTCTTCTAGATATTGTTTGTCAATTATATACATACAAAATCTGAACAAAAATACATAACTAAAATGAATGTGAACAATTATATCATTTAATAATAATAGAATAGGTGTTTAAATAGAAAATATTTTCATATGTTCAAATATTACTATTGTTCAAGTAATTCTTTATTATGCAACTAATAAATTGACCAAACATATCAAATCATCTATCTTTCACATCATCGTAAACGGACAAGCTAAGTTCAGACAAGATATGTTTGGCGCATAGATTGTAAACAACATTTTTTGGTTCGATAGAAAAATTAAACCGTTTAGCTATATTTGTTGAAAAATCATGTTAAAATCAGCGGAGAACTTTTCTCTCACACACATGTAATTAGTAACGTTCTGGAACCTGGACGGACGAGTTTACAGGTTAAATTGATTCAACTGGGGATTAAACTAATATATAATAAAACTTATATTTATATAAATATATAAAAATATAAAATAAAATATATATCATAAATAACTAAAAATTAAATTAGGTATCAATAAAACCTATAGAATATAATATAATTCATCTCTTAATCAAAATAAATATAATTCATATAGTTCAAATCTCTCAAATTACTAATTCTTATACCATAAAATGAAAAGAATTAGGAAAAATGATATTTTAGACTTTTTTATTAAAAAAAACCTCAAAATGAGGTCAATTTACATCTTTTTCGTAAAAAAAAGACCTATTCGACCGGCCGGACCGGTTTACCTGATTTTTCCGGTTCCCGACCGGTTTGAAGCGATTTTCTACCGGTTCATTCCCAGTCGATTATAGGGGCTAACCCAGATCGAATAGCAGATTGATTTCTAGTTCGACCGATCCGATCCGGTTCCAAGAACACTTATAATTAGAGAACTGAGTTATCATGACGATAAGTAATGATGCTAGCTATCACTCAATTTCTCCTCTTATTACGCATCAATCTCCGGTATGAATCCACACTAAAAGAATTTTACCACAAAACGACAACTTTTCATTAGACATATTAAAATAAGTCAAAACAAAACTTTTATTCTTCCACATAATTTATAATTTAGACTTTTTCAACTTTGTACCAATTTCTGCACAGATCAAAATGAACGCTCCAGGATCTACCAAAAAATGAAAAATAATCTACCAAAAAAACAAAATGAACGCTCCAGGCAGGCCCCACACAAAGCGTTCTCTTTAGCGAGGTGCTAGGCCAAGCAGGATAATTTGTTATCAAGTTTCACGTATGGCTTCTCACAACACCACCTCCATCAAAATCCACGCGCAATGCGCTGTTGCTCCTGATCCACCATCAACACAGGAATCTCTCCCTCTAACTTTCTTTGACTCGTTTTGGTTCAGGTTCCACCCAGTTGAGCGCATCTTCTTCTACACCCTTCACTCTCGCCCGTCTTTCTTCTTTGACAAAGTGGTTCCAAAGCTGAAAACTTCCCTCTCTCTCACCCTCCAACACTTCCTCCCCCTTGCTGGGAACATAGTTTGGCCTTCTGATTCTGATAAACCAGTAGTCCAATACAATCCTGGTGATGGTGTTTCACTTGTCATAGCAGAAACCGATGCAGACTTCAACAGTATCGTCTCCAACAATTCACGCCGTGAGGTCTCAGAATCTCGTTCTTTCGTACCCCACTTGGAGTCATCAAATTCCCGTGCTTCTGTTTTGTCCCTTCAGATAACACTTTTCCCAAATAGTGGGTTCAGCATCGGAATCAGCACCCACCATGCTGTGCTTGATGGAAAATCTTGAACCATGTTCATCAAGGCATGCGCTTCACTGTGTCAAAGTAGCGAAGAATCACCAACCTTGGTGCCTGAGACTGAGTTGAAGCCTTTCTTTGACAGGGATGTCATGAAAGACCCAAAAGATCTTGGACTTTCGTTCATGGATAATTTTTCCGAATTTTTGTCCAAGATGTTCCCCCATGAAAACAGCGACGGTCGATGCTTGAAGATTCTACCGTTTGAGCCAAAAGTGGAGGACTCTGTTCGAGCCACGTTCGAGCTCACGCGTGCAGATTTAGAGAAGGTGAAGAAAAGGGTGTTATCAAAGTGGGACATGGAGGATAATAACGGCGAAGAATCAATAGTCCATTCTTCTTCAAAGCCACCACCAACTCTATCCACCTTTGTTCTCACATGTGGCTATGCGTTAGTTTGCATGGCTAAGGCCATTCATGGAGTGCAAAATGAGAGGGAGAAATTCAGTTTTGCATTCACAGTGGATTGTAGGAACAGGTTAGAGCCTCCGATACCTGACGCCTATTTTGGCAATTGCATGCGTGTGGGGCCTTTTCATAGATGCACAACCAAGCGATTTTATAAAGGAAGATGGGGTGGCCCTTGTTACTAAGGGCATTGATCACAATCCGATAAAAACATTGCATAAAGGGGTTTTTAATGAAGCTGAGTCAAGGTTTGCTAGGATTCAGGTTTTGGCAAGTGAGGGAGTTGAAATTATAGGAGTGGCAGGTTCAAACAGGTTTGGTGTATATGAGATTGATTTTGGTTGGGGCATACCAAACAAGGTGGAGATAGCATCGGTGGATAGAGGTTTGACAATTGGCATGGCTGAGAATAAGGATAGTGGGAAAGGAGGAGCTGAAGTTGGGCTTGTTCTGAACAAGCATGCGATGGATATCTTCAGTACTTTATTTCATGCAGGACTATGCGAACAAGATTGAATAATGATTGGATTTTTGGAGCTGTGTTTGTGTTGAATCACGTTTGCATTAGACCATATTGGTTTCTACTTTTTTTTATTATTATTATTTCTATCATTGTAACAAATAAACAAGATTTCTCTTTGAATTTGCTAGAATTTTTTCTTACATCGTTGATAATGTTTGCTATTTTAATTGAATAACAAAAAAATAATACTAATCAAACATTTGAGTTTGTAGTGAATAACAAACGTCCGTAGCACCACCGTAGCACGAGTCAGATGTTTGCATTGAAAAGTATATACATGAAGGTACCACCGCCGTCCACTTCCCTGCTGATTTCCTCGTCATGATGAAATAATTTTAGTTTTAGTTTTTTATTTTTATTTTTCTCTTCCTTAGCTTGTACGATACCTCAAATTAACATTAAAGTCGGTTCAATCCACCATCCATTCTAAGAAAATGAGTGAGAAACAATAACGGTCCGTTCGGCTCTGGAAGAGAGTTTTCAGTCTTTATTTGATGTTTTTAATTAATTTTTAATTTTTTTAGAGTTATACGAAGAAAACAAGAACAACCATAAAATCTAGTTTTTAATTTTTATTATTTTTTTTATAAAATTCGAAAAACAAAAAATATAAAATTAAAACTAAGAATTATTTTTTGAAACCAAACACACTTTGTTATTTTATGATTTATTTTTTATATATTGACAATGTAAATTTTTTTTACATGTTCATTTAATTCTATATTATTATATAATTATGATAGTTGACTTTCATAATCACTATTTAAAAATTCATTAAAAAAAATGAAGATTTTATGGGATGAAAGTTTCAATGCTTCATAATTAAACTCACATCACTAATTTGAATATTTTATAAAGTCATTATGACAAAGATTGACAATGTTGTTTGATCATATCTTTAAATTAAATGAGAAACCTAATTTCAATTATTGGAAGATGTTGTTTTTCTACTCACCAATTTGGAGTTTAAAACTTTGTTTAAACGGGTATTAAGGAAAATGTGTTGTCAAGAATCGTCCCATCCATATGCAAGCCTAATTCATAATTAAGCGCAAAATCCGTTGATGAGCAGGGAATGGGAGGTCATAGAATCTCATATCCGTGAAGCAAATAGAGCTACAGAGTACTTGGCTAATATTGGTCACTCTGAAGAGTTGAGGGCTTGGTTACCTTTTTAGTCCTTCGGGTTAATGTCAAATCCTCAGAGATGATCTTAGTGGATTTCTCTCCTCGTGTTTAGGCCGAGGAAAAAAAACGAAGGTGTTGTCAAAGTGGGACATGGTGGATAATGGATCCAAGAGTGCCGATATTTGTGATAATAGAATTCCATGTATGTATATTTAATTAATCCATAGAACTTAGATCTCAGAACATGACAAAAACCGGCCACTCGTTATAATGATCTTTACATGTACATCTAGACACCTATGTCGTCGATCTCCACTCTGCGGCTGCGGCAAACAGAATCACACTTTCTAGATCAATATATGCCTCTAATTCAGTTCCTCCAATTTTGTTCTCTTGCTAACATTTCATAAACTATTTTGTGGGGTTTGAAATTGCCAAAAATGCTGACACCAATTCCATCTAAATGCATATAGAGAAAAGTAAGGAGATGGAGTCAATTTCATCAAGTCAGTGTAATTTTTTATTTTTTTCCATTTTGGTCAGACTGTATAGATACCTTTGGATGTATAAATCTATAATTTGTTTGGGGTAGGTGAGAAATTATTGTTTTATTGAATAAGGAGGTATATTCATAAAAAAAATTGCTTTAATAAAAAATATTCAAATTCTTACTTTTCTCTATAATGAAGTAATTTCCAGATAGAAAAGCAGAACAATTATTGAGATAGGCATATATAGTTTGTTCCACCGAATTACCGTGTCTCAACGTGGACACATGATATCGTCATGCATTTTGTTTTTCTTTCCTTTTTTGTTTGATAAAAGCTCTGCACAGACCTTATATATAAAATTTGACGCTGACGAATAACAACAGTGAGAGAGAGAACTATAGAAATAGCTAGAATGCTTGTGCAATGCATGAAAAATAAATAAATGTATAAACAACAGCATTGATAAAGAAAACAAAAAAAAAAAATTCAAATCTAAAATGATTCTGAAAGTTCTCGAATTCAGATTAAAGCAAAGATAATTCTGTGCCTCATACAGTCATCACTAACCATAACCCCAGCAATCGTTACAATATAACATAATTAATTCCTTTGTTATTGGTAGTGTATGTTTGCTCCATGTTGTTTCGGCCATTTTAAGAGAGAAGAGAATAAGGTAGCTCATGAACTGGTTAAATTTGCTTGTGTGAATCCTGCATCTCTGATTTCAACATTGTAAGTCTTTTACTTGAATAAAATGCCTCATTTCCATGAAAATAGAAAGCAAATTGAAAGTGTATTTTTAGGCATACTTTAAATTGAACTTTGTCTACTTTATTTAAACTCATAGTAAAAAAAAATAATAAACTTGGGTTTCATTGACTTTATTTAACATCAACTCAATTATTTATAGATTGCTTAGTTTTTAAATTTTATGAATATGCATAAAAATAAATTATGCATGTGCAGGAGTTTTTGAATTGGAAATCAAGGAAGAGAAAAGGCAGTAAATGAAAATAAAGAAATAAATAAAAAATAGAGAAGTTCAAACCATTATTACATCATCAGAGCGTCATTTATTCAATCTGGCATACAGCTAAATTCCATACCAGATACCATTTATCATAACATCATAATCCAAGATCAAGAAGAAAACATTCCAAATAAGGAACCACCGATTAAAAATCACAAAGCAAGAACACTTTACCTAATAAAGTAACAGAACCGACCCAAACAAACAGTAAACAGAAGACTTCAGGAGACAAGGCCTTTGACAAAGAGAGAAGCAAAGGCCTCCATTGCTTCTTTCTTGGATACAAAACCAATCTCAACACCATCACCATTCCTGCTATCTGAAAGACAAAATGCTCCAGTTCTGTCTATAGATGTCATCTCCACTTTCTTTGGTCTTCCCCACCCAAAATCACTGCTATAAACCTCAAACCTTGGTGACCCAGCAGCACCAATTATCCTCTCATCAGTGTGCAAACCATCGTGCAAGATTGACGACCATTTTTCTGCTCCACTCAGCACCCCATCCTTCAGTGTCTCCAAAGCAGCACTAATTGCTTCCACAGCTACAATTAGTCCATTGTCCCCCAACAACTCTTTTGACTCAGCAAATGCGAATTTTCCACCAACACAGTTTCCAAAATAAGTTGGAGGAACAGGTGGATCCAACCGAGGCCTGCAATCAATATTCAGTGCCACGCCAACTCTTTTAATGCTCCTGATTTCCTCATCAGCTTTCACCCTGCAAACCAAGGCATAGGCAAGAGACAACACAAAAGTTGACAAGTGAAGATTCCCTTTCTTCTGCTTGGACACCACAAATTGTTTCAGCTTTTCAGTGTTTGCTTTAGACAATTGAAACATGCCCCTTGTTGCATCCTGTGGTACTTGGAGATCCCAAACCATTAGGCTTCTGTTGTTTGGTCCACCTTGCTTTAACCAATCACTGACATATTTTGCGTCAAATTCATTCGGGTCCTTGACAACTACCCTGTCAAAGAAAGGAATCAGTTCTGGTGGCAAAGAACAACTTGATTCTCCGAGATTGTTGCACAGATAAGCCCAAGATTTTACAAACGATGTTGAAGTTTTGCCATCTAGAACAGCATGGTGTGAGGTGATTCCAATGGAAAAACCAGAGTTTGGGAAAAGGGTTACTTGCAAGGCCAACACAGTGGATTGTTCATGGGATATGGTCAACTGGGGTAGAAGGTGGTGGCATTCTATGGCTTCACAAAGATCAGTACCTGATAGATGGTTGAAATCAGCATCAGATTCAGCTACGGTGAGAGACAAAGTGTCACCTGTGTTATACTTGATTATGGGGTTTTTGGAATCATGAGGCCAAGTGAGTTTGTCAGCAAGGGGAAAGTAGTAGGCAAGTGCAAGAGCAAGAGAGTCCTTGAGTTTGGGAAGAACATTGTCGAAGAAGAGTGTGGTTTGGTGAGGGAATTCATAGAAGAAAATGCGTTGAACAGGCGGAAGCCTTAGCCAGAGTATGTCAAAGAAAGTGAGGGGAAGGGATGTTGGAGAAGATAGGTTTTCCGATCCTAAAGAGGGGGCCACTCTGAACACTTCCACTACTTTCATGGCTTATTGATGCTCTGATGAAGAAGAACGAAAAGAGAGTTTGAGGTAGATGATATGCCTAATGATGAAAAAATCCCATCATTTTAGAGATCAGGATCCAAGGATACGTACAATGTCATCTTTCTTCAATTCCCGTTGATTTACATACATACATACATCTACCTCAGCGAACGTGAATAGTGTTTTTTCAATATCTCATTTCAATAGTCACCTGTTGTGATTTCCATTTATTTTACTTATTTATTACATCCACCGAATAATAAAATAGCTGTCTACATAAAATATTTAAAAATAAGTGTTTTAATAATAATCGATCAATAAATTAATTTTTTTTTTATATATAGTCACAAGTCTATTACTCACATTATAACTAAACGTACTCAATAAAAATGAATTTCATTAAAATTATTTATTCAATATATATTTTGTTCATCTATAAATTTAACTAATTTTCTTTTAAATGTATCTAAAATTAAATTAGTAGAATTATGCTGATGAAGAGTTTTTCTAAAATAGAAGGGCCTCGTAGCAAAACATCACCGCTTATTTTAAGCCCCATATGACATAATTATAAATATCTCCGTAATGTTTTATTATAGCAGTATAAACGAGTTTAGCAATTTATGAATTATTTGAGTTCATAATTCAATTTGTTAAATGAAATGCAAGTTTAGCTCGATTATATAAATAAGGTAAATACAAACTTTGAAAATTTGATATTAAAGTTATATACATATGAGTAATAACATATAAACACCAAAATAATGCTTACACCTTGCACCTACAGTTACATCATATAAAAAAGAAGAAAAAGATAAAAATAGTGGTATCAATATAAAAATATTATTTCTCTCTCTCTCTCTCTCCCCCTTTCATTTCCATCTTTTTTTCTTTCTCAGCTCACACAGAAAAAGATTAACAACAATAAACATATATCTGTTTTAATTTTTCTACAACAGTAATCTTGTTTATAAGGTATGTGGGTTTCTCATTTTCACTTTTTGTCTCTCTTTTGATGTGTTTGTGATATTTGCATTTATGAGTTCCTTATCTATTTACATGGTTTGAGCTAAGTTTGATTGTTAAACAAAGAATAATGGTTTATTGTTTAATAAACGTGTAAAATGATTCTAAAACTCATAAAGTGATGCTAAAAAATAGTTTACAAACTTCTTGTAATTGGTTTACAAGTTTTCAGAAATGGTTTACAAGTTTTTTGCACTATGTTTACAAGTTTTAATGATAGGTTTATAAGTCTTGTAAACGAAGTATAAATAATTTGTAAAACTAGCTATTGCTTAAAACCTATAAACCGTAAAAAGCTTGTAAACTAAGAGAATTAAACTTATAAACCCTTGTTTAAGACTTGCAAAGTGGTTCTTGCACAAACTTATAAACTTGTAAACCAAATTTTTTATATAAAATGGTTCCTCAAAGTTCTGAAACTGTTGTAAATTGTTGGAATCTAAAGCTAAATTATGTAAACATGATCTATAATATAATGTAATTGGGAGAGGGTTTTGCATTGGTTTACAAGTTTCAAGTGCAAAAACTTGTAAAATTAAGTATTGTTTACAACTTATAAACTAAGTGCAAATAATTTATAAACAGACGACAAAAACCTTATAAGCCTATGCTTAATATTTACAAACCGAGTGCAATAAGTTTTGTAAACAAAGTTTTTTTTTCACAAAGAGATGCTATAAAATTTTGAAGTGGTTGTAAATATTTGGAATTTGATTTTAAATATTGTGAAAATGGTTTACAAGATATTAGGGAAAAAATTTTCTAGTGATTTTTATCATTGGTTAATGAGTTTTATGCGCTTAGTTTATAAGTTTTTTGTATTATGTTTTAAACACAAGTTTATAATAAACATTTAACTATAGTTTATAAGTTTTAAGCACTTAAAGTTTTCTATTCTTAGTTTACAAGTTTTAGTATGAATTTACGGGTTTTTTGCACTTAATTTACAAGTTTTTAGCATGAGTTTACAAGTTTTTGCACTTAGTTTATAAGTTTTTAGAACGGATTTAATGTTTGCACTTCGTTTTCAAGCTTTTAACACGAGTTTATAGGTTTTGTCCACTAGTTTACAAATTGTTTCTCGTGTTTACAAATTATATTTTGGTTTAGTACGAGTTTGACAATAAATTACTTTGGTTTTGATTGTTTGAAATTGGTTACTGCATTAAATTACTAATATTATATGATGTAGATGATACAAGAACTCATTTATATCTTTTTTTTTCGTATTAGATACATATCCAAATTACGCATTCAAAAGCAAAAAACAAAAAAGAAATGGAAAAAAGACAGAAACCCAAGAAGGCAAGCAGAGATGTGAACATGATAGGATTATTGTAGACAAAGGCATCAATAGTGCCAATGATTTATTTCAAAATAATATATTAGTTGGTGATAATGATGAATCAATAGATAATAGTGTAGTGTAAAGTTATAAATAATGAAAACGGAAAGACTGAATTTTTCATTGGTTGTAATAAACTTGAAATGTATGAACAAATTAGTTAGTTTTTTATGCACGATTTCCTTCTCATGAGCATACAAGTAACATGCAATTGAGTTATCCATGTAATCTTCACTTTCTTGAATTTATAAATTTATTAGACCTAAAACTCTTGTTACTTGAGTAATTTTTACAGAATAATTTTATTTTATTTTTTGAATTAAATATCATCCTAATAGTAGGCACCGAGAAGTCACAATCCCCATCATTGTCATCAATCTGAATCTCAACATCAAACTTTGCATCAATAGTCATTGAATCCTCCATACTTTACATATTGAATGTGATATAGAACCTACAAAAAAAAAATTCAAATAAATTATAATAAAGTTGTAATACAAAACCTACATATATAATGTTTATCACTAGGTTTACAAGTTTTTAGAATCAGTTTTCAAGAATTTAAAACCATATTACAAGTATCTTGCACCAAATATCAACTTTTATTACCACAAATTTCACAATATTTAGAATTATATTCAATATATTTACAGTCATTTTAAAACTTTGTAGTACCATTTTGTCAAAAAAACTTAGTTTACAAATTTATTGCACTTGGTTTGTAAGTCTTAAGCACATGTGTATAAGTTTTTTAAACATCTTTATACAAGTTTTAAGCAATGCTTAGTTTTACAAGGCTTTTAAACTTGGTTTACAAAACTTGTAAACATAATGCAAAAAACATGTAAACTAAGCACATAAAACTTGTTAACCAATGACAAAAATCAATGAAATTTTTTTTTCCTATTATATTGTAAACCATTTTCACAATATTTATAATGAAATTTCAAGTATTTACATCCACTTCATAACTTTGTAGCACTACTTTGTGCAAAAATACTTGGTTTACAAAGCTTATTGCACTTGATTTGTAAGCCTTAAGCACAGGTTTATAAGTTTTGTGTTGTTTGTTTATAAGTTATTTGTACTTGCTTTAAAAGTTTTAAGCAAGACTTAGTTTTACAAGTTTTGTGCACTTGATTTACAAGACTTGTAAATTTGTGCTTAAAACTTGTAAACATAGTATAAAAAATTTGTAAACATAGAGCAAAAAACTTGTAAACCAATGACAAAACCCTCTCCCAATTACATTGTATAGTAGATCGTGTTTACATCATTTAGCCTCAGATTTCAACTATTTACAACAGCTTCAGAACTTTGAGGAACCATTTTGTGCAAGAAACTTGATTTACAAGTTTACAAGTTTGTGCAAGAACCACTTCGTAAATCTTAAGCAAGGGTTTATAAGTTTAATTCCCTTGGTTGACAAGCTTTTTACACTTGGTTTACAGGTTTTAAGCAATGCTCAATTTTACAAATTAATTATTAGCATTTCGTTTACAAGAGTTGTAAACCCGTCCTTAAAACTTGTCAACATAGTGCAAAAAACTTGTAAACCATTTATGAAAATATGTGATCCAATTATAACAAGCTTGTAAACCCTTTTTTAGCATCGCTTTACGAGTTTTAGAGTTATTCTACAAGTTTATTAAATAATAAATCATTCATTCTTTATTCAATAATCAAACTTAGCTAAGACTGTGCAAATAGATAAGAAACTCAAGTACACAAACATCATAAACACATCGAAAGAGAGACAATAAGTGAAAATGAGGAACTCACATACCTTATAAATAAGATTGTTGCAAAAAAATTGAAACATGTGTATGTTTATTATTGTTAATCTTCTTCTGTGTGAGCTGAGAGGGAAAGAGAGTGGAAGCTGAAAGCGGAAAAAGAGAGAGAAAGCGAGAGAGAGAGAGAGAAGTAACATTTTTATGTTGATACCACTGTTTTTGTCTTTTTTTTTTTTTATATATAGTGTAATTGTAGGTGTAAGATGTAAGCACTGTTTTGGTGTTCACATATCATTATGCATATACATACACGTATACACAATTATAAAATAATTGAAAGTTAATTTAATAATAATAATATTATTATTATTTACGTGACCTAAATTTTGAAGTGTTCTTCTTTGAATTTAATTTAAATATACTGAAGGTATAAATTTATTTTACACTATTGTTGTCTAATAAAATTCTCTTATATATATAATTTTTAAAATAATGGAGTGAAAGTCAACCATATTTTATTGATATGATATATAAAATACAATTAAATAATTATATAAAATAATTTTATATTGTATTAAGTTTAAATGCTTTTTCTTCCTCCTTCTTTTTACTTTTTAGCTTAAAGATATTTATTGAGTTTTATTTTTTTTGAGGTACAAGATATTTATTAAGTCTTAAACCAATAGACTCTCGGTCTGGGCCCAATATATGTCCTATAATCAACAGCCACTGCGATACCAAAATAGAGTGCTACATTTTCTTTGCTGCAAAAGAGATGTATATATACCAGTGGTTCTTCTTTTACTCCCATCCTTTTTTTTTTTTTCATTTTGATCTCAAAACTATTGATGATTATTATGTTAGGTAGCTCGTTGGTTGTCATTGAGTATATTTTGCTATGTAATATGAAAAGACTTTTATGCATTCTTCTAGATATCGCTTGTCAATTTTATACATACAAAATGTGTAGAAAAATAATTAATTTACTTGCAGTCAACTCACATGGTGATGACTGATGAAAATTATAATGGTTTTGAAAACAAAATGAGATTTGCTCGGTATATGATAATATGATATGATGCCAAGCCAATACGAATATTTTTGTGTGTTTCACAGACTTGTGGCAGGCACCACAAAATTCAAGTACAAGCTGGAGGGTGACCAAGCCACGTTGGTGCCCTTTTCCTAATTTTAAAGTCAGGTCAAATATCAATTTCTACTATATGAAATTGGATTATTTATACATATGCATATTTTTCTCGATTCTATTATATTGATAATTAGATATAGATTAATTCACTAAATTGACTAAAGTTTAATTTTGATATATTGACTTTATAAAAAAAATTATATTATCAATCAGTTATATATTTCTATATGTAAAACTTTTAAGATAATAAATATTTGAGTTTAATAATTTTTTAATGATTGCCAATATATAATTAAATATTAATAAAAAAATTAAATTATTTTATACTGAAAATATATTCAAATTAAATTCAATTAATTATCTCTATTATATGTTGGATGGGAATAATGATTAATATCTCATAAGAAAATTCCCTCAAAAAAATATTTTATAAGAAGAGTTAATGCTCATTTTAGTTCATGACTTTTTGCTCATAAGTTATTTTAGTCTTTGACTTTTAAACGAGTTAAATTAGTTCCCAACATTACATAATATGAGTCAAGTTAGTCCCTTATTATACTTTTATTTAATATTTCATCAATTAAATGATGATGTGTAATGTTAAGTGATATTTTATCATACCATGTGTCATTTGAAGTAGAATAAAGTTTGTAATAACTTATTTTGGTATCTAAAATTGCATAAAATGAGTCATTATATGACATAGAATGAATATTTAAATGACTCATTTTGTATAATTTTAAACACTAAAATGAGTCGTTTTAAATCTTATTTTATTTTGAATGACATATGATACGTCAAGGTATCACCTAAAATTATCTATCATCATCTAATTCATAGAATATTAAGTAAAAGTGAGTTGATGGACTAATATGACTCACATTTTATAATGTTAGGAACTAATTTGACTCACTTTAAAAGTCAGATACTAGAATGACTCATGAGTAAAAAGTGAGGAACTAAAATGAAAATTAACTCTTATAAGAAAATTATTCAACACTACTAACCCCGGGTATAAAGTGGCTAGCACGCGATGGTATAGATGAAAAGTAAGTTTGAACTTTCTGTAAAATAATTTATACAATATTAATTGTTCAACCATTGAAAAATGATAAAGAAACTTGCAGGGAAGAAAGCCTCCAAGCTGCTGTGTTTGTTTCTTGTTTCTTGCAACCTAGCTTCTTCAATTTTCATTGCTTCTTCACCTCTTGGACAAACATGAAAAAAAATGAGGCGTTAGCATAGGCAAGTGTATTTTGGTTTTTGAGCTTTAAAGCGATGCTGCTTCCTACTACCTTCTGGTTAAACTCAAAGGGAGTCAGTCAGTCAAACAATAAATGAGACAACAAATCACTAATTTGGTATAGCTGAGTTGGACAACTTATATTTACTGAACATCATAATTATATTCTCGGTGCAAGGAAACTTCTCTACATATATAAGAAAATGTGATCTATGTGCAAGCATATATCAATTTGGTGGGAAGTTTCGATTTACTTGAACAAATAATACCAATTGTTAATATCATTCTTATATCTGTGATTAATAATTAAAACTATATGAGTTTAAAAATTATAAATATATGCATATTAATGTATTGAAAAAGCACTATATGTTTATTTCCACTTACTTTTTATTCCAAAACCCCTCCAAACATTCGGAAATTTAATAATCTGTATTTTATTAAGACAAGCCAGAATCTGAAAAATATTGGCACCTACCCCTGACAGTTCCAACCACTACTGGTCATAAGATAGAGAAGACAAAAAATTATTCAGCAAATAGATCATCGTTAGTGCGTGATAATTGGGCCTAGGTGCCATCAGGTTTCAACTTTGCCAATGATACTGCCCCATATTTTGATTAAATTAAAGCTGATGTCACTTGGTGGATTAATTGACTCCAGGTTAAAATTTACTGATTTAGTACCTGCTGTCACTGGCTTTTTCACCAAAATGGGGTTGGGCTTGGTACCTATTTTCTTCTAAGTTTTCAATGGGTTGTTTATGACCGGACAACCACAAACTCACCAGGCCCTTCCGCTGCCATCTTCTGGAGGACACACATGGCATATCGAATGGGCTTGAAAAGTCCACACCTTTTAAAGCTGCTTTATGTAATGCGTAGTTTGTATATAAGCTTTGAATGGCAATTCTATACTTTATAAATTTGTTTATCCGTAGCGTTTCCAGTCATGATATATATGGGCAAAAAATAAAATCTAAGTGTTACATTTAATACAACTAACCTCAAAATAGTTGCATTTGATATATGCCATTTTATTATACGTCAACTTATTTTTAATTAAAATTTGAGTTAATTAAAGATAATTTTACCAAAGTAATGTTGATGATATTTCATTTGTTACAATAACAAGTGATAAGATTGGTTCTAAAAAGAAATGTGGTGGCTGATAAGGCATATTTTCATTTTGGATTGACCCACTCCCATCCCATGCGGCCATACCAGCATTCATTACACAAATAAATGATACTTCGACAAAAGGACGAGGACGAGAAACAAACGTAAGTCACACGCCATATTTAATTTCTGTTCTTCATCAATTGTTAATATTTCTGCGTTGATCAACTTCACACGTTTCTGGCAAGAGGGAATCCTTTCGGGCTAAGTAGGACTAGTAATACTCTTTTTTATTTTTTATTTTTTTTTCAAATCCAAATCCTTCTTTTTCTTATAAAAACGCGTTGCGTTGATCAATAATTTCACTCCGTTCTTCTCAGCACAACGCGTTGACTCAAACTCACTTCATACAAAGTTGTTAATGTCCAACCTCACCACACAAACACACAAACACACAAACAGGGGGCCTTGTTCCCCTTGTTGAGTTCATCTGCTTCCAGTTGCCACAATGGTCACGAGTTACAGGTTTCTTTCTTTGTTCCCTGTACTTTATTATGTGTTTTTCTTGCACATATCCATGGTACAGTTACTTGCATTCAACACGGAGACTGGCATCAATGTTACCACTCGGAAGTGCATCGAGAGGGAAAGGCAAGCACTGCTTTCTCTGAAACAGGCTTTTCGGGACAGTGAGGGATGGGTTTCTTCGTGGGGAGATGGAGAGAACCAGAAGGAGTGTTGTAACTGGGAACGCGTTCAGTGTAGCAACGAAACAGGTCATGTTTTGAAGCTTGATCTTCATGCTGCTTTTGGGACACTAACTAGCCAAATCAGCCCATCACTTGGTGAGTTACATAGTTTGAACTATTTGGACCTTAGTTATAATAATTTTGAGCTGGCACCCTCTTCTGTCTTTGATTTCATTGGATCTTCAACCCTTTTGAGGTACTTCAATTGTGCACAGTGTTTATATCGAGGAGAGATACCCCATGGACTGGGGAATCTGTTTTTTCTGGAATATCTTGATCTTCAAAATAATGAGCTTGTAGGAGAAATCCCTTCTCAGATTTCAAATCTCTCTCATTTAGTGTACCTCGATCTTAGTTGGAATTTTCTTTGGGGAAAAATCCCTCCTCAAGTAGTAACAGATATGTCATTATTGAGGTATATGGATCTTAGTCGCAATAACTTTACTGGAACACTGCCTCTTCCCCTTGGAAATCTCTTATCCTTGGAATATCTGGATTTGAGTGAAAATGACTTCACTGGAAAAATTCCTCTTCATTTAGGAAATCTTTCAAATTTGCAATTTCTTCACCTTGGTTCCCATGACAAAATGTCTTTGAGTTCTGATTTACAATGGGTGTCGCATCTTTCATCATTAAGGTATCTTTCCTTCTCTATTGTTAACCTCAGTAGTGCAAATAATTGGCAGCAGCTAGTGAGTGGTCTTTCTAATCTACAGTATTTGAACTTCAGTGGTTGTGATCTACTAGATTCCACTCCCTTTTCACTTTCCTCCACTGCTAATTTTTCCACTTCTTTCTCGGTTATGGATATCTCTGACAATTATTTGATGAACTTGTCCTTAATATTTCCATGGTTAAGGAATGCCACCCATAGCCTTTCTATTCTTAGGATGAATGGTAATAGTTTAAAGGGAACATTACCTGTATCCTTGTTTCATAGTTGCAATCTGAGAGAACTAGACCTATCTAAAAATAGGTTGACAGGGCAGTTTCAAGAGTTTGTTCAAGTATATTCTCGTTGTGCTCATAAACCCTTGCAAACTTTGAATATGGGGTGGAATGAAATTACGGGTATGGTGCCTGACCTTTCTCAACTTTCATCTTTGCAAGTGTTGCGACTTGATAACAATGGATTACATGGAACCATACATGAAAGCATTGGACAACTATCCAATTTAATTGAGCTTAGCCTTGCAAATAACAAATTGGAAGGTTTGATATCAGAAGCTCACTTCTCGAGACTTTCCAATCTTTCAACTTTGGACTTGTCTCGTAATGCATTGATCTTCAATGTTAGCAGTGCATGGGTTCCCCCATTCAATTTAACTGACATTAGCTTGGCATCTTGCAATTTGGGCCCTGGTTTTCCTAGGTGGCTTCAAACTCAAAACCACATTAGTCAGTTGGATATCTCTCAAGCTAAAATATCTAGCACTGTTCCAACTTGGTTTTGGGAACTCCTTCCCATGATGGTGGAATTGAATCTTTCTCACAACCTCATTAGAGGTAAAATTGAAAATTTACCAATACAGAATCAAGATACTCTTCATATTGATTTGAGCTCAAATTTGTTTGAAGGCCCAGTTCCAGCATTCCTTTCAACTCCCTCACAAGTGTTTCTTTCCACCAACATGTTTTCTTCGGTAGATCTTCTTCTATGTGTTAACTTGCCCAAAAGCATAAGATTTCTAGACCTGTCACACAACCACCTAAGAGGAGAGCTTCCTGGATGTTGGATGGATTTTGAAACATTGATCACACTAGATTTGTCTAATAATTATCTTGATGGAAATATACCAAGATCTATGGGATCATTACGGAATATCCGATCTTTACATTTGGGCGGCAACAATTTTTCAGGGGAAATACCATTTTCCTTGAGTAATTGCACACAACTACAAGTTTTTGTTGCTGCACAGAATCATTTGTCGGGATTATTACCAAGCTGGATTGGGGACAGTTTTCCAAATTTACTTGTACTTAGCCTGCCTTCCAATAAATTTCATGGTAGCATGCCGTTAAGCATATGTAATCTCGATGAACTTCATATTTTGGACCTCTCACAAAATAATCTCTCTGGGAATATACCTAAGTGTATAAGCAATCTTTCTGCTATGGCCACTCAAGAAAATTCAAATGCAACTATTAGCCATGATTTTGCAGAAAAGCAATGTTTTGATCCTTTTGTTCGTGGTTGTGAAAGTCATATAAACTTTGGAGTCTATAATGATAGCACATCACTCATATGGAAAGGGAAAATGTCAATGTACGGAAGTACATTAGGATTGTTGAGAAGTATTGATCTATCTAGCAATCGGTTAATTGGGGAAATTCCAAGTGAGATGATGAGTCTTATTGGCTTGGTCTCTTTGAACATTTCAAGAAACATGTTAAGTGGAGAAATCCCACCAACTATTGGACAATTGAAATCAATAGATTTTCTTGATCTATCTAGAAATCAATTGTCAGGAAGGATTCCTTCACAGCTTTCTCAGTTAGACCGTCTCAGTGTTCTCGACTTATCATATAATGATTTGTCGGGTGAAATCCCACTTGGCACACAACTTCAAGCTAGAGATGCCTCTGCCTATACAGGAAATCCAAAACTGTGTGGTGCTCCCCTCAACAAAACTTGTCCCGTTCATGGTCAGCAAACTGATAAAAATGATGCTCATAATGTTGATGAACAGTTTTTGACTGAAGGATTTTACATTGCTATGGCAATCGGATTTGTCATAGGATTTTGGGCAGTTTGTTTCTCATTAATTTTGAAAATCATGGAGACATGCTTATTTCAAGTTCTTGAGTGATGTATATGATAAGCTGTATGTACTGGCAGCTATTAAGGTAGCCAAATTGCAGAGGATCACATCTTAAATATGAAGGTAACATCTCTTATTGTCTCTGTTTATTAATTATATTTTATGCGGCACCAAAAAATATAACAAAAATTTCTTATCATGTGTAACAAAATCTATCCATCTACACATTTGACAAACATTTTGGTTGAATACAACGAAAACGAATCAAAATGTAGTGATTTAGTAATTCTTTTGGTTTTAAAGGATGATGATGCAGAGTAAATTGGGTTTTAGCGTTGGTCTTCCATAACCATGTAACATTGTTATATAATTCTTGTATGTGAAGTGATTGTAATGTTATGTGAAGTCATTCTTAAATTGTGAGTAAACTTGGTGGCCGTTTTTTTTTAAGGTAAATTACACAAGCTACCTCTCAATTTGTACAACCATACACCCATCTCCCTGATGATATTAAGAATATATACATTCAATACCCTTTAATTTTGATTGAATTTAAATATCCATGTAAATATGACATTGAATACCTCTCTGAGAGGTGTTGCAAGGGTGACAAATTGAATGGTATCGTGTGTAATTTTTTTTTTTGAAAAAAAAAATCTTAGGAGAGTCCATAATTTACTCTTTTTCTTATTAATTCTTAATGATAGCAAATTTAGCTTAGCGCTGCAAGACGGTCAAATATATGTTATTAAGGGTTCAATTTTCAGTCCTTCAAACTTGTCCTCTAAACTAAAAATCCATTGGGCTTTTCGAAGTATCACCTTGAATTGAGCTCAATTTCTAGGTTTTTTATTATTATTATTCACAATTTATGAATAAGTATCTTTGCAAGAGCTTGAAAAAGAAAAGGTGCATATCTTGACCTTTTGCTGATATATACTTTTCTCAGTTACAGATGAAGAGTACCTGATTTAAAAAAAAAAAAAATGAAGAGCACCACAGCTTATGTTGAGAGAGAACTTTCAGTTACAGATGAAGAGTACCTGATAAAAAAAAAAAATGAAGAGTACCACAGCTTATGTTGAGGGAGAACTTTGCTGGTTGTAATGAGAATCTTTATATTTGTATCCATTTGGACAGAGATAAATGTAATTTAATTTGCATTATATAATCGCGTATAAGCATTACGTTTGCATATGCTTTTCTTTCACATTACTTTTTACTGTTTTATATTATATAGTTGCTCCTGATTCTTGCGCAGCTATATAGATCATCATAAAACCATCTTTCCTACTTCGAACAGTAAAATAAGAACAACTGTAGTCAATTTATGCACAATGTTTTGTTACTTTGTAATGATTCAAGATTTTATTATTATTGTTGCTGTGAATAAGCATCTTTTAATCTTTTCTAATTCATCTCATACTTCAAAGGATTTAGCTCCATATGCCCTGTTATTCTGTTCATTCATCAAAACAAAGCATAAGTTTAACCCTCTGCCTTAATAATGGACCACCGTGAAAGCAGTACCTGCAGCATAGCCTTCAACGTCTAGCTGCCAGTGCCAGCACAATCGCATCATGAGTGTTTGCCTTTTTCCACCCCACCCTTTTCTCTGTAGAGCAAGGAAGAGGACAACTTGGTAAAAATAATGATGTTTTCTTTTATTGCAATAACACAGACACTCGTGCACCTTAGGGTGTTGTGTGCACAATAATCTACTCCAATTACACCCTTCACTTCGTATTCACATTGCACTCATTGGACGCCAACACTTGTGCACCTAACAACTTACTCTTAGCGCACTTGAGCACTCGCACACTATTTTACTAACTCACTCAATACACGGGCACTTCACTTTGCCTACATGCTTGCCAAAATTACACCCTTAGTTTCTCACCTCCAATGTCAATTTTCTAAGCTTCCAAACACACACAAATCCTAGGTTATGTAATAAATCTACAAGAAAGATCTAGCCAAATGTCAATACTTTTCTTGAAAGAATACCTTGTTCTTGGAAGAGTCTGAAGAAGGAGTTAGAGCTAGAAGTTGGAGTTAGGAGCCATAATCAAGGAGGAAGGTTAAGCTTGGAAGCGAGGTAGAAAAAATCTATGTCTCAAGCTTGACGATTGTTTGACTATTTTTGCTAATATGTACTTTGAGATATATTTAAAATTATATTTATGAAGTTCAAAATTTAATTCCTAGATGTATACATATAATCTTGATAGGTGCTAAAGAAGCCATAGATAAACTCTTGTGAATTATTTGAATTAATGAAGTAGAACTTTTATGAAATCAGAAAGACTATTTTCAGCTATATATAGTAGAAGAGAAAAAATAAATTATGATGTACTAATTTAAAGTTTGAGATTATGTTAAGAAACAAAACTTAGATTAGGTTAAAAGCTACATTTAAGCAACCAAAGAAGTAATTTTGGTTCATTGAAAAGAATGAGATACATGAAAATTACACAAGAATATAATCAGAAATAATTTTCTAAATTCTCAAAGATTAGTATTTTTGAAATATGATGATAAAGTTTCTTAAAGAAGAATGAGATTTTGATCTATAAAAGAAAAGGAATTGAAGTTTAAGTAAGACACTTGGTTTGATTTCTTGAAATTTATAAGAATTATCAGGTAAGAAGTACCATATGTTTCTACAGTAAAGAAATCTCATAAAAAATTAGTAGTTTTTACACAAAAATCTCATAAAAATTTAGCAGATTTTACAGAGAAATCTCATAAGTTTTGTAATTCAGAAGATTATGAAGAGAATATCTCATAATAAATTTAAAAGATTTTAAAGAGCAATAATCTCATCAGAATTTAGGAGATTTTGAAGAGAAAATCTCATAAGAATTTAGGATATTTCAAGGAAATCTTATAACAAAAGTATGAGAATGAGAACTATATAATAAATAGAAATCCCAAAGTATAATCCTAAGATTTCCTAAAACCAATATTAAAGATTCATATGAAGAGAGAAAACTTAAGAAATTAATGCATAAATAAGATTTATGCAATATTAATTGCTTGATTGTAAGCTCATGGATTCAAATTGTAATTTGTATAAGGTTGTAACACGAAAGTGATGTATTGAGAATAACATGCTGTATGAATGGTAATCTATAAAATGTTGTAACACGAGTTGTTACATGATTGGCAATACATTAGATAAGAAGTATATCAAGAATCCTATGAGTTCTATTCTCAAACATAAATTTACTAATAAGACTATGTTAAATAAGTAAATGATCAAACAAACTAATTATTATAAAACAACCAAAAACATATTATCTGTTTAACACTAAGTTAGATGTCGATGAGTAGTGGATTAGTATTTTTTTTTATTGGGAATCTTTGATTCTCATTCCTGCTATTGTCATATTTTTCATAGATTGCAATGATGATGATATTTGTGGAGTTCCTTAGCGGGTATTGGCAATATGATCTAGACCTTTTGATGAGTTGGTGATAAAGAGCTTAGTCATGCCATTTTAATTTCTTTTAATAAATTTTGAGTAGTGCCCTACCTAGACTAGAGTGTTCCTGCGTGAACCAGGGTAAGGGTTTAACCAAGTTATGTACATTATTTACTCATCAATGCTTAATATAATTATATTATTTCACTATTTTATTACAACATATTTATGTTTAAACTTTGTGAAACAAAGAAAAAAATTATTTATATTTGTCACAAAAGTATGATCATATTTAATATCATATATGCACATATAAGATTAAGCAAAATAAACAAATTACAACTACTCATTATAAAGCTATGACTTAAGCATAACCTTTTGGTAAGAAGAGTGTTACAAAATGAACCTGTACTCATTTTTTTATAGACCAAAATAAAAATTTACTTATTTTCAAGTACCCAAAACATATTTAAACTTATGTTTTATTATATATATTTTTAATTTTAAGGACTAAAATGAATTATACATACAATTTCAATAATCAAAATGAATGTTTACTCCTAAAAAAAAAATTGTTTGATTTTGATCCAACCATTTCCAAAATTGATTAGTTTTAATCTCTATCACTATATTGTTTATATATGTTGACTGCTAAATTGATTAATGAAATGTCAAGGTCAATTAATTTCACATAACACCCAACAATCATACGTGACAAGGACTAAAACCAAACTTATTTAAAAATGTTTGGACTGAAACCAAATAAAAAAAATTTCATGGTCCAAACCCTAAATTCATTTATTTTTCAAGGATTGAAAATGTATTTAAACATAAATTATATTAATTATATTAATAAAAATTACAAATGAGGTCAACATTCATGGTAGATCCTACATATGGTAACATATTAACAATTCAAAAATAATTTAAAATCATAACTATATGGATATTTAAAAAACACTAGATAAGATTATGTCACGTGTAGAATTCACCATAAATTCAAATTTATATTAATATTATTCACACTTTGGTGTCAAGGTTACTTTTCATTTCAATCCAGTGTTGATAAACTTTTTTATTTATTAAATAACCATTTAAATATCTCATAAATATTGGGGATAAATTAGTTTTAAAGATTTGAAATTCTTTTATTAATCTTTTAGAATTCAAAGACAAATTAATCTTTTTGAACATGTCTGAATAGAGTTTTTTTTAATTATACGAAGAAACCAAATAATTGTCCCCCTTTTTTCAAATTGCAATGAACTAATAAGGGATTTTCAAATTTTAAAATAGTAATTGATTATCTAAAATATTTCTAAGAGACCAAAGTAAAAATTAAAAATTGTTTTCCTAAAAGTTTAGGGGGCGTTTGGTTTGCACCTTTCTATTTTCATTTTCAACAAATCTAGAAATGAGGCTTCAAAATATGTTTGGTTTACACTTTTAGAAATGTTGTCTGAAAATATTTCTTAGAAAGAGTGAAGATTTGGAAACAAAAAATTCTCATTTCCTATCTTTGCTCTGGAAATTTTGGAAATGAGAAAAGATTGAAAACGCGGTGGCAGATGTTGTAAATATCATGTATACCCAGTTCGAATCATTCAATAGACATTTTTCCTTTGTTTTCAATTTTTTATAGAGAAGCATAACTAGCCTCTCCAGTCTCTCCCATCCCTTTCCCTTTGTCCTCCATCAATAGCAGCGGGATTTGTCGGCCACCACCCCCCTGGCAGAGCTTGCGTTTCGCGAAGGTGGCATCCCAGCTTGCGGCAAGGAAGACAGCGGCGGGGTGAGTGGTGGCGGAGGCCGCGATGCTGCAAGAAAGGGAACACGCAGCGGTGGCGGATGCGAAACCGAGGTGTGGCGGAGCACGAAGGCTAGCGATGCGAAGGGGAGAGGCGCGTCGGTCTGGGCAGGTCGCGATCGTGATCGCATGCTTACAGGGAACACGCGGCGCAAGGTGGTGCGCGCAGCTGGCTTTGCCATCGACGCACTTGCGTTCACGGCGGCGGGGTTGCGCTGGAGGTGTGTAGCGTTCGTGATTGCAAACCAAGGCTGGCTTCGCGGCGGTGCTAAAGCGGAGGCGCAACTGCTGGACTTCTCTTCTCTTCACGGTGGGTCTCGCACAGCAGGGCTGTTGTTGGCCTTGCAAAGCGAACGACTATGCGATGAAGGTGGTGGTTGGAGAGGCTGTGGTGGCTGTCAATGACGACTTCTCTCTCTTCTTCCTTTTTTTGTTTATTTATTTATTTTTTATGATGACAAAATCCAGTGATCATGTTCAATTCTTTTCAGTCTTGGAGAAACTTTATATCCGTCTTCTCCATTAATGAAACGAAGTTAGAGTTTCTATTGAAGAACTAGAAATCAAGCTGAAGTGTAATTGAATTATGACTCTGGTGTGGTTTTATGATGGTAGTGGTTTTATCTCTGATTGGTTTTGGGTTTGGGTTTTATTTCTTTTTAAGTTTTGGTGCTATTTGAGATAATTTGTGAGTGGAGTTGTGATGATGGTGAAGGAATGTGATGGTGGTGGACGTGTTTATTGAGGAAATGATAATGGTAAAGGTTATGGGTTGACGGTAATGATGTTGGAGATGTTGTCTACAAAATAGATAAACTAAACATATTTTTATTGTTTTCACTTTCTGAAAATAGAATCTATATTTACAAGCTAAACACATTTCTTAATTTTAAAAATCTGAAAATAAAAATCTTTTTCAGAAAATAAAAATAAAAAATATTTTCACAAACCAAACTTCTTCTAACCTTTTTTTTCTTCTTCTTCTTTTCGGTAACTAAAACGCGTGAGCATAAAAAAATATTAAAAAAAAAATGCTGTGATAAACTCCGTTCCATTATTCCTTACCAAAAACAATTCCATTCCATTATTCACGGCTCTGCCTCCTGGACCTAGTAGTGGGTTTTATATTAAATAAATAAATATATGATTTTAAAATTTGCATCGTCAGAATCAACTGCTTGATTTTTATTATAATTTATGTTATTACCTCTACCTTAGCAAGTTTAAAGTAAAGTCTCTTGTACGCGCTTCCCCCTTTTCCCGTTTTCATCTTCCTTTTTCTCTGCTTTTCAAGTTTCATTTCATGGTAATTTATGATTTCATTTCATTATATTTTAAATTAATTATCATTTTACAATCCTTTTCACTTTAATGGGATAAAATTAAAAAATAATGATAATTAATTAAAAAATAAATTGTAATATGTAATATACATTGCAGTAGTGTACCATCTAATTTTTATATAACTTGATCTGATATTAAATAAGCATATTATAGTATCATTTAGTTTAATGCACATGGAGTGCGACATCACACATAGTCATAGAGTCAGTTCATATTTATAAACTATTTTTAATTTTTTTATGAAGTAAAATATTATCTGTAACTCAATCATATTTTTCTCATTTTTATGAGAAAAAATTAAATTTATATATTTTATGAGAACAGTAGTCAATTTTTTAATAAAAAAAATATTATAGAAACAAAAATAATTAAATATTAAACAAATATTTTCAAATATTAATAATAATAATTTTGAATAATATAAAAATAATAATAAATTATTAGTTTAATTATGAAAGAGATAAAGGAACATCTTAAGACATCAATGAAAGTAACAACAATCAAGAAGAAGTCATTTCCTCCAAGTAATAGTGATTAAAGAAATATTATTTCTACTTATAATATATAGAACAATGTTAATATATTTTTATTTATTATTAGATGAGATATGAATTCACTTAAATTTTATTTTATATTTAATCAAAAGATATATGAGAATATATCAATATAATATTCTAATGAGTCCAAAATAGTCATGTTTACTCAACCTACATGGGTAATTCTACTGTCAAGAGTACCATGTGTGATAACATAACGAGGATTTGCCCGAAAAAGAGATTTGATGAGACTTGTTGACTTCAGTCATTCGCCCCACTCTTCACGGATGCATCTTTCTTGGTTTGTCCCACTCCATATTAAAAGAAAAAGGCACGAATTGAATGGAATATTCCTTCACACTGCATTACCTTTCCTTCCACCAATTAGGATTCTTTGTTGGATTGTCATTTTCCGTTTTCTTATGAAAACGCGTTGATCACTTTTACTTTATATTGACGCCACGTTGACTATACTTACTTTATATGTGCTGCTAATTCACGTCCTTATTCTTCACCCCAGACACACACACACACACACACACACACAACCTAGTTCTCCTTTTTCTCTGAGTGAGACTTCTCGTAATCATCTGCTTCGTGTTGCCACAATTGTCATGAGTTCCAGATGTCTTGGCTTGCCTGTACTTTATTATGTGCTTTTCATGCACATATCACTGGTGCAGCTACTTGCGTTAAACCCCGACACTGGCAATGTTACTTTTAAGTGCATTCAGAGGGAAAGGCAAGCACTGCTTTCTCTGAAACGGGGTTTTCAGCAGGTGGGATATGATGAGCTTCCTTCGTGGGGAGATGGAGAGAAGCAGAAGGAGTGCTGTAACTGGGAACGCGTTCAGTGTAGCAACGAAACAGGTCATGTCTTGATGCTCCATCTCAGTCACATCTTTACTTCTGATATCACCCAATCCATCCCTGATGTTATTGGTTCTTTAACCCATTTGAGACACCTAAATCTTGCATGGTGTGGTTTTCAAGGAAAAATACCCCATGAACTAGGGAACTTGCTTTTCTTGGAGCATCTTGATTTGAGTGAAAATAATTTCACTGGAACAATTCCTCTCCATTTTGGAAATCTTTCCAACTTGCAATATCTTGACCTTGGTTCCCATTACCCACCATCATACTTTAAGTTCTGATCTACAATGGGTATCTCATCTTTCATCCTTAAGGCATCTTTCGCTCCGTGGTGCTAACCTCAGCAGTGCAAACAATTGGCAGCGACAAGTGAGTGGTCTTTCTCATCTACAATACTTGGACTTCCATGCTTGTGATCTTCTAGATTCCATCTCTCCTTCACTTTCCTCCGCTGCTAATTTCTCCACTTCTCTGTCATTTGTGGATATCTCTGACAACTACTTGATGAATTCATCCTTAATATTTCCGTGGTTAATGAATTCTACTCGCAGCCTTTCTGTCCTCAGAATGAATGATAATAGTTTAAAGGGAACCATACCAGAAGCTTTCGTGGACCTGAGTTCTCTCCAGGAGTTAAATCTTGCAAATAACATGCTCAATGGCCAAGTACCTGTATCATGGTTTCATAGTTGCAATTTGAAAGAGCTTAACCTATCTAACAACAGGTTGACGGGGAAGTTTCACGAGTTTGTTCAAGCATTCTCTCGTTGTGCTCATAAATCCTTACAAATTTTGGATATGGGATGGAATGAAATTACAGGGATGGTGCCTGACCTTTCTCAACTCTCATCTTTGCAAGGGTTGCGACTTGATAACAATGGATTAAATGGAACCATACATGAAAGCATTGGACAACTATCCAATTTAATTGAGCTTAGCCTTGCAAATAACAAATTGGAAGGTTTTGTTGGGCTCAGAAACTGATTCACAGTGTAATTAAATGATGCCAATGTGTGGTAACGAGTACCAAAACTAAATCTGAAAGAATTAAATCTACCAATCGGCGCAGCGCAGCGAAAATATGAATAAGGATGAATAGTAAATTTTTCTGCAGTGGGGCCCACTGGTCACTATTTACGTGGGGCCCGCTCTCACTATTCACGTGGGCCGCTGGTCACTATTCCCGAATAGTACTATTCACGGATAGTACTATTCACGGATAGTACTATTCACGAATAATACTATTGACACCAGTATCAAGAAATTTGCACACCGAATATTTAACGTGGAAACCCCCAAATACCGGAGGAAAAACCACGGGACAAACTCCGAAAATATTCCACTATATTCAGGATAATTACAAAGTATCCTTTCCACACTCTCCAACCCAAGAGGTAAATATAGTGTATCCCAGTGAGAACCCTCCTATTCAAATACTACAATTTTGCAGTACCAAGGAGTAATAGAGATGATACCCAAAAATATTCCCGGTGTATATACCCACACCCTACACTCTAAGGGATTTACTCACACTCTCTATTTTTCTCTCACTCTCTCAGAGAATAATTCTTTTTCTCTCACTAGCAGCTCTTGTTTTTGCTGCTTCGTTGTTGTGTTAAATGAACTGAATCCCTCCTCTATTTATAGAGGCCTTCAGCAGTGTGAATGTACACTGCGTATTTCGGCTGCAGAAGAAAATTTCTTCAACAACTCTTCACTGTTGTTATTTCAGCTTCAACTTTCTCAAATAAATCATCACGCCGCATACGTAAAAATTACTGTGCATGCGTTGAAAAATTCTCTCTTCTCCCCTGTTTTCTTTCAATTTTCAATAGTGATGGGGCCCATAGGCTGGACCCCACAGGTTTGATATCTGAAGCTCACTTCTCGAGACTTTCCAATCTTTCAACTTTGGACTTGTCTCATAATGCATTGGTCTTTAATGTTAGCAGTGCATGGGTTCCCCCATTCAAATTAATGGAGATTAACTTGGCATCTTGCAATTTGGGCACTGATTTTCCTAGATGGCTTCAAACTCAGAAACACATTAGTCGACTGGATATCTCTCAAAATGAAATATCTAGCAATGTTCCCAATTGGTTTTGGAAACTCCTTTCCACGGTGGTGGAATTGAATCTTGCTCACAACCATATTAGAGGAAAAATTGAAAATTTATCAGTTCCTTTCTATCCCTTTCAACGCCTTCTTCAAATCGATTTGAGCTCAAATTTGTTTGAAGGCCCAATTCCAGCATTCCTTTCAAGTGCAACACAATTATTTCTTTCCAACAACACATTCTCTTCAGTAGATCTTCTTCTATGTGCAAACACATAAAAAAGAATAAGATTTCTAGATTTGTCACACAACAACCTAAGAGGAGAGCTTCTAGAATGTTGGATGGATTTTGAAAAATTGATCACACTAGATTTGTCTGATAATTATCTTGATGGAAATCTTCCAAAATCTATGGGTTCGTTACAGAATATCCGGTCTTTACATTTGGGTGGCAATAGATTTTCAGGAGAAATACCATTATCCTTGATTAATTGTACAAAACTTGAAGTTTTTGTTGCTGCACAAAATCATTTGTCCGGGCTACTGCCACGTTGGATTGGGGACAATATTCCAAAGCTACTTATACTTAGTCTCCATTCCAATAAATTTTATGGGAGCATCCCCTTAAGTATATGTAATCTCAATGAACTTCATGTTTTGGACCTCTCGCAGAATAATCTCTCTGAGAATATACCTAAATGCATGAGGAACCTTTCTGCTATGGCCACTGAAGAAAATTCAGAGGCAACTATTAGCCATTATTATAATTCAGGATGTGATGTTAATCTTCGTTTTTGTGATCCTGACTCTGGAGTTTATAATGATAGTACATCACTCATATGGAAAGGGAAAATGTCAAAATATGGAAGTACATTAGGATTATTGAGAAGTATCGATCTGTCTAGCAACCGGCTAATAGGAGAAATTCCAAGTGAGATCACCACTCTAATTGGCCTAGTTTCTTTTAACATTTCAAGAAACATGTTAAGTGGGGAGATCCCTCCAACTATTGGACAACTAAGCCTACTAGATTTTCTTGATATGTCAAGAAATCAATTGTCAGAAAGGATTCCTCCACAACTTTCTCAACTAGACTTTCTTAGTGTTCTTGATTTATCATATAATGATTTATCAGGTGAAATTCCAATCGGCACACAACTTCAAACTAGAGATGCCTCTGCCTATACAGGAAATCCAAAACTTTGTGGTGCTCCCCTTAATAAAACCTGTCCAATTCATGGTCATCAAATTAATGAAAATGATGCTCATGTTGATGAACAACTTTTTACCAAGGGATTTTACATCGCTATGGCAATTGGGTTTGTCGTAGGATTTTGGGGAGTTTGTCTCTCATTAATTTTGAAGACATCATGGAGGTATGCTTATTTTAAGTTCTTGAGTGATGTATATGACAAGCTGTATGTACTGACAGCAGTTACTATAGCCAAATTGCGGAGGCTCAGATCTTAAATATTAAGGTAACAGCTCTTACTGTCTTTGTTCATTTACTATATTTTATGAAGCATCAAACGAATATTAAAATACGTTATTATCATGTGCAACAAAATCTATCCATCTACAAAATTTGAGAAACGTTTTAGCTGGGTACAACGAAAATGAATCAAAATGAAGTGGTTCAGGAATTATTTTGGTTTTCAAGGATGATGATGCAGAGTGGATTGGGTTTAATATTGGTCTTCCACAAACTAGTAACATTGTTATGTAATGTTTAGCTTTCTTTATCAGTATTTCGGGCTATGCTAATTGCCATGGCTAAACAGATTTTTTTTTTTTAAAAAAAAAGTTTCCAACAAATTCAATGCACTGAAACTTAAAAGTATTATGTTTCAATAAAAGAAAAGAAGATTCTATCTTTAATTTTTTAATTATTGTTCTTAAGAAACTGATTATCAAAATCCTATTATTTAATGATGTAAAGTTTAGTTAGAGCTTAACACAATATAATTTGCGTTATTATAGTTTAGATTTCCTATGTGCTAAAATTTGTGTGTGTGTGTGTATACCTTTCCCAAACTTAAACTATAATAACACAAATTATATCTTGACATTTTCTTGCTTATGTATACCTTTCCCAATTTCAGACAAAGCGTGTTACATCTAGTGTTGAAGACGTACTGGTGATACAATAAAAAAACCTTTATATTTGTATCCATTTGTTGTGGGAAAAGATAATACTAATTTGCATTATATAATTGAGGACAATTATTATGTTTTGCATAATATTCTTTCACATCACTTTTAAATCACATTGTTGCCCTAATTCTTTCAAAACTATTTAGATCTTGCATATATTTAACCAATTTACATGAAATAAAATAGCGAGTTCAAAGTCGAAAATAGAAAATAAAGTGCAACAGGTAGTTTCTCATTGTGAAAAAACATTGATAATTTTTCCTTTAATTGTAAATCGTAGCATATGATTTTATTGTGATTTTTTAATAGTTGTGCGGACAATCCCTTGGCAGTGAAGGACTGAAGGGTGATGAGCTGGATTACGTTCGACTGTGCAGGGTTGGCTTCCACATGTCATTTGCTGAGTGCTTGGGGTCTTGCAGTTTTGTTGTTGTTGCCTGGTATTTCATTCTAGATGACAGCATTTGCAGATTTGGAATGGAATGTGTATAGTTATGTGTAGTAGAGTGATTAATTACTGGTTTATGCTGTTGTATTTTGTATTTTTGCAGTTCTTGTGCTTTATTTTGGATTAGTCAATATGTTAGCTTGGCAGCAGTTTGTTTTATGTTGTTTTTGTTGCTTAGTGCTTGTTTGATTTGCATTTAGAGCAAGCTAAAAGTACTTCTTATAGAATGAGAATGATACTCTATAATATTGAATGTATTTGGTTTTTGTTGTTGAAAGTTCATTCTATGGTGGTTAAAAGTAATTTTGATGGAAGTAAATGGAATGATAATTTTCATTTTAAGAAAAATACTTTTGAGATAAAATCTTACTATTATTCTCACATTTTAATAACTAAAAGTAATTTTACTTTATCCTATCTAAACAAAAATTATTTTATTAAACTTACTTTTGATACACTCAAATCAAACAAATTATTCTTTTAAAAGTAATCTTGCTAGAAATAATACATTTCAACTAAATTTTTTCAAAAGTAACTCTAGTAGAAGATGAATTAATAAGCGGACCCTTCATGGTTGGCAGCCTTTTGTTCTTTGGGATGGCAACTTCTGTTAGTTTTTATTTTGTGCTATCTAGTATTTGTTGCCTTGTGATTGTGGTTTTTCAGTTTGCAATATGTTATGCTACTGTTGATGTAAACGGCCTTTGTTGGCTCCTCCAATTATGATTGAGTATTGTGGAAATTCATGGTGATAAAAAAAAAAAGAGCAATAATTGACAGAAACTAAAATATAAAATTTTACTAATGATGAAAAGATGAGGAAATAAAAATATAGGTATTCTTATATACAGTAACAAGCATAACAAACAACTAACTAATATCTAACTAACTAAACCAACACCAGCTAATTTCTAATTACAATTAGATCCTCTAATACTCCCAGCTAGCTGAAAGATATGTTTTTTTTTTGTAAATCCTATATTTGCATGCTTTTGTTTCATTTTTTTTAATAAAAAATTATGAAACTTATATTTTATATATAATATAAAAAATTGAAAATTGAATTTTTTTTTCAAAAGTTGCTTTTTTAACTTGAACAAAATAGCTAAAAATTGATTTTTTTTAAAGAGTTATCCAAATATATAAAAAGTGATTTTTTTTTATGAATAAACAATTTTCTCCTAAAAAATTCTCATCCAAATCCCCTTCAATATGGGATAGTAAATATCTGGAACATTATATTTTACACAAATAGACAAATTTTGATGATAAATCAGATTTTTTTAAAAATAGCCATGTAGTTTTAGAGTAAATACCTAAGAAAATTTTATAAGACTATTTAGTCCCTGACCAACTTAATCCCAATCTGTGGTCTCTCAAAATTTTAATTATGCAGTAAGTTAGTCCCTTTATGTAGTTGATCATTGAAATATTAATGGAATTGTATATGTGGCTCGTTAAGTGGCATGTGTGCAAACCAACGTCATTTGTTGTTGCCCTGGACACAAAAATGACATTGTATAAGGCTTCTTCTTCTCCTTCTCCTTCATTCCTCTTCAACCTCCATTTGAGTTACAACACTGTTATTTAATCCTCTTCTAATTCCAAAATGGTTTTGTTTTGATTGCATCCAACATTTTAATAATACATTATCATTGAGTTGTGCCATATGTGTTAATGGAGAACTAATAAAGGGACTAATATGTCTATTATTTTCAATTTTAAGGACCGTGAGATCAATTTTTTTTTTGACTAATTTATCAAATGCAAAAATCTCAAGGAATGAAATTGAGAAGTAACTTTAAGCTGTTTTTAAGTTTTTAAGCAACTTTTCATTTAACTATCTCTGAATGATTTTAATGATCAAGCTTTGTTCTTATTACTTCTCATATAAAAATAGTTCGCTCACTTCTTAGATCCCCATTTGATATGTATCATTTCATTATAAATTATAATATGTTTGATGCATTTGTTTTTTCAATTTTAATTGAAATTGCGGTATATAAATATATAACATATTCACTAAATAACCATTTTGTTTCCTCAAAAATACATGGACAAATTAATTCCTTAGGATTTGAAAGTTCCCTACTAGTTTATCACAATTCCAAATTCCAAATAAAGGACAAATTGGACCATCTAAATGATTTTTTTATTATACTTAAATATACTAAGGGATCAATTTATCTGATTTTTTGAATTGTGAGAGTGTAATGGAAAAATTTCAAAGCCTAAAGGGGGCAATTGGTACTGGTAATCTATCTAGACTACCAGTAATGTTAATTAAAATTGCTTGGACCCACAATATTATCTTGTTTGGTAAATCTGCATTGCAGGTAATTCACATTATTAAGGTAATCCACGTTACCTCCAAGAGGGGTGTCTATCCGGATTACTACTCAATCAGTAATCTGATACTTTACTCTATTACATACATGCCCCAGCGCGTGATTTTTATTTTTTGAAGTCCCATATAAAATTCGTCATGTGTACCGATAAAAAGTATGACACTTTGTTTTTTATTTGTTGCCGTACTTTTTGTGCTCTGATTGTGCATCATTTTTAAATTTCAATGCAACCATGAGGTGTTATTTTCCCCCATTTGTTACAGCATATGTTGGTGCCAACTCATCAACCATTGGTGCCAATGTCTCTTTCTTGTCCCATAATAATAAAATTTTGGGTTAAATGGATTTTATCCCTGAATTTTAAGTCATTTGCAATTTAAACGTTGATTTTTCAAAACATGCATTATGACACCTTCAACTTTTCAAATTGTATAAAATTTCTATCCTTTTCAAACAATACATTATGACACCCTGAACTTTTCAAATCGTGTACAAAACCCCCAAAAAATTTAAGTTATAGCAGAGTCTCGGGTTACACACAATAAAAAAATCAGGAGATTTAATTGTACATAGTATTCACGATGTCAAGTTGCATAAATTAAAAATATCAAGGGAGTTAAGTTAATATAAATCTTACCTTTATTAGTTGTCAAAATTATACTGAGAGGTTTTCTACACAATATGAAAAGTGTAAGGTGTCATGATACATATTTTGAAAAATCAAGGTGTAAATTGCATATGATCTAAAATTCGAGGGGATAAAATACATATATCCCTAAAAAATTTTCAGAGATGCATTATGTCAATACCAGTAGAGCAGGAGGACGACTGCAACAGCACATTAGATCACCACTAGTAGCCTCAAAAACATTTATTCGAAATTTCAAGAAATAAATTTGTGCTATTAAATTTTATTTAGGGAGTTTCAGGTTTTGGAGCTTGTATTATCATGAAATTTGATATATATTCTTTGTTTAAAGGGCGTTTTAGTAAAGAAAATACATTACCAGTAATCTTTTTGATATACCAAACAAGGTAATCAAAATCGCTGGTTAGATTACCTCTTCATACCAAATGTTACATTGTAATATTACCAGTAATTTAAAAGGTAATGTACCAAACACCTCCTAAGGGATTAATTTACCTCTCAATACATTTCTTAATGATTAAAATGGGGATTTACTCTGACATATTTAACAAAGTAACAACCATAGATTAAAAAGAACAATTCTTGAATGGATGACTTTTATTGGGAGTGTGTTTAAATAATTGTTAAACTTGTTTTCACATCATAACGCTAGAAAATGTGAAAATAATGAAATTTGATAAGAGAAAGTAATACTGATGTTGTTGTTATTATTATTATTATTATTATTATTTAACTTGAGAAGATAACACTAATGCCAGTCATTTTTACTCAACGTATATGTCCATAGAATTGTTAGTGTGAGGATAAAATTTGTTCGATGGATAATGCAATGAGATTTGATGACTTGCAGCGATTCAATCAAGTTGCGCGACAGGCATTAACACCCATTATATTGGTCTGCTCATCCTATTCAAAGGAAAAGACGTGAATGAAAACATCGTACCCTACTAAACCTGTTCAGCATTATCTTTAATTTCTATTAGTCTTTGTTGAATTGTCAATTATCTTATCTAATAAAAATGCGTTGATCAATTCGCTTCATCCTTAAGCTTAAAACCGCTTATTAATTTGAATAGACTTACGGGATATTAATCAGTTGTTAACTTGATCTTCATGCTGATGATTATGTCACAGTTAGCTCGATTAGCCCATCACTTGGTGAGTTACATCATTTGAACTATTTGGACCTCAGTTACATTTCTTATATGCTGACCAAATCCATCCCTGAATTCATTGGCACTTTAACCCTTTTAAGGCACCTTAATCTTTCATATGGTAGTTTCCAAGGAAAAATACCCAATGAACTTGGGAACTTGCCCTTTCTAGAGTATCTTGATCTTGGACACGATGTTCTTGATGGAGAAATCCCTCATCAGTTTTCAAATCTCTCCAATCTAGTGCATCTTGATCTTGGATGGAATCTTCTTGAAGGGAAAATCCCTTCTCAACTAAAAAATCTTCCATTGTTGAGGCATATATATGGATCTTAGTGCTAATTTCTTCAGTGGAGTACTTCTCCCTGAGCTTGGAAAGTCTCATATCCTTGAAATATATGGATCTAAAGTCAAAATTACTTCAGCGAACCATTCCTCACCAGTTCATAAATATTTCGAATTTGTTGTCTCTTGACCTCAGCCCCAACAACAAAATGTCTTTAGGATCTGATCTACAATAGTTATCTCATCTTTCATCTTTAAGGCACCTTTCACTTCATGGGATTAATCTCAGCAGTGCAAACAATTGGCAAAGGCAAGTGAGTGGTTTTTCATAAATAAGATTGTTGCAAAAAATTTGAAACACGTGTATGTTTATTATTGTTAATCTTCTTCTGTGTGAGCTGAGAGGGAAAGAGAGTGGAAGCTGAAAGCGGAGAGAGAGAGAGAGAGAGAGAGAGAGAGAGAAGTAACATTTTTATGTTGATACCACTGTTTTTGTCTTTTTTTTTTTATATATAGTGTAATTGTAGGTGTAAGATGTAAGCACTATTTTGGTGTTCACATATCATTACGCATATACACACACGTATACACAATTATAAAATAATTGAAAGTTAATTTAATAATAATAATATTATTATTATTTACCTGACCTAAATTTTGAAGTGTTCTTCTTTGAATTTAATTTAAATATACTGAAGGTATAAATTTATTTTACACTACTGTTGTCTAATAAAATTCTCTTATATATATAATTTTTAAAATAATAGAGTGAAAGTCAACCATATTTTATTGATATGATATATAAAATACAATTAAATAATTATATAAAATAATTTTATATTGTATTAAGTTTAAATGCTTTTTCTTCCTCCTTATTTTTACTTTTTAGCTTAAAGATATTTATTGAGTTTTATTTTTTTTGAGGTACAAGATATTTATTAAGTCTTAAACCAATAGACTCTCGGTCTGGGCCCAATATATGTCCTATAATCAACAGCCACTGCGATACCAAAATAGAGTGCTACATTTTCTGTACTGCAAAAGAGATGTATATATACCAGTGGTTCTTCTTTTACTCCCATCCTTTTTTTTTTTCATTTTGATCTCAAAACTATTGATGATTATTATGTTAGGTAGCTCGTTGGTTGTCATTGAGTATATTTTGCTATGTAATATGAAAAGACTTTTATGCATTCTTCTAGATATCGCTTGTCAATTTTATACATACAAAATGTGTAGAAAAATAATTAATTTACTTGCAGTCAACTCACATGGTGATGACTGATGAAAATTATAATGGTTTTGAAAACAAAATGAGATTTGCTCGGTATATGATAATATGATATGATGCTAAGCCAATACGAATATTTTTGTGTGTTTCACAGACTTGTGGCAGGCACCACAAAATTCAAGTACAAGCTGGAGGGTGACCAAGCCACGTTGGTGCCCTTTTCCTAATTTTAAAGTCAGGTCAAATATCAATTTCTACTATATGAAATTGGATTATTTATACATATGCATATTTTTCTCGGTTCTATTATATTGATAATTAGATATAGATTAATTCACTAAATTGACTAAAGTTTAATTTTGATATATTGACTCTATAAAAAAATTATATTATCAATCAGTTATATATTTCTATATGTAAAACTTTTAAGATAATAAATAGTTGAGTTTAATAATTTTTTAATGATTGCCAATATATAATTAAATATTTATATAAAAATTAAATTATTTTATACTGAAAATATATTCAAATTAAACTCAATTAATTATCTCTATTATATATTGGATGGGAATAATGATTAATATCTCATAAGAAAATTCCCTCAAAAAAATATTTTATAAGAAGAGTTAATACTCATTTTAGTTCATGACTTTTTGCTCATAAGTCATTTTAGTCTTTGACTTTTAAACGAGTTAAATTAGTTCCCAACATTACATAATATGAGTCAAGTTAGTCCCTTATTATACTTTTATTTAATATTTCATCAATTAAATGATGATGTGTAATGTTAAGTGATATTTTATCATACCATGTGTTATTTGAAGTAGAATAAAGTTTGTAATAAATTATTTTGATATCTAAAATTGCATAAAATGAGTCATTATATGACATAGAATGAATATTTAAATGACTCATTTTGTATAATTTTAAACACTAAAATGAGTCGTTTTAAATCTTATTTTATTTTGAATGACATATGATACGTCAAGGTATCACCTAAAATTATCTATCATCATCTAATTCATAGAATATTAAGTAAAAGTGGGTTGATGGACTAATATGACTCACATTTTGTAATGTTAGGAACTAATTTGACTCACTTTAAAAGTCAGATACTAGAATGACTCATGAGTAAAAAGTGAGGAAATAAAATGAAAATTAACTCTTATAAGAAAATTATTCAACACTACTAACCCTGGGTATAAAGTGGCTAGCACGCGATGGTATAGATGAAAAGTAAGTTTGAACTTTCTGTAAAATAATTTATACAATATTAATTGTTCAACCATTGAAAAATGATAAAGAAACTTGCAGGGAAGAAAGCCTCCAAGCTGCTGTGTTTGTTTCTTGTTTCTTGCAACCTAGCTTCTTCAATTTTCATTGCTTCTTCACCTCTTGGACAAACATGAAAAAAATGAGGCATTAGCATAGGCAAGTGTATTTTGGTTTTTGAGCTTTAAAGCGATGCTGCTTCCTACTACCTTCTGGTTAAACTCAAAGGGAGTCAGTCAGTCAATCAATAATTGAGACAACAAATCACTAATTTGGTATAGCTGAGTTGGACAACTTATATTTACTGAACATCATAATTATATTCTCGGTGCAAGGAAACTTCTCTACATATATAAGAAAATGTGATCTATGTGCAAGCATATATCAATTTGGTGGGAAGTTTCGATTTACTTGAACAAATAATACCAATTGTTAATATCATTCTTATATCTGTGATTAATAATTAAAACTATATGAGTTTAAAAATTATAAATATATGCATATTAATGTATTGAAAAAGTACTATATGTGTATTTCCACTTACTTTTTATTCCAAAACCCCTCCAAACATTCGGAAATTTAATAATCTGTATTTTATTAAGACAAGCCAGAATCTGAAAAATATTGGCACCTACCCCTGACAGTTCCAACCACTACTGGTCATAAGATAGAGAAGACAAAAAATTATTCAGCAAATAGATCATCGTTAGTGCGTGATAATTGGGCCTAGGTGCCATCAGGTTTCAACTTTGCCAATGATACTGCCCCATATTTTGATTAAATTAAAGCTGATGTCACTTGGTGGATTAATTGACTCCAGGTTAAAATTTACTGATTTAGTACCTGCTGTCACTGGCTTTTTCACCAAAATGGGGTTGGGCTTGGTACCTATTTTCTTCTAAGTTTTCAATGGGTTGTTTATGACCGGACAACCACAAACTCACCAGGCCCTTCCGCTGCCATCTTCTGGAGGACACACATGGCATATCGAATGGGCTTGAAAAGTCCACACCTTTTAAAGCTGCTTGTGTAATGCGTAGTTTGTATATAAGCTTTGAATGGCAATTCTATACTTTATAAAATTGTTTATCGGTAGCGTTTCCAGTCATGATATGTATGGGCAAAAAATAAAATCTAAGTGTTACATTTAATACAACTAACCTCAAAATAGTTGCATTTGATATATGCCATTTTATTATACGTTAACTTATTTTCAATTATAATTCGAGTTAATTAAAGATAATTTTACCAAGGTAATGTTGATGATATTTCATTTGTTACAATAACAAGTGATAAGATTGGTTCTAAAAAGAAATGTGGTGGCTGATAAGGCATATTTTCATTTTGGATTGACCCACTCCCATCCCATGCGGCCATGCCAGCATTCATTACACAAATAAATGATACTTCGACAAGAGGACGAGGACGAGGACGAGGACGAGGACGAGGACGAGAAACGAACGTAAGTCAGACGCCATATTTAATTTCTGAGTTAATGCTCATTTTAGTTCTCAACTTTTTATTCATGAGTCATTTTAGTCCCTTACTTTTAAAACAAATCAAATCAGTCCCTAACATTACAAAATGTGAGTCAAATTAGTCCTTTGTTCCACTTTTATTTAACATTTTATCAATTAAATGATGATATGTAACATTAAGTTATATTATTATACCATGTGTCATCTAAAGTATAATAGAGTTTAAAATAGTTTATTTTGGTATCTAAAATTGAACAAAATGAGTCAATTTATGATGTATAATGAATATTTAAATGAATTATTTTGTATAATTTTAAATATTAAAATAAGTCATTTTAAAATATATTCTACTTTAGATGACATATAGTATGTCAAGATATCACTTAATGTTATCAATCATCATTTAATTAATAGAAAATTAACTACAATTGAGTTAAGGGACTAAAATGACTCACATTTTGTAATGTTAGGGACTAATTTGATCCGTTTTAAAAGTCAGGGACTAAAATGACTCAATAATAAAAAATGAGGGACTAAAATGAACATTAATTCATCAATTGTTAATATTTCTGCGTTGATCAACTTCACATGTTTCTGGCAAGAGGGAATCCTTTCTGGCTAAGTAGGACTAGTAATACTCTTTTTTATTTTTTATTTTTTTTCAAATCACAATCCTTCTTTTTCTTGTAAAAACGCGTTGCGTTGATCAATAATTTCACTCCGTCCTTCTCAGCACAACACGTTGACTCAAACTTCATATAAAGTTGTTAATGTCCATCTTCACCACACAAACAGGGAGCCTTGTTCCCCTTGTTGAGTTCATCTGCTTCCAGTTGCCACAATGGTCACGAGTTCCAGGTTTCTTTCTTTGTTCCCTGTACTTTATTATGTGTTTTTCTTGCACGTATCCCTGGTACAGTTACTTGCATTCAACACGGAGACTGGCATCAATGTTACCACTGTGAAGTGCATCGAGAGGGAAAGGCAAGCACTGCTTTCTCTGAAACAGGCTTTTCGGGACAGTGAGGGATGGGTTTCTTCGTGGGGAGATGGAGAGAACCAGAAGGAGTGTTGTAACTGGGAACGCGTTCAGTGTAGCAACGAAACAGGTCATGTTTTGAAGCTTGATCTTCATGCTGCTTTTGGGACACTAACTAGCCAAATCAGCCCATCACTTGGTGAGTTACATAGTTTGAACTATTTGGACCTTAGTTATAATAATTTTGAGCTGGCACCCCCTTCTGTCTTTGATTTCATTGGATCTTCAACGCTTTTGAGGTACTTCAATTGTTCACAGTGTTTATATCGAGGAGAGATACCCCATGGACTGGGGAATCTGTTTTTTCTGGAATATCTTGATCTTCAAAATAATGAGCTTGTAGGAGAAATCCCTTCTCAGTTTTCAAATCTCTCTCATTTAGTGTACCTCGATCTTAGTTGGAATTTTCTTTGGGGAAAAATCCCTCCTCAAGTAGTAACAAATATGTCATTATTGAGGTATATGGATCTTAGTCGCAATAACTTTACTGGAACACTGCCTCTTCCCCTTGGAAATCTCTTATCCTTGGAATATCTGGATTTGAGTGAAAATGACTTCACTGGAAAAATTCCTCTTCATTTAGGAAATCTTTCAAATTTGCAATTTCTTCACCTTGGTTCCCATGACAAAATGTCTCTGAGTTCTGATTTACAATGGGTGTCGCATCTTTCATCATTAAGGTATCTTTCCTTCTCTATTGTTAACCTCAGTAGTGCAAATAATTGGCAGCAGCTAGTGAGTGGTCTTTCTAATCTACAGTATTTGAACTTCAGTGGTTGTGATCTACTAGATTCCACTCCCTTTTCACTTTCCTCCACTGCTAATTTTTCCACTTCTTTCTCGGTTATGGATATCTCTGACAATTATTTGATGAACGTGTCCTTAATATTTCCATGGTTAAGGAATGTCACCCATAGCCTTTCTATTCTTAGGATGAATGGTAATAGTTTAAAGGGAACATTACCTGTATCCTTGTTTCATAGTTGCAATCTGAGAGAACTAGACCTATCTAAAAATAGGTTGACAGGGCAGTTTCAAGAGTTTGTTCAAGTATATTCTCGTTGTGCTCATAAACCCTTGCAAACTTTGAATATGGGGTGGAATGAAATTACGGGTATGGTGCCTGACCTTTCTCAACTTTCATCTTTGCAAGTGTTGCGACTTGATAACAATGGATTACATGGAACCATACATGAAAGCATTGGACAACTATCCAATTTAATTGAGCTTAGCCTTGCAAATAACAAATTGGAAGGTTTGATATCAGAAGCTCACTTCTCGAGACTTTCCAATCTTTTAACTTTGGACTTGTCTCGTAATGCATTGATCTTCAATGTTAGCAGTGCATGGGTTCCCCCATTCAATTTAACTGACATTAGCTTGGCATCTTGCAATTTGGGCCCTGGTTTTCCTAGGTGGCTTCAAACTCAAAACCACATTAGTCAGTTGGATATCTCTCAAGCTAAAATATCTAGCACTGTTCCAACTTGGTTTTGGGAACTCCTTCCCATGATGGTGGAATTGAATCTTTCTCACAACCTCATTAGAGGTAAAATTGAAAATTTACCAATACAGAATCAAGATACTCTTCATATTGATTTGAGCTCAAATTTGTTTGAAGGCCCAGTTCCAGCATTCCTTTCAACTCCCTCACAAGTGTTTCTTTCCACCAACATGTTTTCTTCGGTAGATCTTCTTCTATGTGTTAACTTGCCCAAAAGCATAAGATTTCTAGACCTGTCACACAACCACCTAAGAGGAGAGCTTCCTGGATGTTGGATGGATTTTGAAACATTGATCACACTAGATTTGTCTAATAATTATCTTGATGGAAATATACCAAGATCTATGGGATCATTACGGAATATCCGATCTTTACATTTGGCCGGCAACAATTTTTCAGGGGAAATACCATTTTCCTTGAGTAATTGCACACAACTACAAGTTTTTGTTGCTGCACAGAATCATTTGTCGGGATTATTACCAAGCTGGATTGGGGACAGTTTTCCAAATTTACTTGTACTTAGCCTGCCTTCCAATAAATTTCATGGTAGCATGCCGTTAAGCATATGTAATCTCGATGAACTTCATATTTTGGACCTCTCACAAAATAATCTCTCTGGGAATATACCTAAGTGTATAAGCAATCTTTCTGCTATGGCCACTCAAGAAAATTCAAATGCAACTATTAGCCATGATTTTGCAGAAAAGCAATGTTTTGATCCTTTTGTTCGTGGTTGTGAAAGTCATATAAACTTTGGAGTCTATAATGATAGCACATCACTCATATGGAAAGGGAAAATGTCAATGTACGGAAGTACATTAGGATTGTTGAGAAGTATTGATCTATCTAGCAATCGGTTAATTGGGGAAATTCCAAGTGAGATGATGAGTCTTATTGGCTTGGTCTCTTTGAACATTTCAAGAAACATGTTAAGTGGAGAAATCCCACCAACTATTGGACAATTGAAATCAATAGATTTTCTTGATCTATCTAGAAATCAATTGTCAGGAAGGATTCCTTCACAGCTTTCTCAGTTAGACCGTCTCAGTGTTCTCGACTTATCATATAATGATTTGTCGGGTGAAATCCCACTTGGCACACAACTTCAAGCTAGAGATGCCTCTGCCTATACAGGAAATCCAAAACTGTGTGGTGCTCCCCTCAACAAAACTTGTCCCGTTCATGGTCAGCAAACTGATAAAAATGATGCTCATAATGTTGATGAACAGTTTTTGACTGAAGGATTTTACATTGCTATGGCAATCGGATTTGTCATAGGATTTTGGGGAGTTTGTTTCTCATTAATTTTGAAAAAATCATGGAGACATGCTTATTTCAAGTTCTTGAGTGATGTATATGATAAGCTGTATGTACTGGCAGCTATTAAGGTAGCCAAATTGCAGAGGATCACATCTTAAATATGAAGGTAACATCTCTTATTGTCTCTGTTTATTAATTATATTTTATGCGGCACCAAAAAATATAACAAAAATTTCTTATCATGTGTAACAAAATCTATCCATCTACACATTTGACAAACATTTTGGTTGAATACAACGAAAACGAATCAAAATGTAGTGATTTAGTAATTCTTTTGGTTTTAAAGGATGATGATGCAGAGTAAATTGGGTTTTAGCGTTGGTCTTCCATAACCATGTAACATTGTTATATAATTCTTGTATGTGAAGTGATTGTAATGTTATGTGAAGTCATTCTTAAATTGTGAGTAAACTTGGTGGCCGTTTTTTTTTAAGGTAAATTACACAAGCTACCTCTCAATTTGTACAACCATACACCCATCTCCCTGATGATATTAAGAATATATACATTCAATACCCTTTAATTTTGATTGAATTTAAATATCCATGTAAATATGTCATTGAATACCTCTCTGAGAGGTGTTGCAAGGGTGACAAATTGAATGGTATCGTGTGTAATTTTTTTTTTTTGAAAAAAAAAATCTTAGGAGAGGCCATAATTTACTCTTTTTCTTATTAATTCTTAATGATAGCAAATTTAGCTTAGCGCTGCAAGACGGTCAAATATATGTTATTAAGGGTTCAATTTTCAGTCCTTCAAACTTGTCCTCTAAACTAAAAATCCATTGGGCTTTTCGAAGTATCACCTTGAATTGAGCTCAATTTCTAGGTTTTTTATTATTATTATTCACAATTTATGAATAAGTATCTTTGCAAGAGCTTGAAAAAGAAAAGGTGCATATCTTGACCTTTTGCTGATATATACTTTTCTCAGTTACAGATGAAGAGTACCTGATTTAAAAAAAAAAAAAATGAAGAGCACCACAGCTTATGTTGAGAGAGAACTTTCAGTTACAGATGAAGAGTACCTGATAAAAAAAAAAAATGAAGAGTACCACAGCTTATGTTGAGGGAGAACTTTGCTGGTTGTAATGAGAATCTTTATATTTGTATCCATTTGGACAGAGATAAATGTAATTTAATTTGCATTATATAATCGCGTATAAGCATTACGTTTGCATATGCTTTTCTTTCACATTACTTTTTACTGTTTTATATTATATAGTTGCTCCTGATTCTTGCGCAGCTATATAGATCATCATAAAACCATCTTTCCTACTTCGAACAGTAAAATAAGAACAACTGTAGTCAATTTATGCACAATGTTTTGTTACTTTGTAATGATTCAAGATTTTATTATTATTGTTGCTGTGAATAAGCATCTTTTAATCTTTTCTAATTCATCTCATACTTCAAAGGATTTAGCTCCATATGCCCTGTTATTCTGTTCATTCATCAAAACAAAGCATAAGTTTAACCCTCTGCCTTAATAATGGACCACCGTGAAAGCAGTACCTGCAGCATAGCCTTCAACGTCTAGCTGCCAGTGCCAGCACAATCGCATCATGAGTGTTTGCCTTTTTCCACCCCACCCTTTTCTCTGTAGAGCAAGGAAGAGGACAACTTGGTAAAAATAATGATGTTTTCTTTTATTGCAATAACACAGACACTCGTGCACCTTAGGGTGTTGTGTGCACAATAATCTACTCCAATTACACCCTTCACTTCGTATTCACATTGCACTCATTGGACGCCAACACTTGTGCACCTAACAACTTACTCTTAGCGCACTTGAGCACTCGCACACTATTTTACTAACTCACTCAATACACGGGCACTTCACTTTGCCTACATGCTTGCCAAAATTACACCCTTAGTTTCTCACCTCCAATGTCAATTTTCTAAGCTTCCAAACACACACAAATCCTAGGTTATGTAATAAATCTACAAGAAAGATCTAGCCAAATGTCAATACTTTTCTTGAAAGAATACCTTGTTCTTGGAAGAGTCTGAAGAAGGAGTTAGAGCTAGAAGTTGGAGTTAGGAGCCATAATCAAGGAGGAAGGTTAAGCTTGGAAGCGAGGTAGAAAAAATCTATGTCTCAAGCTTGACGATTGTTTGACTATTTTTGCTAATATGTACTTTGAGATATATTTAAAATTATATTTATGAAGTTCAAAATTTAATTCCTAGATGTATACATATAATCTTGATAGGTGCTAAAGAAGCCATAGATAAACTCTTGTGAATTATTTGAATTAATGAAGTAGAACTTTTATGAAATCAGAAAGACTATTTTCAGCTATATATAGTAGAAGAGAAAAAATAAATTATGATGTACTAATTTAAAGTTTGAGATTATGTTAAGAAACAAAACTTAGATTAGGTTAAAAGCTACATTTAAGCAACCAAAGAAGTAATTTTGGTTCATTGAAAAGAATGAGATACATGAAAATTACACAAGAATATAATCAGAAATAATTTTCTAAATTCTCAAAGATTAGTATTTTTGAAATATGATGATAAAGTTTCTTAAAGAAGAATGAGATTTTAATCTATAAAAGAAAAGGAATTGAAGTTTAAGTAAGACACTTGGTTTGATTTCTTGAAATTTATAAGAATTATCAGGTAAGAAGTACCATATGTTTCTACAGTAAAGAAATCTCATAAAAAATTAGTAGTTTTTACACAAAAATCTCATAAAAATTTAGCAGATTTTACAGAGAAATCTCATAAGTTTTGTAATTCAGAAGATTATGAAGAGAATATCTCATAATAAATTTAAAAGATTTTAAAGAGCAATAATCTCATCAGAATTTAGGAGATTTTGAAGAGAAAATCTCATAAGAATTTAGGATATTTCAAGGAAATCTTATAACAAAAGTATGAGAATGAGAACTATATAATAAATATAAATCCCAAAGTATAATCCTAAGATTTCCTAAAACAAATATTAAAGATTCATATGAAGAGAGAAAACTTAAGAAATTAATGCATAAATAAGATTTATGTAATATTAATTGCTTGATTGTAAGCTCATGGATTTAAATTGTAATTTGTATAAGGTTGTAACACGAAAGTGATGTATTGAGAATAACATGCTATATGAATGGTAATCTATAAAATGTTGTAACACGAGTTGTTACATGATTGGCAATACATTAGATAAGAAGTATATCAAGAATCCTATGAGTTCTATTCTCAAACATAAATTTACTAATAAGACTATGTTAAATAAGTAAATGATCAAACAAACTAATTATTATAAAACAACCAAAAACATATTAACTGTTTAACACTAAGTTAGATGTCGATGAGTAGTGGATTAGTATTTTTTTTATTGGGAATCTTTGATTCTCATTCCTGCTATTGTCATATTTTTCATAGATTGCAATGATGATGATATTTGTGGAGTTCCTTAGCGGGTATTGGCAATATGATCTAGACCTTTTGATGAGTTGGTGATAAAGAGCTTAGTCATGCCATTTTAATTTCTTTTAATAAATTTTGAGTAGTGCCCTACCTAGACTAGAGTGTTCCTGCGTGAACCAGGGTAAGGGTTTAACCAAGTTATGTACATTATTTACTCATCAATGCTTAATATAATTATATTATTTCACTATTTTATTACAACATATTTATGTTTAAACTTTGTGAAACAAAGAAAAAAATTATTTATATTTGTCACAAAAGTATGATCATATTTAATATCATATATGCACATATAAGATTAAGCAAAATAAACAAATTACAACTACTCACTATAAAACTATGACTTAAGCATAACCTTTTGGTAAGAAGAGTGTTACAAAATGAACCTGTACTCATTTTTTTATAGACCAAAATAAAAATTTACTTATTTTCAAGTACCCAAAACATATTTAAACTTATGTTTTATTATATATATTTTTAATTTTAAGGACTAAAATGAATTATACATACAATTTCAATAATCAAAATGAATGTTTACTCCTAAAAAAAAAATTGTTTGATTTTGATCCAACCATTTCCAAAATTGATTAGTTTTAATCTCTATCACTATATTGTTTATATATGTTGAATGCTAAATTGATTAATGAAATGTCAAGGTCAATTAATTTCACATAACACCCAACAATCATACGTGACAAGGACTAAAACCAAACTTATTTAAAAATGTTTGGACTGAAACCAAATAAAAAAAATTTCATGGTCCAAACCCTAAATTCATTTATTTTTCAAGGATTGAAAATGTATTTAAACATAAATTATATTAATTATATTAATAAAAATTACAAATGAGGTCAACATTCATGGTAGATCCTACATATGGTAACATATTAACAATTCAAAAATAATTTAAAATCATAACTATATGGATATTTAAAAAACACTAGATAAGATTATGTCACGTGTAGAATTCACCATAAATTCAAATTTATATTAATATTATTCACACTTTGGTGTCAAGGTTACTTTTCATTTCAATCCAGTGTTGATAAACTTTTTTATTTATTAAATAACCATTTAAATCTCTCATAAATATTGGGGATAAATTAGTTTTAAAGATTTGAAATTCTTTTATTAATCTTTCAGAATTCAAAGACAAATTAATCTTTTTGAACATGTTTGAATAGAGTTTTTTTTAATTATACGAAGAAACCAAATAATTGTCCCCCTTTTTTCAAATTGCAATGAACTAATAAGGGATTTTCAAATTTTAAAATAGTAATTTATTATCTAAAATATTTCTAAGAGACCAAAGTAAAAGTTAAAAATCGTTTTCCTAAAAGTTTAGGGGGTGTTTGGTTTACACCTTTCTATTTTCATTTTCAACAAATCTAGAAATGAGGCTTCAAAATATGTTTGGTTTACACTTTTAGAAATATTGTCTGAAAATATTTCTTAGAAAGAGTGAAGATTTGGAAACAAAAAATTCTCATTTCCTATCTTTGCTCTGGAAATTTTGGAAATGAGAAAAGATTGAAAACGCGGTGGCAGATGTTGTAAATATCATGTATACCCAGTTCGAATCATTCAATAGACATTTTTCCTTTGTTTTCAATTTTTTATAGAGAAGCATAACTAGCCTCTCTAGTCTCTCCCATCCCTTTCCCTTTGTCCTCCATCAATAGCAGCGGGATTTGTCGGCCACCACCCCCCTGGCAGAGCTCGCGTTTCTCGAAGGTGGCATCCCAGCTTGCGGCAAGGAAGACAGCGGCGGGGTGAGTGGTGGCGGAGACCGCGATGCTGCTAGAAAGGGAACACGCAGTGGTGGCGGATGCGAAACCGAGGCGTGGCGGAGCACGAAGGCTAGCGATGCGGAGCGGAGAGGCGCGTCGGTCTGGGCAGGTCGCGATCGTGATCACGTGCTTATAGGGAACACGCGGCGCAAGGTGGCGCGCGCAGCTGGCTTTGCCGTCGACGCACTTGCGTTCACGGCGGTGGGGTTGCGCCGGAGGTGTGTAGCGTTCGTGATTGCAGACCAAGGCTGGCTTCGCGGCGGTGCTAAAGCGGAGGCGCAACTGCTGGACTTCTCTTCTCTTCACGGTGGGTCTCGCACAGCAGGGCTGTTGTTGGCCTTGCAAAGCGAACGACTATGCGATGAAGGTGGTGGTTGGAGAGGCTGTGGTGGCTGTCAATGACGGCTTCTCTCTCTTCTTCCTTTTTTTGTTTATTTATTTATTTGTTATGATGACAAAATCCAGTGATCATGTTCAATTCTTTTCAGTCTTGGAGAAACTTTATATCCGTCTTCTCCATTAATGAAACGAAGTTAGAGTTTCTATTGAAGAACTAGAAATCAAGCTGAAGTGTAATTGAATTATGACTCTGGTGTGGTTTTATGATGGTAGTGGTTTTATCTCTCATTGGTTTTGGGTTTGGGTTTTATTTCTTTTTAAGTTTTGGTGCTATTTGAGATAATTTGTGAGTGAAGTTGTGATGATGGTGAAGGAATGTGATGGTGGTGGTGAGGAAATGATAATGGTAAAGGTTATGGGTTGATGGTGATGATATTGGAAATGTTGTGTACTTATGAAAATAGATAAACTAAACATATTTTCATTGTTTTCACTTTCTGAAAATAGAATCTATATTTACAAGCTAAATATATTTCCTAATTTTAAAAATCTAAAAATAAAAATTCTTTTCAGGAAATAAAAATAAGAAATATTTTCATAAATTAAAACGCCTTCTAACCTTTTTTTTTTTTCTTCTTCTTTTCGGTAACTAAAACGCGTGAGCATAAAAAAATATTAAAAAAAAATGCTGTGATAACTCCGTTCCATTATTCCTTACCAAAAACAATTCCATTCCATTATTCACGGCTCTACCTCCTGGACCTAGTTATATTAAATAAATAAATATATGATTTTAAAATTTGCATCGTCAGAATCAACTGCTTGATTTTTATTATAATTTATGTTATTACCTCTACTTTAGCAAGTTTAAAGTAAAGTCTCTTGTACGCGCTTCCCCCTTTTCCCGTTTTCATCCTCCTTTTTCTCTGCTTTTCAAGTTTCATTTCATGGTAATTTATGATTTCATTTCATTATATTTTAAATTAATTATCATTTTACAATCCTTTTCATTTTAATGGGATAAAATTAAAAAATAATGATAATTAATTAAAAAATAAATTGTAATATGTAATATACATTGCAGTAGTGTACCATCTAATTTTTATATAACTTGATCTGATATTAAATAAGCATATTATAGTATCATTTAGTTTAATGCACATGGAGTGCGACATCACACATAGTCATAGAGTCAGTTCATATTTATAAACTATTTTTAATTTTTTTGTGAAGTAAAATATTATCTGTAACTCAATCATATTTTTCTCATTTTTATGAGAAAAAATTAAATTTATATATTTTATGAGAACAGTAGTCAATTTTTTAATAAAATAAAATATTATAGAAACAAAAATAATTAAATATTAAACAAATATTTTCAAATATTAATAATAGTAATTTTGAATAATATAAAAATAATAATAAATTATTAGTTTAATTATGAAAGAGATAAAGGAACATCTTAAGACATCAATGAAAGTAACAACAATCAAGAAGAAGTCATTTCCTCCGAGTAATAGTGATTAAAGAAATATTATTTCTACTTATAATATATAGAACAATGTTAATATATTTTTATTTATTATTAGATGAGATATGAATTCACTTAAATTTTGTTTTATATTTAAGAATATATCAATTTAATATTCTAATGAGTCCAAAATAGTCATGTTTACTCAATCTGTAATTCTATTGTCAAGAGTACCATGTGTGATAACATAACGAGGATTTGCCCGAAAAAGAGATTTGATGAGACTTGTTGACTTCAGTCATTCGCCCCACTCTTCACGGATGCATCTTTCTTGGTTTGTCCCACTCCATATTAAAAGAAAAAGGCACGAATTGAATGGAATATTCCTTCACACTGCATTACCTTTCCTTCCACCAATTAGGATTCTTTGTTGAATTGTCATTTTCCGTTTTCTTATGAAAACGCGTTGATCACTTTTACTTTATATTGACGCCACGTTGACTAGACTTACTTTATATGTGCCGGTAATTCACGTCCTTGTTCTTCACCACACACACATACCCACAACCTTGTTCTCCTTTTGCTCTGAGTGAGACTTCTCGTAATCATCTGCTTCGTGTTGCCACAATTGTCATGAGTTCCAGATTTCTTTCCTTGCCTGTACTTTATTATGTGCTTTTCATGCACATATCACTGGTGCAGCTACTTGCGTTAAAACCCGAGACTGGCAATGTTACTGTTAAGTGCATTGAGAGGGAAAGGCAAGCACTGCTTTCTCTGAAACGGGGTTTTCAGCTCAAATATGATTGGCTTCCTTCGTGGGGAGATGGAGAGAACCACAAGGAGTGCTGCAACTGGGAAGGCATTCAGTGTAGCAACGAAACGGGTCATGTTTTGAAGCTTGATCTCAGTTATATCTATTTTTATGTCACCCAATCCATCCCTGATGTTATTGGTTCTTTAACCCATTTGAGACACCTCAATCTTGCATGGTGTGGTTTTCAAGGAAAAATACCCCACGAACTAGGGAACTTGCTTTTCTTGGAGCATCTTGATTTGAGTGAAAATAATTTCACTGGAACAATTCCTCTTCATTTTGGAAATCTTTCCAACTTGCAATATCTTGACCTTGGTTCCCATTACCCACCATCATACTTTAAGTTCTGATCTACAATGGGTATCTCATCTTTCATCCTTAAGGCATCTTTCGCTCCGTGGTGCTAACCTCAGCAGTGCAAACAATTGGCAGCGACAAGTGAGTGGTCTTTCTCATCTACAATACTTGGACTTCCATGCTTGTGATCTTCTAGATTCCATCTCTCCTTCACTTTCCTCCGCTGCTAATTTCTCCACTTCTCTGTCATTTGTGGATATCTCTGACAACTACTTGATGAATTCATCCTTAATATTTCCGTGGTTAATGAATTCTACTCGCAGCCTTTCTGTCCTCAGAATGAATGATAATAGTTTAAAGGGAACCATACCAGAAGCTTTCGTGGACCTGAGTTCTCTCCAGGAGTTAAATCTTGCAAATAACATGCTCAATGGCCAAGTACCAGTATCATGGTTTCATAGTTGCAATTTGAAAGAGCTTAACCTTTCTAACAACAGGTTGACGGGGAAGTTTCACGAGTTTGTTCAAGCATTCTCTCGTTGTGCTCATAAATCCTTACAAATTTTGGATATGGGATGGAATGAAATTACAGGGATGGTGCCTGACCTTTCTCAACTTTCATCTTTGCAAGGGTTGCGACTTGATAACAATGGATTAAATGGAACCATACATGAAAGCATTGGACAACTATCCAATTTAATTGAGCTTAGCCTTGCAAATAACAAATTGGAAGGTTTGATATCTGAAGCTCACTTCTCGAGACTTTCCAATCTTTCAACTTTGGACTTGTCTCATAATGCATTGGTCTTTAATGTTAGCAGTGCATGGGTTCCCCCATTCAAATTAATTGAGATTAACTTGGCATCTTGCAATTTGGGCCCCTGATTTTCCTAGATGGCTTCAAACTCAGAAACACATTAGTCGACTGGATATCTCTCAAAATGAAATATCTAGCAATGTTCCCAATTGGTTTTGGAAACTCCTTTCCACGGTGGTGGAATTGAATCTTGCTCACAACCATATTAGAGGAAAAATTGAAAATTTATCAGTTCCTTTCTATCCATTTCAACGCCTTCTTCAAATCGATTTGAGCTCAAATTTGTTTGAAGGCCCAATTCCAGCATTCCTTTCAAGTGCAACACAATTGTTTCTTTCCAACAACACATTCTCTTCAGTAGATCTTCTTCTATGTGTAAACACATCAAAAAGAATAAGATTTCTAGATTTGTCACACAACAACCTAAGAGGAGAGCTTCTAGAATGTTGGATGGATTTTGAAAAATTGATCACACTAGATTTGTCTGATAATTATCTTGATGGAAATCTTCCAAAATCTATGGGTTCGTTACAGAATATCCGGTCTTTACATTTGGGTGGCAATAGCTTTACAGGAGAAATACCATTATCCTTGATTAATTGTACAAAACTTGAAGTTTTTGTTGCTGCACAAAATCATTTGTCCGGGCTACTGCCAAGCTGGATCGGAGACAAGATTCCAAGGCTACTTATACTTAGTCTCCATTCTAATAAATTTTATGGGAGCATCCCATTGAGCATATGTAATCTCAGTGAACTTCGTGTTTTGGATCTCTCTCAGAATAAGCTCTCTGAGAATATACCTAAATGCATGAGGAACCTTTCTGCTATGGCCAGTAAAGAAAATTCAAATGCAACTATTAGCCATTATTATAATTCAGGATGTGATGTTAGTCTTCGTTATTGTGATCCTGACTCTGGAGTTTATAATGATAGTACGTCACTCATATGGAAAGGGAAAATGTCAAAATATGGAAGTACACTAGGATTGTTGTTGAGAAGTATTGATCTGTCTAGCAACCGGCTAACTGGAGAAATTCCAAGTGAGATCACCACTCTTGTTGGCTTAGTTTCTTTTAACATTTCAAGAAACATGTTAAGTGGGGTGATCCCTCCAACTATTGGACAACTAAAACTACTAGATTTTCTCGATATGTCAAGAAATCAATTGTCAGAAAGGATTCCTCCACAACTTTCTCAACTAGACTTTCTTAGTGTTCTTGATTTATCATATAATGATTTATCAGGTGAAATTCCACTTGGCACACAACTTCAAGCTAGAGATGCTTCTGCCTACACAGGAAATCCAAAACTTTGTGGTGCTCCCCTTAATAAAACCTGTCCAATTCATGGTCATCAAATTAATGAAAATGATGCTCATGTTGATGAACAACTTTTTACCAAGGGATTTTACATCGCTATGGCAATTGGGTTTGTCGTAGGATTTTGGGGAGTTTGTCTCTCATTAATTTTGAAGACATCATGGAGGTATGCTTATTTTAAGTTCTTGAGTGATGTATATGACAAGCTGTATGTACTGACAGCAGTTACTATAGCCAAATTGCAGAGGCTCAGATCTTAAATATTGAGGTAACATCTCTTATTGTCTTTGTTCATTTACTATATTTTATGAGGCATCAAACGAATATTAAAATACGTTATTATCATGTGCAACAAAATCTATCCATCTACAAAATTTGAGAAACGTTTTGGCTGGGCACAACGAAAATGAATCAAAATGTAGTGGTTCAGGAATTATTTTTGTTTTCAAGGATGATGATGCAGAGTGGAATGGGTTTAATATTGGTCTTCCACAAACTAGTAACATTGTTATGTAATGTTTAGCTTTCTTTATCCGTATTTCGGGCTATGCTAATTACCATGGCTAAACAGATTTTTTTTTTAAAAAAAAAGTTTCCAACAAATTCAATGCACTGAAACTTAAAAGTATTATGTTTCAATAAACGAAAAGAAGATTCTATCTTTAATTTTTTAATTATTGTTCTTAAGAAACTGATTATCAAAATCCTATTATTTAATGATGTAAAGTTTAGTTAGAGCTTAACACAATATAATTTGTGTTATTATTGTTTAGATTTCCTATGTGCTAAAATTTGTGTGTGCGTGTGTATATATATATATACCTTTCCCAAATTTAAACTATAATAACACAATTACAGACTATAATAACACAAATTATATCTTGACATTTTCTTGCTTATGTATACCTTTCCCAATTTCAGACAAAGCGTGTTACATCTAGTGTTGAAGACGTACTGGTGATACAATAAAAAACTTTATATTTGTATCCATTTGTTGTGGGAAAAGATAATACTAATTTGCATTTTATAATTGAGGACAATTATTATGTTTTGCATAATATTCTTTCACATCACTTTTAAATCACATTGTTGCTCTAATTCTTTCAAAACTATTTAGATCTTGCATATATTGAACCAATTTACACGAAATAAAATAGCAAGTTCAAAGTCAAAAATAGAAAATAAAGTGCAACAGGTAGTTTCTCATTGTGAAAAAAACATTGATAATTTTTCCTTTAATTGTAAATCGTAGCATATGATGCGATTGTAATTTTGTAATAGTTGTGTGGATAATCCCTTGTCAATGAAGGACTAAAGTGTGATGAGCTGGATTAGGTTCCACTGCACAGGGCTCGCTTCCACATGTCGTTTGCTGAGTGCTCGGCATCTTACAGTTTTGTTGTTGTTTCCTACTATTTCATTCTGTATGACAGCATTTGCAGATTTGGAATGGTGTATAGTTATGTGTAGTAAAATCATTAATTATTGCTTTATGCTGCTGTATTTTGTATTTTTGTCGTTCTTGTGCTTTATTTTGTCATTAGTCAATATGTTAGCTTGGTAGCAGTTTGTTTTATGTTGCTTTTGTTGCTTAGTGCTTGTTTGGTTTGCATTTAGAGCTAGCGTGCTAAAAGTACTTCTTATAGAATGAGAATGATATTCTATAATATTGAATGTGTTTGGTTTTTGTCGTTGAAAGTTCATTCTATGGTGGTTAAAAGTAATTTTGATAGAAGTAAATGCATGGAATGATAATTTTCATTTAAAAAAAAAATACTTTTGAGATAAAATCTTACTATTATTCTCATATTAATAACTAAAAGTAATTTTACTTTATTCTATCCAAACAAAAATCATTATGTTAAACTTACTTTTAATACACTCAAATCAAATAAATTATTCTTTTAAAAGGAATCTTGCTAGAAATAATACATTTCAACTAAATTTTTTCAAAAGTAACTCTAGTAGAAGATGAATTAAGCGGACCCTTCATGGTTGCAGCCTTTTGTTCTTTGGGATGGCACCTTCTGTTAGTTTTTATTTTGTGCTATCTAGTATCAGTTGCCTTGTGATTGTGGTTTTTCAGTTCTGTAATATGTTATGCTACTGTTGATGTAAACGGCCTTTATTGGCTCCTCCATTTATGATTGAGTGTTGTTGAAATTCATAGTGATAAAAAAAAAAAGCAATAATTGATAGAAATTAAAATAGAAACTTTTACAAATGATGAAAAGGTGAGGTAATACAAGTGTAGGTATTCTTATATAGAGTAACAAGCATAACAAACAACTAACTAATATCTAACTAACTAAACCAACACTAGCTAATTTCTAATTACAATTAGATCCTCTAACACTCTCCACTTGCTGAAAGATATGTATTTTTGTATCTCTAGCTTAGGATAAAAGTGTCATACAATTGAAATAGGAAAATACAATGTAATCAGAAACAAACACAATATAATCAAATAATGAACAACGTAAAATAAACACAATGGTGTTGGTGCTTAGTTCTAACTCAACAACTCCACAACACTCCACATTCCAATGCAATATTTATTTATTTTTCCAATAGTATCCCTAATTAATTTTCCTCATGAACCATATTTGTTTCGTAAAAGCATTTCATTTAATAGGGAAACATTAATTTATCCACTATATTTTATTATATTTCTAATACATTTATTGTCTTTCTTAATATGTGTACTCATCCAAAAGTGATAGGTGTTTTAAAACGAAGGGAGTAAGACATACATTTAAAGTAAATTGTACCTGAAAAATAAATTTAAAGTAAATCCTATATTTTCATGCTTTTGTTTCATTTTTTTTTATAAAAATTATGAAACTTATATTTTATAAATAATAGAAAAAATTAAAAATTGAATTTTTTTCAAAAGTTGCTTTTTTAACTTGAACAAAATAGCTAAAAATTGATTTTTTTAAAGAGTTATCCAAATATATAAAAAGTGATTTTTTATGAATAAACAATTTTCACCTAAAAAATTCTCATCCAAATCCCCTTCAATATGGGATAATAAATATCTGGAACATTATATTTTACACAAATAGCCAAAATTTGATGATAAATCAGATTTTTTTAAAAAATAGCCATGTAGTTTTTAGAGTAAATACCCAATAAAGTCCCCTAAGAAAATTTTGTAAGACTATTTAGTCTCTGAACAACTTAAACCCAATTTGTGGTCTCTCAAGATTGTAATTATGTGATAAGTTAGTCCCTTTATGCAGTTGATCGCTGAAATATTAATGGAATTGTATATGCGGCTTGTTAAGTGGCATGTGTGCAAACCAACGTCATTTGTTTTTGCCCCGGACACAAAAATGACATTGGCTTCTTCTTCTCCTTCTCCTTTTCCATCATTCCTCTTCAACCTCCATTTGAGTTACAACACTGTTATTTAATCCTCTTCTCATTCCAAAATGGTTTCATTTTGATTGCATCCAACATTTTAATAATGCATTATCATTGAGTTGTGCCATATGTGTTAATGGAGAACTAACGAAGGGACTAATATGTCCATTATTTTCAATTTTAAGGACTGTGAAAATCAATTTTTTTTGACTAATTTATCAAATGCAAAAATCTCAAGAAACGAAATTGAGAAGTAACTTTAAGTTGTTTTAAGTTTTTAAGCAACTTTTCATTTAACTATCTCTGTATGATTTTAATGATCAAGCTTTGTTCTTATTACTTCTCATATAAAAATACTTCGCTCACTTCTTAGATCCCCATTTGATATGTATCATTTCATTATAAATTATAATATGTTTTATGCATTTGTTTTTTCAATTTTAATTGAAATTGCGGTATATAAATATATAACATATTCACTAAATAACCATTCTGTTTCCTCAAAAATACATCAATGGACAAATTAATTCCTTAGGATTTGAAAGTTCTCTACTAGCTTATCACAATTCTAAATTCCAAATAAAGGACAAATTGGACCATCTAAATAATTTTTTTTTAATTGTACTTAAATGTACTGAGGAATCAATTTATCTCCTTTTTTGAGTTGTGAGAGTGTAATGCAAAAATTTCAAAGCCTAAAGGGGACATTTGGTACTGGTAATCTATCTGGACTATTAGTAATGTTGATTAAAATTACCTGGACCCACAATATTATCTTGTTTGGTAAATCTGCATTGCAGGTAATTCACATTATTAAGGTAATCCACGTTATCTGCAAGAGGGGTGTCTATCCGGATTAGTACGTACTCAATCAGTGATCTGATACTTTATTACCTACACACCCTTTTAAACCTAAAACTTATCCCTTTTATCAGATCGCATCTCTCGTTTTCTAATTTCTATTTTCTTTTTCTCAATTAAATGCCCCAGCGCTTGATTTTTATTTTTTGCAGTCCCATATAAAATTCGTCATGTGTACCGATAAAAAGTATGACACTTTGTTTTTTATTTGTTGCCGTACTTTTTGTGCTCTGATTGTGCATCATTTTTAAATTTCAATGCAACCATGAGGTGTTATTTCCCCCCATTTGTTACGGCATATGTTAGTGCCAACTCATTAACCATCGGTGCCAATGCCTCTTTCTTGTCCCATAATAATAAAATTTTGGGTTAAATGGATTTTATTCATGAATTTTAGGTCATTTACAATTTAAACGTTGACTTTTTAAAATGTGCATTATGATGTCCTGAACTTTTCAAATTGTGTAAAAACTCTACACTTTTTAAACAATACATTATGACATCTTGAATTTTTCAAATCGTGTAAGAAACCCACCAAAAATTTAAGTCATAGCAGAATTTTGGGTTACACATAATAAAAAAATTAGGGGATTTAATTGCACATAGTATTCACGGATAAGGTGTCGGGTTGCATAAATTAGAAATAACAAGGGAGTTAAGTACATATAAATCTTACCTTTATTGGTTGCCAAAATTATACTGAGAGGTTTTCTGCACAATTTGAAAAGTTCAGGGTGTTACGATGCACATTGTAAAAAATCAGGGTATAAATTGTATATGACCTAAAATTTAAGGGGGTAAAATCCATGTATCCCTAAAAAATTTTAGCGACCCATTATGTCAATAACAGTGGAGCAGGAGGACGACTGCAACAGCACATGAGATCACCACTACTAGCCTCAAAAACATTTATTCGAAATTTCAAGAAATAAATTTGTGCTATTAAATTTCATTTAGGGAGTTTCAGGTTTTGGAGCTTATATTATCATGAAATTTGATATATATTCTTTGTTTAAAGGGCATTTTAGTAAAGAAAATACATTACCAGTAATCTTTTTGATATACCAAAAAAGGTAATCAAAATCGCTGGTTAGATTACCTCTGCATACCAAATGTTACATTGTAATATTGCCAGTAATTTAAAAGGTAATGTATCAAACACCTCCTAAGGGATTAATTTACCTCTCAATACATTTCTTAATGATTAAAATGGGGATTTACTCTGGCATATTTAACAAAGTAACAACCAAAGATTAAAAAGAACAATTCTTAAATGGATGACTTTTATTGGGAGTGCGTTTAAATAATTGTTAAACTTGTGTTCACATCATAACGCTAGAAAATGTGAAAATAATGAAATTTGATAAGAGAAAGTAATACTGATGTTGTTGTTGTTATTATTATTATTATTTAACTTGAGAAGATAACACTAATGCCAGTCATTTTTACTCAACGTATATGTCTATAGAATTGTTAGTGTGAGGATATAATTTGTTCGATGGATAAATGCGATGAGATTTGATGACTTGCAGCGATTCAATCAAGTTGCGCGGCAGGCATTAACACCCATTATATTGGTCTGCTCATCCTATTCAAAGGAAAGGACGTGAATGAAAACATCGTACCCTACTAACCCTGTTCTGCATTATCTTTAATTTCTATTAGTCTTTGTTGAATTGTCAATTTTCTTATCTAATAAAACTGCGTTGATCAGTTCACTTCATCCTTAAGCTTAACACCACTTATTTATTTGAATAGACTTACGGGATATTAATCAGTTGTTAACTTGATCTTCATGCTGATGATTATGTCACAGTTAGCTCGATTAGCCCATCACTTGGTGAGTTACATCATTTGAACTATTTGGACCTCAGTTACATTTCTTATATGCTGACCAAAGCCATCCCTGAATTCATTGGCACTTTAACCCTTTTAAGGCACCTTAATCTTTCATATAGTAGTTTCCAAGGAAAAATACCCAATGAACTTGGGAACTTGCCCTTTCTAGAGTATCTTGATCTTGGACATGATGTTCTTGATGGAGAAACCCCTCATCAGTTTTCAAATCTCTCCAATCTAGTGCATCTTGATCTTGGATGGAATTTTCTTGAAGGGAAAATCCCTTCTCAACTAAAAAATCTTTCATTGTTGAGGCATATATATGGATCTTAGTGCTAATTTCTTCAGTGGAGTACTTCTCCCTGAGCTTGGAAAGTCTCATATCCTTGAAATATATGGATCTAAAGTCAAAATTACTTCAGCGGAACCATTCCTCACCAGTTCATAAATATTTCGAATTTGTTGTCTCTTGACCTCAGCCCCAACAACAAAATGTCTTTAGGATCTGATCTACAATAGTTATCTCATCTTTCATCTTTAAGGCACCTTTCACTTCATGGGATTAATCTCAGCAGTGCAAACAATTGGCAAAGGCAAGTGAGTGGTTTTTCTCATCTACAACATTGGGACTTTGGTGGCCGTAATCTTTTAGATTCCATCACCCCTTCACTTTCCTCGGCTGCTAATTTCTCCACTTATCTGTCTTTTGTGGATCTCTCCAACAACTATTTGATGAACTCGTCCTTAATTTTTTCCATGGTTAATGAATGCCACCGATAGCCTTGCTATGCGCAAGCTGAATCATAATGGTTTAAGGGGAACCATATATACCAGAAGCCATAGTAGACTTGAGCTCCCTTGAGCACTTGAATCTTGCAAATAACTCGCTTGAAGGCCAAATACCTATGTCACTTTTTCATATTTGCAATTTGAGTGGATTAGAGCTATCTGAAAATAGGTTGACCGGGCTATTTCATGAGTTCATTCAAGCATTTTCCCATTATAAACACTTACAAATATTAGATGTGGGATGGAATGAAATTACAGGGACGGTGCCCGACCTTTCTCAATTTCATCCATGCAAGTGTTGCGACTTGATAACAACGGACTAAATGGAACTATACATGAAGGCATTGGACAACTATCCAATTTAGTTGAGTTAAGCTTTCGAAATAACTCATTGGCATGTTTGATATCCGAAGCTCATTTCTTGAGACTTTCTAATCTTTCAACTTGGATTTGTCTCATAACTCATTGGCCTTTAATGTTAGCACTGAATGGGCCCCCCGTTCAATTTAGTTAACATTAACTTGGCATCATGCAATTTGGGTCCTTACTTTCCAGCACGGCTTCAAACTCAAAATCACATTTATTGGTTGGATATTTCTTGCAATGAAATATCTGACTCGGTTCCAAATTGGTTTTGGGAACAAGTCCTTCCTATGATGGATAAACTAAATCTTTCTCACAACCACATCAGAGGAAAAATTGAAAATTTACCATTGGTGCTTTGAGATGCCCTTCAAACTGATTTAAGCTCAAATCTATTCGAAGGCTCAATTCCATCTTTCCTTTCAATTTCATCACAAGTGTTTGCATCAAATAACATGTTTTCAACAGCAAATCATTTTCTATGTGATAATAGGTCCATAAACATGAAATTTCTAGATTTGTCAAACAATTGCCTCAAAGGAGAGTTTCCAGAATGTTGGATGAATTTCCAATCATTGAGCTTCCTAGATTTGTCTAATAATTATTTTGATGGAAATCTACCAAGATATATTGGATCATTAAGGCAGATTCAGTCATTACATTTGGTTGGCAATAATTTTTCAGGAGAAATACCATTGGCCTTGGTTAATTGCACATAGCTACAAGTTTTTGATGCAGCACAAGACAACTTCTTTGGGCCATTCCTGAGTTGGATTGGAGACAATATTCCATCTCTACTTGTACTTAGCTTACATTCAGATAAATTTTATGGCAGCATGCCCTTAAGCATATGCCATCTTGATGAACTTCATCTCTTGGACCTTTCTCTGAATAATCTCTTTGGGAAGATACCTAATTGCATAGGCAGTTTTTCTGCAATGGCAGGTCAACTAAGTTCAAATGTAGATATTTCGTACCCTTATGATGAATATTATTATGATTTCAGTGGTATAATTGATAACTTCGGTGACGATAGTGCATCACTCATATGGAAAGGGAAATGTCAAAATACAGAAGTACACTGGTTGTTGAGAAGTATTGATTTCTCTAGCAATCAATTAGTAGGAGAAATCCCAAGTGACATCATGAATCTTGCTAGCTTAGTTTCTTTGAACATTTCAAAAAGTATTTTTTTAGTGTAGAAATCCCTCAGGCTATTGGACAACTAAAATCATTAGATTTTCTTGATCTATCTAGAGATCTATTATCAAAAAGGATTCCTTCACAACTTTCTCAATTGGACAATCTCGGTGTTCTTGACTTATCGTATAATGAATTATCAGATGAAATCCCACTTGGCATCCAACTTCAAGCTAGAGATGCCTTTGCTTATATAGGAAATCCAAAACTGTGGTGCTCCCCTTAACCAAACTTGTCCTATTCTCTGTTATAAAATTGATGGGAATGATGCTCATGTTGCTGAAGAATTTTTTAATGAAGAATTTTACATTGTCGTGGCAATCGGGTTTATCATAGGATTTTGGGGAGCTTGTTTCTCATTAATTTTGAAGAAATCATGGAGATATGCTTATTTCAAGTTTTGGAGTGATGTATATGACAAGTTGTATGTACTGGTAGCAATTAAAATAGTCAAATTGCAGAGGATCGGATCTTAAATATGAAGGTAACATCTCTAATGGTCTTTGTTCATCAACTATATTTCATAAGGCTCCAAAAAAAATAGCAAACATTTTTTTCATTTGCAACAAAATCTATCCATCGACAAAATTCGAGAAACGTTTTGGTTGGATACAACGAAAATGAATCAAAATGTAGTCGTTTAGTAATTATTTTGGTTTTTAGGGATGATGGCATAGAGTGAATTGGGCTTTAAGCCTTCCATAAACCTGTAACATCTTAATTTTTTTAATTAGTATCTAAGGCTTTGCTAATTGCTCTTGCTTAGCAACTAAAAAATATATATGTTTTCAAGTTTTCAAAGAATTCAATGCATTGAAAATGTAAAAACTTTACTCTCCAATGAAAAAGTTTTTATCTTTGATTTCTTAATTAGTGTTCTTAGAATCTGTCAAAAAAAAAAAAAAAAAAAAGAAGAAAATCAGTGTTGTCAAAACCCTAGTATTTAATGACATATGAATTATGAAGTTTAACTTAGAGCTAACACAATATAATTTGTGTTGTTGTGATTTAGCTTTATCTTATTTAAGTTTGCCCTATATACTAAAATCATATATCATATATCATATATACTATTCTAAAAGAGGATCACTGGATTAGTGGAATTGATGAGGTGTCTTTATGTGGTGAATTTGGCTTCCCTCCATTTTTAGAGAGATATGCAATCAATCATCTTCATTTTTTTCATTTACGTGGGCCTTCAAATCAACCAATGTGATCATTTTTTTATTTTTATTTAATTGCATATTACTTTCGTTAAATCATTATTTCTTTCATTTATATTTTTTGAAAAAATAAGTTAAGTTTACACATTATGAATAATCATATGATGATTAAAAATGTTTAACGTCTAATATCTAATATTAATAGCTAATAATCTTATGTATATTTTCCATGGCTCGTTTGTTTTGTTTCCTTTTTCGGCTTTTTTGTTTTCGGTTTTAAATTTTTATATAAAATGTAAATATTGATAATTATATGCAATTGATGGTTTTGTGAAACGAATAATTTGAAATATTTTTACATATTATCAATATTATCAACAAAAATCTAACTTTGAATATAAAGTGTTAAATAATTACTAATTTTTTTTATGTTTGGTTATTTTTAACTATAATACAATTGAGATATGATATATTCTAGCATGATATATGATAAGAGGCATTTATGCCACTTATCTTACTTCTAATTCTTAGTTTTTTACATGAGTTTTTCTATGTTATTGATGTGATTAATAAGATATTTGATTTATTCCTCATTGTGTACTTTTGATAGAACTATTGGCTTTTGCATTGATTTTGGGAATAATTTGTAATTACAAGCTGTTGCATTTAACTTGTCTCTTTGAGTATGGTTTTATGCACAGGAGCTTTGGATCAAGTGCAAAATGTCAAGAACAAAGGATCAGATTGAGACGAAAAAGGATGTTTTGGAAAGCTCAAGAAGTCTTCTATAACTTTTATGTTTAGCTCAAAACCCAGTTCTAAGAGTATCTTGGTGAAAATCAAGTTGCACGATTAAAGGTTGCTAATGTTCTGATGCTGTTAAACTTGACCTCTAGTCAGTAGTTTTGCAATATCTGGAGCTACAGATCTCCGATTGAGGTGATTTTGGTGGCGTTGGAAAGCTTATTCAAAGGGCTAAAATCACTATTTATGGTGTCGAGGGTAAATTCTATTCTGTCGAACGCTGCAGCGTTAAATAGCGCTGCAGCGCTCAACACCACCAGGAAAATTGACTGTTATCAGCATTGCTTACTAGTGAGCGCAACGCTCGTGCGATGACACAGAAGACCTTATTTTATCTGTTTTTGGGCCCACTTTAGCTTATTTTTAGAAGGCAGTATATATAGAAATGTTACAGACTTTTACCCTAGTTTTCAAAGTTTTTTAGTTTTGAGTTTTGGAGTTTCAGTTTAGAGAACTCTCTCTCTCTCTCTACATCTCTCTTCATCTTCTCTCTACATCTTCTTCTTCTCTATTCTTCTCTCTCTTTGGATTTCATTGGTGAAGGTGATTTGTATTGGAGATTGTGGCGATGATCATTGCTATTATTTCCAGGCTCTTTTATCTTTATTATTGTAATCCTCCAGAGATAGAGGAGTAGATTTCTTTACTAGTGTAAGGGTTTCCGGATGGATTGGGATGATGTTTGAGACTCTTTTGATATTAAATGCATTGGTTTTCTTAATGTTTTGCAGTTTTTATTCCTATAATTATTGTGATGATTGCTATAATCTTTATTGGGATAACTAAATTGGCGATCGTCGTTTAGGGAAACCCTTTAGGTATAAATTGATAGATCTATTGGTTTATGTTTGAGGGAGAACATTAGAATTAACTTCCGATTGGCAGTTAGGCTATAACAATTAGTTTATTAAATTGATGTGATTTCTAAATAAATTGGCGATTGTCGTTTATTAGTTATTTGCGTTAATTAAATTCTAGAGGTCGATTGATCACTAGTAGAATTGCCAATAATTTGTCACTAATAGCCACCAATGGGTTTAATATTTAGTCAATGATAATTAATTTCCAATCCTAGGAATACCTTGCACTAGTACTTCCTTTATTGTTGCTGTTACCTTGTTGCTATTATCTTTTAATTTAAATTGCTTTAATCTTAATTCTCCAAACCCCTAATTTCTAATTGACTAATAACACTTCCTTGTGAGACGACCTAAGTTGTGCCTTTTACTACATTTTTTGTGCAACTTAGCACTTTTATAAATTTTAATTTGTTGTGAGTCGCGACAGCTCGCATCAAATTTTGGCTGTTCTTGGGAAGTGTGCTATTTGATTCTTTTTGCTCTTTATTTTATTTTATTTATTTTTATTTTGTTTTATTTTTGTATTTATTTATTTTTTATTTTTTTGTTTTTTGTTTCAATTGTTGATTGTTTCTTTTTATATCCAAAAAAAAAAAAATTAGTTTGTTTCATTTAAATTTTATTTATTTTATCTTTGTTTCCTAGTGTATTTGATTGTTGCTATAATTTAATTTTATGATCTGGCTCCTTCCTAATTTTCCCATATTACCGATTAATCCGGAAATTGAGAAAACTGCCAAAAGGCTTAGGAAGGTCGCGAGGGAGAGAATTAACTTATTAGGCAACTCCTTTTCTTCTGATACAAACAGGGAATTTGATAATTCTTTTTATTTTTCTCCTGAACTTTCTGATCCTGCTGCTAGTGTTTCAGGAAACATGGCTGATAACAACAGGACTTTGAAGGAGCTTGCTTCCCAAGATCTTAATTACCAACCATTGGGAATCATTTATCCCGATCAGGGAGGTGACTTTGAGCTCAAATCGGGATTCCTACACCACTTGCCCAAGTTCCATGGGTTATCTGGGGAAGACCCACACAAACACCTCAAGCAATTTCATGTGATTTGTGTGACGATGAAGCCTCAGGGGGTAACGGAGGACCAAATCAAGCTAAAGGCCTTTCCATTTTCCCTTGAAGGAGCTGCCAAGGACTGGTTCTTCTATATTCCCCATGGAACAGTTGACAGTTGGGCTGGCATGAAGCGCATCTTCCTAGAAAAATTCTTCCCAGCTTCCAGAGCAGCCGCCATCAGAAAAGACATTTGTGGCATCCGGCAGCTGCAAGGTGAATCCCTCTATGAGTATTGGGAGAAGTTCAAGAGATTATGTGCCAGCTGCCCCCAACATCATATTTCAGAGCAGATGCTCATTCAGTATTTCTATGAGGGACTGCTAGTTATGGAGAGGAGCATGATTGATGCTGCCAGTGGGGGTGCATTAGTTGACAAGACTCCTACTGCAGCTAGACTTCTGATTGAGAACATGGCAGAAAACTCTCAGCAATTTGGGTCAAGAGCTGGTAGTAATACCCATCATGTGGGTGAAGTCTCTTCAGTTGAGAGCAGTAGAGTAGAGAAGAAGTTGGATGAACTGACAGAGTTTCTCAAACAAATAGCCTTGAATCAGCTTGAGCTGTGCTCCTTCACCTCAGACAGCTTGTGGTATTTGTTCCTGTAATACCCATACCACTGATGTATGTCCACAGCTACAGGAGGACCCCACTTTAGTTGCTGCTAGAAATGTGTTTCCTGGTAGACCTCAAAATCAGAACAACCAGGGGTATGATCCTTACAGCAGCACATATAATCCAGGTTGGAGAGATCACCCCAACCTCAGGTGGAATAACTCATCACAAAGAATAAAGAAAAGTATGTTCCACCCCAACAAAGGCAGCAGAACAACCCCCATGTCTACCAACAACCACCTGTCCCACAGCTTCCTAGCCCTCAGCAGCCTCTAGCATTACCTGCCCCTCCTGCTTCTTCAGATGCACCATGGCAAGAAATGATGAAGATGATGATAGAAACACAAAGGAAACAGGAACAAGCCATGCAAGATATGAGAAATGCAATTGTGAGGCTTGAGAATTCCCAATCCCAGCAGGGAAGTGCATCTACTATTCCTTCTCAGATAGTTCCCAACCCCAAAGGGAACGTTTCTGCTATTACTCTGAGGTCTGGTACAATTTTACCTGAGGTTGTTGGTCCTTCAGAGCAGGTTATGGTTAAGAGCCAGGAAGAAGAGACAATTCAGTCAGAGATGCAACAAGCTAAGCCTGCACCCCAGCAAAAGGAAGCAAAAGAGCAGGTAACAAGACCCATTCAATTGCCCTTTCCACAAAGAGTTACAAGACCCAAGAGGTCCAATGAGTTGGGGTTGGAAAAAGACCTCTTGGAGACCTTTCGAAAGGTAGAAGTCAACATTCCTCTGTTGGATGCAATTAGGCAGATTCCCAAGTATGCCAAGTTCTTGAAAGATTTATGCACCAACAGAAGGAGACCACAGGGTAATGAAAAGGAGAAGGTGACTATGGGGGTGAATGCTTCCTCCATCATCAAGCCAAGCAACTTGCCACCTAAGTGTAAAGATCTAGGCATATTCAATGTTCCCTGCACCATTGGGAACCTGCAAATCAAGCAAGCCATGACTGATCTCAGGGCTGGCATTAATGTTATGCCAAAATCACTCTACAGGTCCTTACACTTTGGGGAGCTCAAGCCCACCGGGTTGATAATCTAGCTTGCTAATCGCAGTATCACAAAGCCAGAGGGGGTACTAGAAGATGTCCTGGTCAAGGTAAATGATTTAATATTCCCTGCTGATTTTTATGTGCTTGAGATGGAAAATGACACTGATGCCAACCAGCATACATTAATTTTGGGTAGACCTTTTTTTAAAGCTGCTAAAACCAAAATTGATGTTTATGCTGGTACATTATCCATGGAGTGCAGGGATTTGAAAGCCCAATTTTGTTTATCTGATGCCATGAAATTCCCCCTTGAAGAACACTTTGTATTTGGCATTGATGTCATTGACTCCCTAGTGGAAGATGCATATGATACTTTACTTTGTAAGAATCCAGATCCTCCCTTCTCCACTTTTTCTTCTTCCATGGGATATGATGCACTTGTTGTTTTAGAATGTCCCAAGTTTTCAGATACAGGTACACCTCACAGGCAACAATCATCAGTTTGCCAGGTGCTCCATGACCAGCCCATGTTGGGTAAGAAGCCCTGTGAGGGGCAGTGGATCTTGCTACATGAGCCTCGGGAAAAACTGATGGCTGGAGAGCCGAAGTCTAGATGGAGGGGACCATTCTTGGTCAACCATGTGCACCCTGATGGTGCAATTGAGTTAAAGAACTCTAGGATGGTTCGGTGCACCATTGATGAGCATCAGCTAATGTACCTCCATGAGCCCCCAACAAATCTAAAGGCTCAATTGACCTATCTTTAGGTTGAAGCTGCACACCCTCCATGAGGGTCCTGACTGTCCAACTTAGGGACGTTAAAGCAAAGTGCTAGGTGGGAGACAACCCACCATGAGATTTTTCTTTACTTTCCTTTTTATTTTTCTGCATTTTATTTATTTTCATTTTAATTTTGAGTCTTGCATTTTATTCATTTTTATTTGTATCCTACACCATTCCTTTGGAACCTTAGAGATCACATGAATAGGCTTACACCAAATGCACCTTATTGACTTGCTTGGCATTGACTTTATCTTCTATTGTATGCTTGGTGGATTCATTGTTGTTTGGATTAAGTACATGCACTTTTACCTGTGAGATTTTGAGCCTCTTGATTGGACTATCATGTGCCATACTTATTTGTTCATGTGTGTTTCCCTCTTTGGATTTGGATTCTAGAACTTGCTTAGGGTCTTATTTGAAAATATGTTCCCATATGCATGCTTGAATATAATTGAGGCATTTTTCTTGTTTTTAGCCACTTGCCCATATAGCCACCTTTTGCATGTTACCATTGTTTAGCCCCTTTGAGCCTTATTGTCCATTCTTTTATTTTAGCACATCCTTAGCCAAAAGTGAAAAACCATGAAAATTCCCAACCTTTTAGGCTTAGGAAAGCATTTGTGCAAATTCATATATGTGTTTGAGCATAAGTGTGGGAGAGAGCATAAGGACATGCTCCAATTTAAGTGTGGGGGAGGAATAATGTGTACACAATAAATTTAGCAAGTGGCACACTAAAAAAAAAAAAACTGAAAAAAAAGGCAAAAAAAAAATTTCTAAAAAAAGTTTGGTTGAAGGTGTGCCACATTGAAATTTAAGGCCTGTAATTGTGATTAAAATGGACAAAGTGTACCCTTAAGCACTTGTGCTCTTGGTGTATGCATTTACTCTCATTTGACTTGAGGTTTAGCCTATTGGCCTATATATTTATCCACCTTCACCTAAGCCCCATTACAACCAAAGGTAAGTCCTTTTGATTCAATATGCATGTGTGTGTGACAAAATGGAGAATGAGACCCATAGCAAGCATATGGTAATGCATTTTCATTTGGGGTAATTTGAGTGTACATCTTATCCCAAAACACTTGAGTGAATGAGTGGCAAACACTAATCTTGGGAGGATTTTTGTACTTGATTCATTCATCATGTATGTTGATTCTACCTTGTGTGCTATGTTTTTGCTCATGCCTTGCTTGTTGAGATCATCTTTGATTGTTGGTGTAAAAGCCTAATGCTTATATCTCTTGGTTCATTGGATTGGTGTATTGTCATTTAATTTCATGCATCATGCATTTTTAGATTTAGGAGTCTAGTGTAGTCCTTGTATACTGCTTCTCATCCATACCTTGGTTTGATCTTAGTTCACATGAGGACATGTGAAAGCTTAAGTGTGGGGGAGTTTGATAAGAGGCATTTATGCCACTTATCTTACTTCTAATTCTTAGCTTTTTACATAAGTTTTTCTATGTTATTGATGTGATTAATAAGATATTTGATTTATTCCTCGTTGTGTACTTTTGATAGAACTATTGGCTTTTGCATTGATTTTGGGAATAATTTGTAATTACAAGTCGCTATGCTTAACTTGTCTCTTTGAGTATGGTTTTATGCACAGGAGCTTTGGATCAAGTGCAAAATGTCAAGAACAAGGGATTAGATTGAGACAAAAAAGGATGTTTTGGAAAGCTCAAGAAGTCTTCTATAACTTTTATGTTTAGCTCAAAACCCAGTTCTGAGAATATCTTGGTGAAAATCAAGTTGCAAGATTAAAGGTTGCTAATGTTCTGATGTTGTCAAACTTGACCTCTAGTCAGTATTTTTGCAATATTTGGAGCTACAGATCTCCGATTAAGGTGATTTTTGTGGCGTTGGAAAGCTTATTCAAAGGGATAAAATCAATATTTCTGGTGTCGAGGGCAAATTCTATTCTGTCGAACACTGAAGTGCTAAATAGCGCTACAGCGCTCAACAGCACCAGGAAAATTGATTGTTATCAGCATTGCTCACTGGTGAGCGCCGCAGCACTAAGAGCGCTGTAGCACTCGTGTGATGACGCAGAAGACCTTATTTTATCTGTTTTTGGGCCCACTTTGACTTATTTTTAGAAGGCAGTATATATAGGAATGTTACAGACTTTTACCCTAGTTTTCAGAGTTTTTTAGTTTTGAGTTTTGGAGTTTTAGTTTGGAGAACTCTCTCTCTCTCTCTCTCTCTCTACATCTCTCTCCATCTTCTCTCTGCATCTTCTTCTTCTCTATTCTTCTCTCTCTTTGGATTTCATTGGTGAAGGTGATTTGTCTTGGAGATCGTGGCGATGATCATTGCTATTATTTCCAGGTTCTTTTATCTTTATTATTGTAATCCTCCAGAGATGGAGGAGTAGATTTCTTTACTAGTGTAAGGGTTTCCGGATGGATTGGGATGATGTTTGAGACATCTTTTGATATTAAATGCATTGGTTTTCTTAATGTTCTGCAGTTTTTATTCCTATAATTATTGTGATGATTGCTATAATCTTTATTGGGATAACTAAATTGGCGATCGTCGTTTAGGGAAACCCTTTAGGTATAAATTGATAGATCTATTGGTTTATGTTTGAGGGAGAACATTAGAATTAACTTCCGATTGGCAGTTAGGCTATAACAATTGGTTTATTAAATTGATGTGATTTCTAAATAAATTGGCGATTGTCGTTTATTAGTTATTTGCATTGATTAAATTCTAGAGGTCAATTGATCACTAGTAGAATTGCCAATAATTTGTCACTAATAGCCACCAATGGGTTTAATATTTGGTCAATGATAATTAATTTCCAATCCTAGGAATACCTTGCACTAGTACTTTCTTTATTGTTGCTGTTACCTTGTTGCTATTATCTTTTAATTTAAATTGCTTTAATCTTAATTCTCCAAACCCCTAATTTCTAATTGACTAGTAACACTTCCTTGTGAGACGACCTGAGTTGTGCTCTTTACTACATTTTTGGTGTAACTTAGCACTTTTATAAATTTTAATTTGTTGTGAGTCGCGACAGCTCGCATCAATATATGTATATAAAAGAAAATTTTATATAATGCCATACTTTTGTTCACAAAAAAATAAAGAATTAAAAATAGTAGTTGTTACCAAATTCAAATATCTATTTTTCATAAACACTTTATAATATAGGTTGAAGAAATTAGTTCCGACAATTTTAAAATTTTCATTTGCTTATTCTAGGCTTAATAATCATTTTTATTAATTTGATTAATTAATTTTTTTTATCAAAACATTATTTTTTATGGGTTTTATCAAAACATTTAAATTATTATGAATTTAATTATTTGAAGATATAGGAGATCTTTTATTTAAGAATAAGATAGAAAATAGAACATAATACAAATTTTTTCTTCAAAAAATAAGTAAATAAACAAATTTGGGAAATGAAATGATCACAAGGAGAATTTTAAAGGAGAAATGTAAAAGCTTCTTCAATAAGCTTCTCATTTCTTAAACATATATTTCATTGGAATGTACAATTCTACCATTGGAATTATAAAATTGCTTATGTTCGAACCTTTAGAGTGTGTTGATGTTTTAGTGGCTCAACAGTAGTAATTAAATGAGATTAATTTTGTGTGGCTCAATGTTCAGCGGCTATGCAGTGAAAATGAAAAGAAACAAACAACAAGAGGTAGGTCTATTATCTACCTAGAATCTCTTATGATAATCTTCTTATTCTCCATTAATGTAAAAATTTGATTCAGCCTCAAACAAGTATCTACAAGCTGCCTAAACCATCTATTATCTACCTTTTGGATGTGCCTATTTTCGATGATTCATTCTACAATATTTGCACTGCTCTATGAGCAAAATCTTCAACCATTGATTTTACATTCAAGTCTAGAATATTCATGTTTTGTAGCTGCAGTAACTCACAAGTTCTTAAGCCACAGTTTAATTTTACAATTCAAATTGTTATATAGTACATATGATGTTAGCCATTTTTAATTGGTGATTTTTATGAAATAGGGAATTGGAGTTGTGGTTAGCTTCTTTGTTCAAACCTGGTGCATCTCATAAAGTGGTTCTCTATTCTATGCAATGTTTAACCCTATAGCGATAGTGATCACCGCTTTGATATTAACTACATTCCTACAGGAAGGTCTATAGGATGGTTAAAAAGTGCTATTTTTCTCATATTAGATTGGATGTTGTTAATGTTATAAGTATATACACTCTATCTTCCATTAGTAATTTTCCTTTTTGAAAAAATTAAATTGTGGTTACTAATAATATGCCATGAATCTAAAGGTACTTTTACTATATTTTTATCTTCATGGGAGCTATCAGAGAGATTGCTGGTTTATAAGTGTGCTATGGACAAAGCCAAGGAGTACAAAGGAATTATGAAAGAGGCCTCTTAATCAAATTTATAGGACGATGAGATAACTGTATGATAGATTTAGAAGAACTGCTTCAATGTACTGATTCTAAGGTATGATCATATTTCTCTTCATGGTATACTTAATCTCTTGCTAATATTCTGTGTATTTTTTTTATATTCCAATTTTCCATGGATTTTTTTTAATTATAATCTTTATTATGGCTCCCTTCTAATATTTATAGATGTAGATTTGTTCCAATATGACTTAAGTACGAACAACATGTTTACTTTTTTTTTATTGATTATAAGTTTATTGTTTAAGTTATTGCCTGTCACTTTCATATGGAAATCTTTGGGTGTGATTTTCTATTTTTAATCATGATGTATTTAGCTTTTCATAACAAGATCAAATTTTTATGCAGCTTAGTTAGGTGTTTGGTCAACATCTCCTCATGTTAGTGCTGCGTTGTGTTATCATGTGCTTGCTGCTATGATATGCTGTTGCTTTTTTGTGTTGGTTGTTGCCTATTTTCATATGTGCTGTTAGAATTGTCATTGTGGTTGCTTCGTAATTCTATATCTAATGTTGTTGGCTGCTGCAAAGTTGTGACATGAGTTGGTGTAGTGTATAGGTGAAGGCTAATAGCATATAGGTGTGATTATAATGTGGCAATTTTTGGTTTGTACTTTTAGATGCTGGATAGGTGTCATTTCATCAATGTTAGCTCTACGGTTAATTCCTCAATTAGCACTAGGTGAAGTACTTTGAATATGCATGATTTGAATAAACCGATATATTAAAGTTTTGCTCCTTTTAGCATGTAATGTGAGTATTGAGTAATATTTTTATATAAAGGAGATGATACTACAAATAAATACTTAATATTTGTATATTATGTGCAAATTAAAACTTTACTTAATACATTATATGTTTTTGCTTCATGTGTATATCATGCTATTGTGATAATTGTTACTGCAATTATATCAACCACTTTATATATAATCTAATTAATATTTCCATACATCACACGAGTTACTAGACTAGACTAAAAAGAATGTGGACTTTAGCTTGACTCAAAAGAAAGGGACTCAAAACAAATAAATTCATTAATTAACCATGTAAGTTGTGGTAACTATGAAGAGCTTAAAGGATGTCCAGCTTAGAGGAATATTAAAAATAATTTGACAAATAACATTTTAACTAATAAAATATATGCATAAATGTTTTTAATGTCAGTGATTATTTATATATGTTTAACAATTATCCCACAACTTTCATAAAATAAATAATTATCTTGAAATTATTGGCGATTGAAATTTAATTTGAATTAACACATTATATAATGCCACTATTTTTACACCCTAATAAGATAATGAGATATTATCATATAGTTATTATTATTATTTTATACTAAATTAAAATTAATAAATGATATTTATATATTTGTTGTTTTATAGGAAAATTAAATATTCTAGGCAAATTAGAATGTAACTTGATTGCATTATATGATTTTGCTTCATGTATATATCATGCTGTGGTGATAATTGTTACTCTATTCATATCAATCACTTTACATGTACATGCTCACTTGTTTGCCTAAAACAAAGGGAACATGAAGGATATCCTGAACTTCATATGTATGTGTGTGTAAGTCATGGACTTGGTGATTGTGATGATTTTAGCATCTATTTTTTGGATATCTTGAAATCCAAACAAATATATTTTGTTAGTTTGATCATAAATCATTTCTATACATTACTTTCTTATATAATGCATGAATTGCTTTGATGAGTTGGCTTGGAGCTTGATATTGTGTTGCCTAGGTGAATCTCACGTAGTTATTACTCGGCTTTCATTCTGTAAGCTACTATTATTTCATATGATTATTGGGAGAGTTATTTTTTTTTTTTTTGGATACTTAAGGGTAGCAGTAATTAAGGGGCTAATTGCTATAAATCTCCATGTGCTTAGCAGATTGACAAATCCATGGTTAGGATTTCTGTTTGTTTTAATTTGTTTTACATTGACATTCCCTTTTTTTTCTGTTGGTTGAATCTTGAATAGCTATAAAAAAAAATCTTGAACAGCTATAAGAGTGTGAGGTAATCACTTTGAGTGTAAGTGAGAATATTAGACTGTGATTTGTCCTATGTGTGTGTAAGTTTGCATGTGTGTTGGTGTGGATGTGTAAAAGGGGGTGTGTGTCCTAAATTCCTAATATTAGTGCCTATTTACGCTATCTATACCTGTATTTCTATTGTGAGGGTACCATGTGTGATAATATAATGAGGATTTGTCCGAAAAAGATATTTGATAAGATAAATGACTTTATAAGTCACCGAATTAACATAGACAAAGTTGATTCGTTGTTGACTTGAGTCATTCGTCCCACTCTTCACTGTGCATATTCCTTGGTCTGCCCCATTCCAGATTAGAAGAAAACGGTATGAATGGAACGGAATATTCCCTCACATTGCAGTTCTGCATGACCTTTCCTTCCAATTAGTATTCCTTGTTGCATTGTCATTTTTCGTTTTCTGATGAAAACGCGTTATCAGTTTTACTTTATTGACGCCACGTTGACTAGACTTACTTTATATGTGCTGCTAATTCACGCCCTTGTTCTTCACCACACACACATACACAGAACCTTGTTCTCCTTTTGCTCTGAGTGATACTTCTCGTAATTATCTGCTTCGTGTTGCCACAATCATCATGAGTTCCAGACTTCTTGGCTTGCCTGTACTTTATTATGTGCTTTTCATGCACATATCACTGGTGCAGCTACTTGCGTTAAACCCCGACACTGGCAATGTTACTGTTAAGTGCATTGAGAGGGAAAGGCAAGCACTGCTTTCTCTGAAACGGGGTTTTCAGCTCAAATATGATTGGCTTTCTTCGTGGGGGAAATGGAGAGAACCAGAAGGAGTGCTGTAACTAGGAAGGCGTTCCGTGTTCCAATGAAACAGGTCATGTCTTGATGCTCGATCTTCATGCTGATTATCCCTATGATTATGTGAAGGTCAGCTCCATCAGTCCATCACTTGGTGAGTTGCGTCATTTGAATTATTTGGATCTCAGTTACATTGATGTTGCTCCTTTCACCCCACCATCCGTCCATGATGTTATTGGCTCTTTAACCCATTTGAGACACCTCAATCTTGCACAATGTGGTTTCCAAGGAAAAATACCCCATGAAATAGGGAACTTGGTTCTTTTGGAGCATCTTGACCTTCGAGATAATAATCTTGAAGGACAAATCCCTTCTCAGTTTTCAAATCTCTCCCACTTAGTGTCCCTTGATTTAAGTGGAAATGATTTCACTGGAACAATTCCTCTTCATTTTGGAAATCTTTCCAACTTGCAATATCTTGACCTCGGTACCTATCACCAATCATCATACTTAAGATCTGATTTACAATGGTTATCTCATCTTTCTTCCTTAACGCATATTTCCCTCAGTGGTGCTAACCTCAGCAGTGCAAACAACTGGCAGCGATGAGTGTGGGGTCTTTCTCATCTACAATACTTAGACTTCCACGGTTGTAATCTTCTAGATTCCATCTCCTCTTCACTTTCCCCTGCTGCTAATTTCTCCACTTCCCTGTCATTTGTGGATATCTCTGACAATTATTTGATGAATTCGTCCTTAATTTTTCCATGGTAATCTATCCCACCAGTACTCTTTCTATTCTCAGGATGAATAATAATGGTTTAAAGGGAGTCATGCCAGAAGCATTTGGGGACATGAGCTCTATTGAGGAGTTAGATCTTTCAAATAACTTGCTTAATGGCCAAATACCTGTATCCCTGTTTCATTGTTGCAATTTGAAAGAGCTTGACCTATCTAAAAATAGGTTGACAGGGAAGTTTCATGAGTTTATTCAAGCATATTCTCCTTGTGCCCATAAACCTTTACGAGGTTTGAGTATGGGATGGAATGAAATTACAGGGATGGTGCCTGACCTTTCTCAACTTTCATCTTTGGAAGTATTACTACTTAATGACAATGGATTAAATGTAACTATACATGAAGGCATTGGGCAGCTATCCAAATTATGGAAGTTAAGCCTTCCAAATAACAAATTGGAAGGTTTGATATCCGAAGCTCACTTCTCGAGACTTTCCCATCTTGACGCTTTGGATTTGTCTGGTAATGCATTGGTTTTTAAGGTTGGCAGCAAATGGGTTCCCCCATTCAATTGAAGTGACATTAACTTGGCATCTTGCAATTTGGGCCCTGATTTTCCTAGATGGTTTCAAACTCAGAAAGATATTGGTCAGTTGGATATCTCTCAAGCTAAAATATCTAGCACTGTTCTGAATTGGTTTTGGGAACTACTTCCCACGATGGTGGAATTGAATCTTTCTCACAACAATACTAGTGGAAAAAAAATTTATCAGTTCAACTACTACACCCTTATCTTCAGATCGATTTGAGCTCAAATTCGTTTGAAGGCCCAATTCCAGCATTCCTTTCAAGTGCAACAGAATTGTTTCTTCCAACAACACGTTCTCTTCAGTAGATCTTCTTCTATGTGCAAACAAGTCAAAAACAATAACATTTCTAGATTTGTCACACAACAACCTAAGAGGAAAGCTTGTAGAGTGTTGGCTGGATTTTGAAACATTTATCACACTAGATTTGTCTGATAATTTTCATGATGGAAATCTTCCAAAATCTATGGGATCGTTACGGAATATCCAATCTTTACATTTGGGTGGCAATAACTTTTCGGGAGAAATACCATTATCCTTGATTAATTGTACAAATCTTGAAATTTTTGTTGCTCCACAAAATCATTTGTCCGAGCTACTGCCAAGCTGGATTGGAGACAATATTCCAAAGCTACTTATACTTGGTCTCCATTCTAACAAATTTTATGGGAGCATCCCATTAAGCATATGTAATCTTAATAAACTTCGTGTTTTGGACCTTTCTCAGAATAATCTCTCTGGGAATATACCTAAATGCATGAGGAACTTTTCGGCTATGGCCACTAGAGAAAATTCAAATGCAACCATTAGCCATTATCATAATTTAGAATGTCATGTTTTTTATATTCATCGTTGTGATACTACTAACTCCGACGTCTATAATGATAGTGCATCACTCATGTGGAAAGGAAAAATTTCAAAATATGGAAGTACACTAGGATTATTGAGAAGTATCGATTTGTCTAGCAACCGACTTATTGGAGAAATTCCAAGTGAAATCACCACTCTTGTTGGCTTAGTTTCTTTCAACATTTCAAGAAACATTTTAAGTGGGGAGATCCCTCCAACTATTGGACAACTGAAATCAATAAATTTTCTTGATCTATCTAGAAATCAATTATCAGGAAGGATTCCTTCAGAACTTTCTCAGTTAGACCGTCTCAGTATTCTCGACTTATCATATAATGATTTTTCGGGTGAAATCCCACTCGGCACACAACTTCAAACTAGAGATGCCTCTGCCTATATAGGAAATCCAAAACTGTGTGGTGCTCCCCTCAACAAGATCTGTCCAATTCATGGTCAGCAAACTAATAAAAATGATGCTCATAATGTTGATGAACAGTTTTTGACGGAAGGATTTTACATTGCTATGGCAATCGGATTTGTCACAGGATTTTGGGGAGTTTGCTTCTCATTAATTTTGAAGAAATCATGGAGATATACTTATTTCAAGTTCTTGAATGATGTATATGACAAGCTGTATGTACTGGCAGCTATTACGGTAGCCAAATTGCAGAGGTTCACATCTTAAATATGAAGGTAACATCTCTTGTTGTCTCTGTTTATTAATTATATTTTATGAGGCACCAAAAAATATAAGAAATTTTTTTATGACGTGCACCAAAATCTATACATCTACAAAATTTGACAACATTTTGGTTGAATTGAACGAAAATGAATCAAAATGTAGTAGTTTAGTAATTATTTTGGTTTTTAAGGATGATGATGTAGATTGAATTGGGTTTTAACGCTGATCTTCCATAACCATGTAACATTGTTATGTAATTCTTGTATGTGAAGTGGTTGTAATGTTATGTGAAGTCGTTCTTAAATTGTTAGTTAACTTGGTGACAATTTTTTTTTTGGGTGAATTACACAAGCTACCTCTCAATTTGCACAACCATACACTCATCTCCCTGATGATATTAAGAATTATATACACTCCATACCCTTTAATTTTGATTGTATTTAAATATCCATGTAAATATGACAACTGAATACCTCTCTGAGAGGTGTTGTAAGGGTGACAAATTGAATGGTATCGTGTGTAATTTTTTTAGAAAAAAAATCTTAGGAGAGGTCATAATTTACTCTTTTTCTTGTTAATACTTAATGATGGAAAATTTAGCTTAGCGCTGCAAGACGGCAAGTATATGTCATTAAGGCTTCAATTTTCAGTCCTTCAAACTTGTCCTCTAAACAAAAAACCCATTGGGCTTTTCGAAGTATCACGTTGAATTGAGCTCAATTTCTAGGTTTTTTTTTTAATTCACAATTTATGAATAAGTATCTTTACAAGAAGAAAAAGTGCATATATTGGCCTTTTGCTGATATATACTTTTCTCAGTTACAGATGAAGACTACCTGTTAAAAAAAAATGAAGAGTACCACAGCTTATGTTGAGAGAGAACTTTGCTGGTTGCAGTGAGAATCTTTATATTTGTATCCATTTGGACAGAGATAGATGTAATTTAAGTTACATTATATAATTGAGTATAAGCATTATGTTTGCATATGCTTTTCTTTCGCATTACTTTTACTGTTTTAAATAATATAGTTGCTCCTGATTCTTGCACAACTATATAGATCTTGCATTCATAGAACCATCTTTACTACTTCGGACAGTAAAATAAGAACAACTACAGTCAATTTATGCACAATGTTTTGTTATTATTTTTGTTGCTATGAATAAGCATCTTTTGATCTTTTCTAGTTCATCTCATACTTCAAAGGATTTGGCTCCATATGCCCGGTTATTCTGTTCATTTATCAAAATAAAGCACAAGTTTAACCCTGAAATAATGGACACACCGTGTAAGCAGCACCTGCGTCAGCTATAACCTCCACGCCCACCCTTCTCTCTCCCTTTCAGCTCTTATTTCGTTTTAATTTAAAGCTAATTTGGTTGGGGTTCCTATATTGATTTGCTAATCAGTCTTGTTCTATCTAGTTTTCTTTTCCTTTCTTTTAAGTGTTCCTTTGGTTTAATGTTTGAAGAAATTACTTTTGGATAGTAAAGTTTAAAAAATTGCTTTTGAAGAAAGTATATTTATGTTTTATTAGATATTTTAAAAGTAAGTTTAATAAAGTTATTTTTGTTTGAATAAGGTAAAATAAAATTACTTTTAAGAGTAGAATTATCGAAAAGAACATAATATGATTCTAATATAAATTAATATAGTTTGAAAGGAGTAAATAATAATGGGCATAAAATTAAATATGCATTTTCAGCCATCAATTCACAATGAAAAGTAACATATAATTTACTTTGGCTGGAAGTCTTAAAATACCAACAGTGTAACCAAACATCTCATTTTACTTTTTCAATTTCAGTGACAAAAAGTAAGTTTGAGGCTTCCGAGCTTTAAAACAATTGGGCACTAATTCGTATATTGGCAGATCTTGATATTTGATAAACATAGTAATATAGACTTAAAATATACTAAATCATAAGTTTAAATATGTTTTGGCTACTTGAAAATAAGTAAACTTTTATTTTGGTCTCTAAAAAAATAAGTAAATATTTACTTTAGTCCTTGAAATTATATATGTACTTTATTTTAATTCTTGAAATTAAAAACTTATCAATTTAATTCCTAAAATTGCAAAAAGTGATTCAATGTAGTCTCTTTGGTAATTTAAGTTAGTCCATGCGAACAGTTATATAAGGACTAACTTGAATCACTTTTTGCAATTTCAGAAACTAAAATAATACTTTCTTAATTTCAGCCACTAAAGTGAATCACGCGAATAATTTGAAGAACTAAACTGAATATTTACTCCTAAAAAAAAAATTGTTTGATTTTGACCCAAACATTTATAAAACTAATTGGTTTTAATTTCTATCATTGGATTGTTTATATATATTGAATGCTGAATTAATTAATGGAGTGTTAGAAGGTCAATCAATTTCACATAACACCCAACAATCATATGTGACAAGGGCTAAAATCAAACTTATTTAAAAATTTTTGGATCGAAACAAGATAAAAAAATTTCATGGTTCAAACACAAATTTCATTTATTTTTCAAGGATTAAAAATATATTCAAACATTAATTATCTATACACAATAATAAATGGAATACTTGGATGGTAACTGATTTTTTGTGTCCAACTTTTCATCTCAATTTTACCATTTCAATCAAATTATTTAACAACTAAAGACTTTGATAAAAAAGTAAATTCATGTAATTTTTGTTAACTAGCCCGTTTTGGTTTTTCATCTCATTCCCAGTTTCTATTACCGCTTCTCACTTCAGTCCACAACCTCTACGTTGAATGTGATTGATAACTCAATCTGATTCATTCTTTGTTATTCCTCCTTCAAGTCCAAAATTTCTCAACCCTCAATCCTCCACAGTCCAACTCTGAAGCATCTACGTGGTTGAATGGTGCACCAACTGTACTCATAACCTTCAACTATATTTGCTTTTCATTTTTTTTATTACCATTGTGCCACATCAGTGAGATTAATGAGTTTTAGATTATTTGTCCCTTATCCAATGCAATTTCGACTTGACAATCATATCGTCCATTGACAATGCAGTACTATGGCAAAATTTAATCGTATCAAAATGGTTTATATTTAGGCTTTTTTTAATTTATTTGAGTGAACCAATGTTTTGAATGCATACCCTTTAAATGTTAAATACTCAGTGGTACTCTTCAACAAAAAGACCATTATGAAATCGAACACTCAAAGACCAACATCAGGAGAAAGAGCTATTCATATTATCATTAAAAGGAAGCCACTATTTCACCCCCCACTATTCATACATGTTTATACACGTGTTCTTTCAAATTTCAAGTTTGTAATTGCTTGGTTAAATGGTGTGAGTGGGTAAGTGGTTATTATATTTCATTACCTTTTAACAACCCCAAAATACAACATCCAACATGAATCTCCTATTTCATCCCCAGTTAGCAAGAAAATTTTATGTATACATTGTCTTTTGTTATAAACTTGGTTAAACTCTTTCACAATGATCAATATAAGAGCAGTTTCATACATGTTTTTTATTCTGAGGTATTTTTATCTTTTGCATCTAAGTTTTTATTTTCCTTTCATTTTATTTTTCCCTTTTACTTAATATGCATTTTTCTTTTTTCTGTTTTACACCAATTGGCTCGATCTCATATTCAAAGTGTGTAAACGCATGAACATGATAAATATATTTGGCATTATATTCATGAAGTTCAATTTTTTTTTTGGTAATTTGTCATAACATAATATGAAAGTTACTCTGTATAAAAATATATGGAAGTTCCAAAAAGTTATTATTTCTTTTGACTTGGTTGTGGATCATGCAGTAGCAATTAGTAGGGACTAATCATGACATGATTCCTTTATCAATCGTGACATGACATAAAGAAACGGTGAAAATTGTTCCATCTGGAAATCGTGGCAATGGAAAGCAGAATGCTATATCTCCTTCTTGACAATACCATCCTTTTAGCATCTCTTATTCTTCCTAGATTTATAATTTCATTCTATTGAATTTATTTTTCAATTTGGGTTTGATATTTGGAATAAAAATTGTGCAGCAAGTTGTACTTTTTTTTTAAAGGTTATCTATTCTCTTTTATGTTCTTTATAATGACAATATAATATAAGACGTATTATATCTATTCATATTTTTATTGTAGATATTGATATAAAATTATCAATCATATTAAACTATAATGAATTACAATAATACACAAAGTAAAATGGTGACTTGATATACATATTAAATTTTATATGGCCTAGTTATATATAAATTTCTTGAGATGAGAAATTCATTCTCAGTTTAAATTAAGATGAGAGAGAAAAATATTACAAAAAAAAAAAAAGAACTTCTTATTTGGACTAATTTGTTGATATTAAGATAACATAGGTAAAAGTCTATGATTTTTTTCATAAGGATAAAAAAAGCGACTTGATGGGCATGACAATGCCTTGAAAATCGCTAGTATTAATTAAAAAAAAGTTACAAAAAGCTTAATATTCATGATAAATTCTACACACGGCAACATATCAATTATTTTTTAAAATCATAAATATATAGATATTATAAAAATACTAATTAAGATCATGTCACGTGTAGGATTCATCATAAACTCAAGTTTGTATTAACATTTTTCGCACTTTCATGTCAATGTTACTTTTCCTTTCAATCCGATGTTGATCAACTTTTATTTTAGGGTTTAAGGGATAAATTAGTTTGCAAGATTTGAAATTCTTTTATTGGTCTCTCAATGTTAAAAGGGAAAATTACAGGGACCTCCCCTGAGGTCATTTATAATTACACTTATCTTCTTTTAGATTTCGAAAAACCATTCATCTTTGTTAATTAATTTAAAACCATTACACTTACACCCTTTATGCTATTTGCCCATCCATAATAACAAAAAATTCAACTGAATTCACAGAATTACCCCCCAACCCACCTCACCACCACCACCACCACCCACCCACCCACACTTATCTTCCTAGCTAGCAGCCACACAAGGCTGTAATGACCTGATATGGGAACGTGACCGGTACGTAAGGAATCTCATCCCCACGTAAGCCTTCTGGGTGACATGACTCTCAAAATGCATAATTTATCATAATATAATGCTTAAAATACTATTTTCTTCTAAATCAACAACCATTTATCTATTCAAAACATAATATTGAAATTCATAAAACCGAAAGTATTTAATAAATCAAGCTTTGAAAGCCTCTTAACCAAATCTGTTGATCATGAAATCATAAACCTTTTCATCACCTAATATTAATCTTAAAAATATAAAAATTCGCTTAACCTTTGAAAAATAAATCATAACTACATAGCTGATCTATTACATAATCTAACTCAAAATTAGCAATTGAAATTCATACTTAAAATTCTGAAACATATATGGGAATACATAGACTTTGAAATTAACTACAATATCTCAAAATACATCTATGGCTCGGATCTTGCCTATACATCTATTGGAGCACTTTAATGCTTAAATAAACCTAAATTAAGCCTTACTCCAAATTAAGGCTCACCACTTGGAATAATTGCATCTACTGAATCGGTGATTGCACTATATCTGTACCTACAACTATGAGGAGGAATGGAGAGGAGTGAGTCAATAAACTCAGTGAGTGGATTCCCAACCATCACCCACATGGGAAAATCAACAAATATATAATGCAATATACATATAGTAAACATAAACCATTTGATATTTACATACATAGCTATCTAACAAAACACTTTTTGTACCATAGTTTCATAAACAAGCATTTATGACTTCATAATTAATTATGAAATCGTTTTAACTGAGGGTGCAGTACACCTTGAAAACAATATTTACGAAACATCATACATATATACATAAATATAATAAATGTTTCGATCAACTAAAAAGTAGTACTCAATCCCTAGCAAACAAGAGCTTCTATTTAAAATCTTAATAGTGCTTGGCGAACCGTTTTCCTGGTGGACAAACTATGGGCAATTCACTAGGTCTCATTTTCTCTGAATATGCTAGGGGCGATATTGTCCTCTAGCGGATAATTTGATACCAAGGTTAATAGCAGTTAACTAACTGTCTGTTTTTCTATATCTACCATCTAAACTAGTTTGCAAAATCCATTTAGATCTTCAAACTCTTAAAATTCTAGTTATCTGAGAGCTCTAGGTTCATATAACTCTAACAATCTGACTTTAGCATAACTATGGCTATAAAATCATGCCCAAGAGATCATCTTCTTGTAGGCATTTTGATTTCAAGCACACGAAGTATGTATCTGGCAGTTGTAATGAATCATATTGAATTCCATGTACTTCTTTGTACCATGAGCTGAAGTTCTAAGTTCATTATCTCAAGCTAACATGTTTTCATAAACTTTGGTCACTCTAATATTGTGCTTCAAAATAAAGGGTTTAAAATAATAAAAACTTGAAAATAATAATGACATACTGCTCAAAAAGCCAAATCATACTTTGTCCAACCTTTTTTTAAAAACAACTTTAACTTGGTACTACAAAAGCATATTCTGAAGTCTCCAGTCTTGAAAACACAGAAATATCAATAATCCACAAAAACATGTTTGAAACAATGGAAATTTTGCTACAATACATATCGTATAACTAAATATTTTCTTAAACATGTAAAACATTTCTATAGCATACAATATATCAATTTTGGTCCTATGAATTTCTTAGAATAATGTGTTTCATGCTCTATGAAAACAATAGCTTTATAAACTTGACAAAAATCATATCTATACATATTTTCATCTCTAATATCATATTTAGCAATAATCATGCAAGAAACATACTCATAATTGTAAAACTAAGGCTATGAGATCAAATCTACTCACTATGAGATCAAATCTACTCACCACTTGGAGCCAAGAGTGTGTAGGTGTTACCAACTTGACCTTAGGAGCTTGGAATGACGCTAGCAACTACCATAGAGCAACAAAACGCATGGGCAATTTCTGACAATTCTAGAATAACTCTAAATCAATTCTAACAATATTGGGGAGCACCCCCACTTGACAACAATGAGAAATAATGATACAACTCCACCTGAACACCAATCCTATTTTTTTATATGATACAACTCAATCCACCCATCACTCATAATCACCATATATAAGAAACCTTCTCCAAAGAATCCAATCTTCCAATTATACTCAAAATCAAGGTACAATCATTCGTAGTCCCAGCAATAATTGAATCATCAAGAGCTACACCGTGGCATTAATAACTCCAACCAAAACTGAATCTCTTTAAAAACTACCAAAGACCCACTAACATCCTTATCATTCTTTGCACCAATCAAAACCCCTTAATCTATTTTGGACTCGCTACATGTTGACCCGCTCGTAAGAATCAAAACCACTTTCGGAAAACTCATCCATGCAGCATGGTTTGTTAATTCGGAATCTGTTAAAAACAAAGACATATTAGAGAACCAAAATCTTTCCCAAGGTGACAAGAATTAAAATCAATTCTACCGGTAAATTGCCGACGAATACGTTTTAAGTAAGGAGAACATCTATTGCCACTGTTGTTGCTATTGTATCTAAAGACATTAGATGCCACGAAATTGGCAGTACTGACATTGAGGGTAATGGAAAGGAGAAGAATGTGTTGCAGTGGGTGTCGATACAGAGGCGAGCGTGTTAGGGATCAGACATGAGATGGTGATGACAAGTATAAGATGGAGGTGGTATGGGAATGGGAGGAGAGGTCAAACTAGGAGATTGGTTCGATTACATGCGAGTCATGCTGTTGCTGAAGCTTTATAAGATGATGATGATGACAACGATGGGGAAATGTAAATGGGAATGACTATGTCGGTTGCTTGGATGCGGTTATAGGGGTGGGTGGTGGTGGTGGATATGGGGCAAGAGTAAATTTTTTGAATTCCGTTGAAGTTTTTATTATTATGGATGCACACATAATATAAAGAATGTAATGGTTGTAAATTAATTAAAGGAGGTGAATGATTTTTTAAAATCTAAAAGGAAGTAAATGTAATTATAACTAATCTCAGGGGAGGTTCTTGTAATTTCCCCTTGAAAAAATTTACAAATTGATCTCTCACCGTACATGTCTGTATAGAGTTTTTTAATTATACAATCATAGCTTTGCAGAGCAACCAATTAATTGCCTCTTTTTTGGACTTACAATGGGCCAGTAATGGACTTTTGATTTTTAAAGCATTAATTTGTTATTTGATGCCATGACCTAATCCGGACCATGACCGGTGCATAGGGAGCATGCTCCCTAGCTAGCCTTAAGGCACAAAGTTTTCCAGAAAAATAGACAAAGTTTCTTTTATTTTTTGAACATTTTCCAAATACAAAACTTTAAAAAAACATTCTCACTATATCCAAATACTGCAGCACAACCAGAGTACTATATATATATATATATATATATATATATATATCAAAATAAGGTTTTCTCATCAAATACGTCATTTTAAATCCAAAGCATAACATTTCATGAAACTTGTCAATCCATGATATCCAAATTTAGGAAATAAAAAAAAATGAGTTATCATATCAAAATACGTATGTAAGAAACATAACATAATATATAATAATTAATTCTAAATCAATCAAATCAGTTTTAAAACATAAACTCATATCTGATCTTGCCTATGACAAAAAAGAGCTACATCTATCAGTTAAGGATAATAAACTTTTCCCTCAAGAAGATTCACGAATCAAAGTGGGCTTACCAAAAGAGAAGGTCTGAAATCTAATAAGTTGGAAGGGGATTGGATTTCGGACCAACATCTGAATTTGAAAAAGAGGGAAAGTAATAGAGTGAGTTTGACAACTCAGTGAATAGACCAAGCATTCATAGCCCACATGAGATATAACAAAATAAAACCAGTAATATTAAAAAGCTATATAAATAATACACTACAAGAAAAAAATATTGTTACTGACGGATTTTACTAACTGATTCTAAGGTATTACTGGTGGAAATTTTAGTTACCGACAGAATTATCGATGATTTTGTCAAATGGTAATAACGTTGTCAATAAGTATCATCGACAGAAAAAAATCCGTCGAAACTTGTTACCGATAGATTTTGGAAAATCAAATTTGTCAACAACAAGCTGGAAAAATTTGTCAACAAATTCGTCTAGATGAAATAAATTTTGTTTTAAAAAATCTGGATTTTTTTTCAGGTGGAAAAATCCGTCAGTAATTTTAATTTTAAATTTCTTTTATTTTTCTAAATTTTTCCAACAGATTTTGCTGTCAATAAATATTTAATTTAATTTTTATTTTATTTACGGAAAAATCCGTAGGTAATTTTAGTTTTAATTTTTTTTATTCTTTTGAATTTTACTGTCAGAAAAATCCATTGGTAAATATTTTATTTCTAACTTTTTTTTTTATTTTTATTTTATCGACGAAAAAATCTGTCAGTAATTATTTTTGTTTTTGATAAATTTTTCAGTAATTTGAATGTTTCCTGAATATTTACAAGCTTATATTTTATTTAAAGCTAATTATAAATATGTAAATATATTTAATAAAGAAAAATTATAAAAAAATGCTTAATACATAAAAAACGTAATAAATTTAAGTCCAAAATGTAAAATAGATAAAAAAAAATATCAACAATTCTACAAACAAATATATAAATAGTTCACTATATAACAAATAAAGAAAAACAATAACTCAATTCAGGAAAAGTCAGCAGCATCATCATCATCATCAGCATCACCATCATCATCATCATCATCGATGTCTGGCGGTACCAAGGAACCTGCCTACATCTTCTTCCACAAAGACATCATTTCTTTCTTCATCTGCTTTCTTAATCTCGTCTCATTCTCTTTCATCTGCTTTCCTATTTATGTCTCCAAGGCCTTTTCTTTATCCTCCATCTTCTTTTACATCTCCTATAACTGGCGCTGTCTTTCTACATTCTTCTCTTGCATACGATGAAGTTCCATATTGAGCAGGTGAACTTGCTCGCAAACCTCATCATCTTCGGTAGTGGACGTAGTGCCTGTACGCAGATGCCCCAATGACAGAGGTAGAGGACAAACTACTAGCATAAAATGACCTTACTCCGTAGATGCGGTTCTTGTAAGAACCACCAACCAGTGGGCATTCCTCACTAGTTGTAATCATCTGCTCCTATTGGGTCGTAGCCTCCTAATAGCACTGCTCATAGGCATACTATAACAAAATAAAATAAATTAAACATCACTTCTCAATACTTCTCAATATATCAATCCAGTCAAATAAAATTCACAATACAATGAAACAAACATTTAAAGATCCTAAAACCGTTCTAGAGCACATTGTAACACCCTCCGTACCATAAAGCTATGCTTAAGTCATAACTTTATAGTAAGTAGTTATTACATGTTACTTTGCTTGATCTTGGAGGTGTATATATAATATTTACATGTGAGTCCGCTTTTGTGACAAGCATAAAATCGCTTTCTCTTTGAGTCGCTAAATTTGAGCATAAATAGTACATAAAAACACACATAATTTATTACCTAATGACAAGTCAATTGTACCCACCACTAGGTCAAACCCTTATCTTGGTTCACGCAGGAACCTTCTAGTCTAGGTAGGGTACTACTCAAATTTCATTAAAAGAAAATAAAAAGACTGACTAAGCTCTAACATCAGTTCCTCAAAATGTCTGGACTGTGATACCAATATGACTGGACTGTGATACCAATATGATCCAACGATCTCGACATCTCAATCTATATAAAAAAAAATGAAATAGTAGGAATGAGAATCAAACATTCCCAGTAGGAAAAATACTAGTCTGCCACAAAGTGGCATCTGACCTAGTATTAAAATAAGTAAAGTATCTTTGATTTATTCTTAAATAATTAGTCTTGTTTGATCCTTCTTTTATCTAACATAAAGTGTCTTAGCTTCCTTGTAAAATAGTGAGCTTTGCTTATTATACAAGTCATCCTCAACTATATAGTCCCATACCTATATAGTTTAGGATCCCTGTAATTCTGGTTATTTAGATAATAATTCGTTTGTTTGCTTTGTTACTTCTGTATCATAGGCTTATTAATAACTTTAGGCTTGAGAATGTAAGTAATAAGATTTTCTGATATACTTCTCTTGTGATGTATTGACTGTGTTGTAACACCTCGTGTTACAACTTGATATAGTTCACTTGATATAGCACTTCGCACTATATCCTGATGTAGATCTCAATAACATTCTCTTCTCAATACATCACTTTCATTTCAACGATGTAACATATTGTGTTACAACTTGATATAGTCCATTTATTTCATTTCTTCTTTAACATGATCTTATTATTAAAATTTTAGGCTTGATAGAATTACTTCTTTATCATAGTCTTATTATTAAAATTTAGGCTTAATAGTAGAACTCATAGGATTCTTCTAATATACTTCTCATTGGATCGTACTGTCAATGATGTAATGCCATCACGTTACAACCTGATATAGTTCACTAGATGGAGTACGTCTACTACATCTTATCTTAATAGCCTTGCTATTTTCAGTACATCCCTTTCCTCATAACGATGTAATGTCATTGCAACAACAACCTGATATAGTTCTAACTGCGTGGCATGTCTACTACTACCCGTAAATCCATGAGCTTACCATCAAGCAATTGATTATTACATAAAGCTTATTTTCTTGTACTCCTTCTTTGAGATTTCCTTGAAATCTTCTTAAACTCTTATGAGATTTTCTCTGTTAAGTCTCTTGAATTACTATGAGACCTTTCTGTTGAAAATCTCCCGAATTCTTGCGAGATTTTCTCTGCTCTGTCTCCTGAATTACTATGAGACTCTTTTCTTTAAAATCCTTTGAATTTCTTATGAGATATTATCTTAAAAATCTCTTAACTTCTTATGAAATATTCTATTCAAACTCTTTTGAATTCTTATAAGATATTCTCTCTGAATCTTCAGAATTCTTATGAGATGTTCTGTATGTGTTTTCTTAAAAATCTTTTGAAGTCTCGTGAAGTTTTATGAGATATTATATTAAAATCTCCTTGATATGTATAATGTCACTCCTTAACTTTTATGAGATATTTCCAGCAACATTTGGTATACTGTTTTGATGTTTTTCTGCAAAGTCTACTAGGTTTTTAATAGATTTTATACCATCAGAAATTCTATTACATTTCTTGATTAGTAACAATTCTTATCAATTTTCCAACAAATTGACCAAGTTCCTTGCGATGGAATTCAAGCTATTTCTAATATGAATAAACATTTCTTATATCAATTAAATCTCTTTAATTCTTATTCGGTTCAACATCTCATAGTCTTCCAATAATATTATGATAACATTTCCAGAAGTTGCCTCCTCTCTAAATGTCCAAAAATCTCTTTGCTTTCCTTATAAAACTCGTTAATCCATTCAAACTCAATATATGTGAATTCTGAAATTAAAACTCAGATTCCATAAACATGATTTCATCACAACTCAAGCATTTATAAATTCTGAAATTTAGGTTCAGATTTGTAAGCATAATTTTTAACATCTTTATCAAGTTCATAAACATATGCTTCTTGAAAATAAATTCTAGCTTTCACAATTATAATTTCAAGCATATCTCAAAAGTTTTATTTTAGCAAAATAGCCCAACAATCATAAAGCAATAGACTAAAATTTTCCTACCTTTCTTCCAAGCTTTTGCTACACTTTTATCTAGTTTTTCTTCTCTAATCCAAGGCTTTAAACCCATTTTCCAGCCACCCTAAATGCTGCTGTTTGGACAGATTTGATGATGAAGAACAAGGTTTTGAGTTGAGCTTGATGTAGAGGAAGTGTTCTTGAAGTAGTTTATGGGTTAATTTAGGAATATCCTTCAAGACTTTGGTGTTTTAATGGAGTTTGAAGAAGAAAGAAATGAACATAGTGAAAGGAGGAAGGAAGAACATGAAGTCTGGGCAGAACCATGAAGAAATGTCATCTTTTCTCATTTTTCCTTTATATAGAAAAGCAAACTTTGAGAGAAAGTAATGGATATTTTTATTTTCAGATCAATTTATTTTGTATTTATATTGGAAATGTCTATGTTTATTTAATTGTTCTAACCAAAAATTATTTGATATCTAATAATAGCCATTATTTAGACTAGTTTTGACATTTCAGTGTACCAGTTATTACCATTTCGGTGTACCAAATATTATCATTTTGGTACCCGATTGATACCTAAAAATTTTATTGGGTTAAAAATATTTATTTAACCTTATTCTTATTTTTTCTATGCCTTTGTACCAATTATAGTATTTCATTCTATATCCCCAATTAAAATGTTATTATATTACTTTTTTAATAATATAAAATTAATTTATTTTTTTTACAGAATCCTCATATTGTTGTGATCATAATTGTGCTTGTTGGAATTTTCAAAATCCCTACAGATTGTTCATATTTAATTATTTTATCACAACAATACTAAAATACAGGCCGTTACACACACCCCCTATAACATCACAACATGCATATCTTGCAATCTTCGCATACATAGTCAATCTCCATAGCAAACAATACAAATAAGTCGAAGAAGGACCTCTACGATCTTTCCCCTAATCATGCAATCCTAATTTCGAAATCATAAATCTATATTCTAACAAAAATGTAATTAAATAAGAAGAAAAATAATTACTTACCTTAAAAGAGACTAGAATTATATGCTACACCATAGAAATGTCCCAAGCGGATTCGACGCTCTCTAACAAAATCAATTATTTAAATTAATAAATCAAAGTTGCTTAACAAATAAAACCACAAATGCAATAAAAACTTAAGAAGCAAAGTTAAGAAAAAAATGAACGAACCAAACGAGCTTCTTCAAGATTTGGGGAAACTCAAGTTACGAAACACTAGTATCTATTTTTGGATATGGGAAAATCAATTCTTTTAAAGATTCCTAAACAAAAACAATGAGATAGGCAGCTTAATCCATATCATATCTTAGGAGAAACACAAATCAAAGTACAAAAACAAATTAAAAGACCAACCTTAAGGAACATTTCCTATTGATCTAGAAACATAACTAGCACTAACATCACAATGGCTACAAACAAGAAGGGATTTATGGTTTTGACTAACTCAGTTTAAGAAAGCTAGCGATATGGGTAGTAGCTATCATCATTCCTAGATATGAAGCATCATATTTGTCAATGGTCACAACAAAATGGAAGAAAGTAACTAGTGGTAAGGGTAAGTGTATACTTAAGACAAAGAGCGAGATGGTGTTGGTGCTTGAAAAGGAAAGGCAGCGAGTTGGACTTCCTCCAGATCTAGAGCGGCGGCGGCCTTGGACTTCCTTTGCGTTGACCATTGCCCCGGCACCTTCAGGCGTTGTTTGTCGCGAGGAGTTAAGGCGGGTGAGGGGTGGCCTTAGGGGGGAGGGAGAGAGAGAGAGAGAGAGATATTTAAAAGTCTGAAAACTCAACTTATCACTAAAACATTATTGGTGGAAATTTGAATTACTAACGGAAAAATTCCATCAGTAATTTCAGCCATAAATGTGCTCCTCTAGGCCAATTTCTAGCAGATTTTTCCACCTCTAGATGATAGTTTCCAAAATTTTATTTAATCCATCGATAATATTAATTTTTTTGAAAAAATACTTGGAATTATTTATCGACGAAAAAAATCCATTGATAATTATTGAAACCATTTTTTTTCTGTTCAGATTTCACATTTTCCATTGGTAACACTGACGGAAAAAATCATCGGTAACTCGCATATTTCTAGTAGTGATATGGTAAAAACATATTTATAATCAAAATAAATTCACATAGGGAAGTGGTATCGAATGGGAAATTCCATCAGGATTACACACAGGCGGCTATTCCCTCAGGAGATCCAGCTTTCCATTAGGAACCACAAACATGTGGACCTACACTTATCTATCATGCACCATTCTCATATGGTCATGTAACACTCTCATCACTTAATTTGCACCCTGGCTAACGCTACCTATCGTTAACTACAGTTCCTATTTCGGGCATTCCCAAAACAATTTATAAAATAACCAATCATTTTCATAGTTTAGTACTTTTCTCCAATATTTTCATCCAAATTCCAAACATAAGCATTATGATAAGCAATTGGCGAGTGCATCGAATCGTTCAAGTAGTAAAACATGGTGAGTGAGTATCATCCCATGAGGATTGTTTCAAATGACTCAAACATGATCATTTAAGAAATTTTGCCTAATGACATGGCTGCCATTATTAATTGGACTTCAATTATGCTATTTGACTTACAAGTTCCAGACCTTTTGAACTAAGGTTTGCCGAACTCAAATATGGGTCACATAATAGAGTTTATTATATGGACATAGTATTTATAAGAATGATTTGTTATATTATAATAAGAAAAAGATAAGCCTAGAAATAAGAATAATAACATAAAATTAAAATGAAATCTAAATAGAAAATAAGTTGCTATCTTGTTGTTACTTGTTCCTAAAGTAGAAAGAAAATAGTCCGTAAGATCTCTTCCCTTCCTATAAGGCTTTGGAGTAAATGAGGCTGGGTCAGAAAAGATTCGAGCACCTTAAACTGACACCCATACTGAGCGCAAAAACTAGCTACATTAGACAAGAGCTTGAAAACACAACATCAAAAAACAAAAAGAAAGAAAAATAGTAGGGGAAGCAAGATAATTAGCAGAACCCCTTTTTTATGTGGTATAAGTTGATAAGTAGCAGCAACCAACATGCAACAAAGAGATAGATTGGAAGAGGTGAAGTGCATTGTGGTCTATGGAAATTATTTGTCTTGTAACAATGAACAAACACAATATAACTAAGGATCAAATGCAACTAATTTAACTAAGAAAATATATAATAAAAGCAAAGTCTTGTAAGTGTATAAATATGCTAGGTATTTAAAATAAAATCTTCTTTTAATTTCCTTGAGCTATACAGCATCATACTAACACTAATACCATCATTATGAGCTCTCATACTCAAAACCACATAAAATGAAGCAAGACTTGCAATATGCAAAATTGTCTCAATCACAATATATTAAGCATGGCAAACCTAAAAAATCCTGCAAAAATAATAAACCGCTACAAGGAATAGAATTATAGATCTTTTATTTCTTTTTCTTTTTACCAAGAATGCGAGGTTTTCTCCGCATTTTAACTCATCGTAATATATCCTATGTTCCTTCAGCCATTCCGTTTTGCAATTCTTTTTGAGTTCTAATTTCAAGTAGCAATCAATCACTCAAGCAGTATGAATAACATTAATAATTAAATACAAAATTAATCAATCAACTTACACACACTAACAAATTTTATGATTCACAATTTAATTCAATAATCTGGTACCAAAAGTACACATTGCTCAAAATAGCAAAAAGGGAAGGAGAGATAACTAAGACTTACAAAACAAAAAAGAGGTGGTTGATAATGAAAATTCATCTCTGAACTGAGATTTGCATGTAAGAGGGTGCATGACATAAGGGAACATACAAGATAATTGACGAAACAAAGAACAATGATGACATTCCTAAAAGGTCTCTAGTAGGGTCATACTTTGTGAAAATAGGCCAGATACCATTTATACAATTGCAACTCTACTAAAAACACTTGCTCCAATTAGTCATAGGAAAAACCTAAAGCTTTAATACCGATTTTGTCACGACCCAATCTAGATCATGACAGGTCCATAGGGAGCATGCTCCCTGGCTAGCCTTAAAATACAAAATTTTCTAGAAAATGGACAAAGTTTCCTCTATTTTTCGAACATTCCTCAAACACAAAACCTGTAAAAAAATTCTCATAATATCCCAATACCACAGCACAACCAATGTACTATATATATATGTATGTATATATAAGGTTTTTCTCATCAAATACATCATTTTAAATTCAAAGTATAACATACCATAAAACTTGTTAATCCATGATGTCCAAATTTAGGAAATTAAAAAAAAAACTGAGTTATCATATCAAAATACATATGTAAGAAACATAACATAATATATAGTCATTGCTTCTAAATCAATCAAATTAGTTTTAAAATATAAACTCATCTCTGATCCTACTTGTGATAAAAAGGACCTACATCTATCAATTAAGAACAATGAACTCTTTCCTCAACAAGGCCCATGAATCAGAGTGTGCTTATGAAAAGAGAGGGTTCAAAATCTACAAAGCCTAAGGAAAGGTAACATAGTGAGTTTGACAATTTAGTGAGTAAACCAAATATCCATAGCCACATGAGATGAGGCAATAACTAAATAAGACTGGTAATATTAGAAAGCTATATAAATAATGTGTTAAAAACATATTCATAATCAAACTAAATACATATGGGGAAGTGGTCTCGGACAGGAAATTATATCAGGATCACACACTTGAAATGGATGCTAGAGGGGGCAAAGGAATGCTAGAATGGTCTACACCATTTAAAGTCTAGGTGGTTCAACCCCATTTTTTTAGTTATCACATTTGAAATATTTCTAAGAGATTAAAATAAAAGTCAATTCTTTATTTTGTTTCTTCTTTTTGTAAACTAAAACGCGTGAACACAAAAGGAATTTAAAAAAAAAAAAACAACGCTTTGATCAATTCGGTTCCAGTATTCCTCACCAAAAACAATTCCATTCCATTATTCACGACTCTGATTCTTGGATTTTAAAATTTGTTAGAATCAACTCCTTGATTTTTATTATAATCAATGTTTTCACTCTTACCCCAAAAAAAATTTATGTTATCACCTGTTCTTTTATAAAGTTAAAGTAAAGTCTCTCTTTTATAAAGTTAAAGTAAAGCCTCTCGCCTGCGTTTCCCCTTTTTCCACTTTTAAACCTCATCTTTCTCTCTTTTTCAAGTTTCATTTCATTTTATTTTAAATTAATTCTCATTTTATAAACCTCTTTACTTTAATAGAATAAAATTCAAAAATAATAATAATTAACGGAAAAAATTGTAATATGTAATATGCATATGCAGTAATATACCATCTAATATTTATATAATTTGATCTGCTATTAAATAAACATATTATAGGATCATTTATTGTAACACAAATGGAGTCTGACATCATATATAGTATCATTTACCAAGATTAATATGGGAGATTGCATTGGGCAATTGTTAATGTTGATATTTGTTAAAACCACCTTACAAGAAAAAAATGAAATATCCATTGATCTTGAAATTTTCCTTAGGCTCCGTTTTGAATTATTATAACTTCTGTCTTTAAAGAGGACTGTAAAGTTTTTAAGATAGTGGTGGAAAACTAATGAACTAGAAAGATTAAAATTGTCAGGTTGAGATGGTGGATTTCTACAATAGACATAATAAAATTAAATAAATTATAATATCCTTTGCTAACTGTCATGAAGAAGGAGAGATTAGTTCCCGATTTAGCAAGTTGAAGATTATAGGATATTTGAGGAAAAAAAATTGTCTCTATTAAGCCATATTAACTTGGCTAAATCCCATTAAAGACGAACATTCAAAAAGGTTTATATAAGGAAGAAAAATATATCTCCGAACATAATAAGACAAAAATGAATATTGGGTAAAAAGAGCATTGGTGCACGTTAATTTCTTTTTACGTTACCTTTTTATCCACCTCTTTTTTCCTCAAAATTTCTACCCACTTTTTCATTACAATTATCAATGCGTATCCCTCCCGTTGTGGTAAAGGTACAAATTAAGGGATATATATATATATATATATATATATATATAATTTCATTGTGATTGCAATATGTTTTTAAGTTTTTTAACTTTTTGTTTCATTAAAACTTCAACTAAAAATTGAGGTTTACAAATAACGCTCATTCAACAAAGTAACTTCTGCCCACTCAAAAAATAAAGGTAACTTCTGAAAAATAAAAGATGTAAAAAAAAAGAAAATGGATCAGAAAGAGTAACTTGTAAGTCGTGTTTACTCAACAAAAAATGAGTGTATTTCAATTGTTAAAGCACGACGTGATAGCAATGGTATAATTTGGTAGGAAGAAAGAATAAACAAAAACTTTATGACTTGACAAGTCATCGATTCAATATGAACAGACTAGTTGATTGACTAGAGTCGTTGATGACTTCACATGTCATTGATTCAATATGAACAAACAAAGCGGATGATTGACTGGAGTCGTTCGCCCCACTCTTCACAGAGGCATGCCCTTTTTAATATTCCAAGAAAAATACATGAAAGTGCGTTTCACTCGGTACTTTTTTTTTTTTTTAATCGAAATCAGGGTATCCACCACCGACAACAGATTAATCCCCTCGCCGAGAGAGCTCTCCCAAAGAGGCAAACGGCTGGCTATGAAATGCACTCCATTTTCATGGGCAGTGATTGAACCCCCGACCACATGATTAAGGGACAAGGTGAGCTGACACTACGCCACGTCTCGTGCTCCATTCCATACTTCACGCCATGTTGACTAAACTTACTTTATTTTTACTAGCGACTCGTGACTGTTGAGACTTTTTTAATTGTTTTGCGTATTATTTTAATTAGAGATAAATATTATGATTGGTAACAATTAAATTGAATAAGATAGATATTAAAAAGCATAAAAGAATATTCTACTCAAAATATTAGATGGCATAACATTTTGCTTGAAGGCTCAATTCCAGCATTCCTTTCAATTTCGCCCCGAGTATGTCTTTACAACAACACATTTTCTACCGTAAATCTTCCTCCATGTGCAAACTCATCCAAAAGGATATGATTTCTAGATTTGTCACACAACTACCTAAGAGGAGAGCTTTCAGAATGTTGGATGGATTTTGAAACATTGATCACACTGAATTTGTCTGATGATTATCTTGATCGAAATACACCAAGATCAATGGGATCATTAAAGCTTGTTTGGACATGCTTCTCATGAAAAATACCTTTGTAATTAAAATCTTTTGAAAAAATAAAAGTTGATTTATATTTAGATGTAAAATCAATTTTTGTTTGGTTATAATATTAAAAGATTTTTATTTGTCATCAAACATCATTCCTATGTTATAAAAAAAAATTTGTTTTCAGAAGATAAAAATTCTAACATCTAAAAAACATTATTTTTTATTATAATTTATGTTTTCAACCTTACCAAAAAATAAAAAATAATTTATGTTATCACCTGTACTTTTATAAAGTTAAAGTCTCTCGCACGCGTTTCTCCGTTTCCACTTTTAAACCTCCTCTTTCTCTCTTTTTCAAGTTTCATTTCATTTTATTTTAAATTAATTCTCATTTTACTAACCCCTTCACTTTAATAGAATAAAATTAAAAAATAATAATAATTAATGAAAAAATTGTAATATGAAATATGCATATGCAGTAATGTACCATCTAATATTTATATAATTTGATCTATTATTAAACAAACATATTATAATATCATTTATTATAACGCAAATAGAGTGTGACATCATATGTAGTCGGTCCATATTTGTAAACTATTTTTAAGTTTTTGCGAAGTAAAATATTATTCGTAACACAATTATATCTTTTATTTTTATGAGAAAAATTAAATTTATATATTTTGAGAAAAGTAGTCAATTTTTTTTGGTAAAATAAAGTCCTAGAGAAACAAAAATAACTAAATATCGATAAATATTTTAAAATATTAATAATATTGATTTTAAATAATATAAAAAATATATTATTAGTTTAATTATGAAAGAGATAAAAGAACATGTTAAGACATCAAAAAATTGGTCTAACGAAGGTGACAATAATCGATTAGTCATTTCCTCATAGCAAAACTACTATTGATAGGTTAGACAACACTTTTTTAGGTGTTGCTGAAAATTAGTGTTACCTTAACCCAAATATATTGTAGTGAGTGACATAGAAATGTTATTAGTCTATTACCTATGTGATAATAACCGTATATTTTTATATTAAATTTATTTCAAAAGTTATACTCCTTATCTATTTATACAGTTGAAAAAATTGTTGCATTATATATATATATATATATATATATATATATATATATATAAATTTCTATAAAATATAATCCAAAATAAACAATTAAACAAAAATTTAGTACATAAGTAAATAACTAATTTTTCCATTATTATTCATTTGTCATACATATCATGAAGAAAAGATAGTCATAACTAATTATCATCTGATGATGACTCATACATTTGAAATTATTTTATAATATATATAAGATGTAGACAATAACATATTAATTAAATTAATTAAAGATATCATTTAAATTGAGATTCTCAAATATTTCTTATTCATGGTGCAATTTTCACCTATGCCATCAATATTATCCAAGAAAATTGTTGTTGGTGTTTAACTAATGTAGCTTGCTTGGAATTAAGTCGATGGAGAGATAATTAATCTAAATTATTAATAACTAATTATATTCCATTTTTCAATTATACATGTGGTCAAACCAAAGAGGAATTGCCACGACTTCAATGATTCTGCACATAATTATTTATTTCTAAACAAATTAAAATACTTGCTGATTTGGTGGTCCATTGATAGGGAAATACTGAAGTAAGATTGGAATTTCTGGGTGTTAATTTATATTAATTAGAGTTGTTCTTTTCATTATGGAATTATTCTTGATTTTTATTTATTATTACTAATTATTTAATCTTAATTTCAAATTAAAAAATTTAAGCACAACCAACTGAAAAAGAAATAACGTAGTATACTCTCTAAAAATGATTTAATAAAAAATTATAAAAAGATTGGTAATGTAATAAAATAAAACAAATTATTATATTATCATATTTATTATAATAATTATAAAAAAAATCGTCTAAAAGACTAACTCGAAAAGTCAAGTTTAATTTTTTTGAAGACTTATATCCAATATTATTATTTAAAATAATTGTATAATTCAAAATAAAATTATTATATCTGATTTGATGAAAATTAGGAATCATATTTGATAATAAATTTGGAATAAAGTAATAATCAGTCAACTACATTTATTATTACTAATAATTTAATCTCAATTGCAAATTTAAAAATGTTCAAATCCAAAAGAATATCATATTATACTTTATGAAAAAATTATTAAATAAAAAATTCTGAATCACGATTGGCTGTAAAATGTAATTGCCTGTGCACATAATTATAATCATTCGTTATATTTGTTACTATTATTATCAATTACTATTATTATGAATGATACATTCTCTAAACAAATAAATTGGTTTAATTTTTTCAAGTCATATATCAAAAACTATTCTTTAAAACAAAGATCTCATTTAAATAAAATTATTATATCTGATTTAATTAAATTGAAATCAATTATAGCCAATGAACAGAATTTTTTTAATACTTATTATTTAATCTCAATTTGAAATTCAAAAAATAAAAAATCTAAAAAATATTTCATATTGTCTAAAAAAATTATGAATTATGATTGCTAATGAAATATAATTAATTATATTTATTAAAATTATGATAAATGATACATTCTCTAAACAACTTAAAAAATAAAATCTAGCTAGATTTTTCCAAGTCCTATATTAAATATTATTCTTTAAAAAGATCTAATTTAAAAGAAAATCATTACTTCTGACTTAGCAACAAATTAGAAATCAAGATTGATAATAAAATCAGAATAATGTATAATCAATCAATTATATGTTTATTACTAATTATTTAATCTCAATTTATAATTCAAAATTTAAAAAATGTTCAAATCTAGAAAAATAACATATTATATTCTATAAAAAATGATTTAATTAAAAACTACTCTACACCATGTGTAATAGAACATAATTCACTTATTATGCTAATTATATCTACACTTATTTTGATGATTAAGATTGATACATTCTTTAAACAAATGACCCTTAAAAAAATATGACTTAATTTTTTCAAGTTCTATTTCAAATATTATTCGTTAAAACAAATATCGATTCTAAAAGGAAATTAGTATATTTGATTTAAAAAATTAGGATTCATAACTACTAATAAAATTGGAATAAAGTATAAATTATAATGAATAAACTGTATTTGTTATTCTTAATCATTTAATCTCAAATTCAATTCCTAAATTTAAAAAATAATCTAAAAAAGTGATATTATATCATCTAAAAAATATTTAATATAATTATGAATATTAATTATATTCATCACAATTATTTTAAATGATACATTCTCCAAAAAATAATCCAAAAAAAATCTCGTTAGTTCCAAGTCTCGTTCAAATATTATTCTTTATAACAAATATTTAATTTAAAAGAAAATTAATACATCTAATTTATCTAAAAATTAAGAATCTTGATTGATAATAAAATCTAATCAATCAATAATATAATTTTTGGGTATACATGATTACTAATGATTTATTCTCAATTTCAAATTCAAAATTTTAAAAATATTCATGTCTAAAAAATAAAATATTATATTATCTAAAATCTATTTAATTTATTTTACACAATTGGTAATAAAATATAATTAACTGTACTTATTACAAAGGTACCGAAAATATATCAATTCTCATTTCCTAGTCCTATATCAAATATTGTTCTTCAAAATAAATATATAATTGAAAAGGAAATTAGTATATCTTATTTAACAAAAAATTAGGAAGCATCAATCATGATTTTTAATAAAATTGAAATTGGAGTAAAGTACAGTCAACAAACTATATTTATTATTACTAATAATTTAATCATATTTTAAATTAAAAATTTTAAAATGATCAAATATAAAAGAAATAACATTATATTCTCTAAAACAAACTATTTGGTAAAAAAAATTATGAGTAATGATTGGTTATAAAATATAAATAATTATATTGATTACAATTATGATACATTCTCTGAATTAATAACTCCAAAAACATTGCTTCCCATTTGAATCAAGTCTAATCAATTAAGTTTATTATATATATATGATTATCAATTATTTAATATCAATTTCAAATTGAAAGTTTTAGAAATGTTCAATTCTAACAAAAAAGTACACATTATATTCTCTAGAAAATTTATTTATTCTAAAATTATTCTACACAGTTTGTAGTAAAGGATAATTAACTTTACTTATTATAATTATTATAATTGATACATTCTCCAAATAAAATTATCTGAGCAAAATAATCTAATCAAATTTTTTCCAATTATTTATAAAATATTTTTGTATAAAAAAATTACTGTTCACATGGGCAATTAATTCTATGAAATATGAGCATTGAACATAGATTTTGAAAATAGATAATAGTGATCAATTCCATGAATTTGAGATTAAACCATCTATAGCATCGGTAGAAAAAAAATTGTTGATCAAAATATTGCGTCAAAAAGGGAATTTGTTTATCAAAAACCAACAATAGGCTAAACTTATTAGTTAAAAAAAGAAAAATAAATTTATAAACAACAAAATAAACTAAAAAATCATTTCTATTGTATTATAAAATTTAAACTAAAAATTCAAATAAAAATTGACAAAGAGATTCAAAATCAAAGCATCAACAATAACAAATCAGATCTTGTCCATTACAGCTTGAAAGATTCTCATGTTATTAGTATCGAAAGAGTGATGACAAATAGAAATAATATAAAATAAAAAAATTAATCACTAATTAACATTGTCACCAAGACAGACAGAAAGAGACAACTGATATAGTGTATTGTACTATATATCCTACAATTTGCTCACTTATATACCTTATGTTCTTATAATTATTTGATTGACATTTTACATTTATTAGGCGGGATAATAATTTTTAATTGTCAATTATTACTAAATCAATTGTTTGATATAATTGTTGCATTTATTGGTTTTTCATGAGGAAGAAATTAAATATATAGTTGGATGACACATCATCCATTTCCTATTTTTCAAAATCCGATTTTAGAATTGTATATATATATATATATATATATGATTTGTACTCACAATAAATAGAATATTGTATCAATACATTTCTATTTATCATTAGATAAAGTGTCACTTAATTTGGTTCTCTTAGCTCATCTAAGGATATATAGGATTGTGTGTATATAATATTTGTGAGTTAAAATAACATTAGTGCATATTTACTCTATCGATACGTGTATTTCTATTGTCCGAGTACCATGTGTGAAAATAATGAGGATTTTGTCCGAAAAAGATATTTGATGACTTTAACAATAGTGCTATATCAATAATGCAATATTCCCACACATTGCAGTTCTGCATTACCTTTCCTTCCAATTAGTATTCCTTGTTGCATTGTCATTTTTCGTTTTCTGATGTAAACGGGTTGATCAATTTTACTTTATATTGACGCCACGTTGACCAGACTCTATATGTGCTGCTAATTCACGTCCTTGTTCTTCACCACACACACATACACACAACCTTGTTCTCCTTTTGCTCTGAGTGATACTTCTCGTAATTTTCTGCTTCGTGTTGCATCAATTATCATGAGTTCCAGACTTCTTGGCTTGCCTGTACTTTTTTATGTGCTTTTCATGCACATATCACTGCTGCAGCTACTTGCGTTAAACCCCGAGACTGGCAATGTTACTGTTAAGTGCATTGAGAGGGAAAGGCAAGCACTGCTTTGTCTAAAACGCATCGAAAGTTTTTGTCTTTCTTCGTGGGGAGATGGAGAGAACCAGAAGGAGTGCTGTAACTGGGAAGGCGTTCAGTGTAGCAACGAAACAGGTCATGTCCTGCTGCTCGATCTTTCAAACTGCGGTTTCCAAGGAAAAATATCCCATGAACTAGGGAACTTGCTTTTCTTGGAGCATCTTGATTTAAGTGGAAATAATTTCACTGGAACAATTCCTCTTCATTTTGGAAATCTTTCCAACTTGCAATATCTTGACCTCGATTCCTATTACCCACCATCATACTTAAGTTCTGATTTACAATGGGTATCTCATCTTTCTTCCTTAAGGCATCTTTCGCTCCCCGGCGTTAACCTCAGCAGTGCAAACAATTGGCAGCGACGAGTGAGTGGTCTTTCTCATCTACAATACTTAGACTTCCACGGTTGTAATCTTCTGGATTCCACCCCCTCTTCACTTTCCTCCGCTGCTAATTTCTCCACTCTGTCATTTGTGGATATCTCTGAAAATTATTTGATGAATTCGTCCTTAATATTTCCATGGTTAATATATTCCACCAGTACTCTTTCTATTCTCAGGATGAATAATAACTTGCTTAATGGCCAAATACCTGAATCCCTGTTTCATAGTTGCAACTTGACAGAGCTTGACCTATCTAACAATAGGTTGACAGGGAAGTTTCATGAGTTTGTTCAAGCAAATTCTCTTTGTGCTCATAAACCTTTACGAATTTTGAATATAGGATGGAATGAAATTACAGGGATGGTGCCTGACCTTTCTCAACTTTCATCTTTGCAAGTGCTGCGACTTGATAACAATGGATTAAGTGGAACTGTACATGAAAGCATTGGACAACTATCCAATTTAATTGAGCTTAGCCTTGCAAAAAACAAATTGGAAGGTTGGATATCAGAAGCTCACTTCTCGAGACTAACCGATCTTGACGCTTTGGATTTGTCTGGTAATCCATTGGTCTTTAAGGTTGGCAGCAAATGGATTCCCCCATTCAATTTAAATGACATTAACTTGGCATCTTGCAATTTGGGCCCTGATTTTCCTAGATGGCTTCAAACTCAGAAACACATTAGTCGATTGGATATCTCTCAAGCTAAAATATCTAGCACTGTTCCGAATTGGTTTTGGGAACTCCTTCCCACCATGGGGGAATTGAATCTTTCTCACAACATTATTAGCGGAAAAATTGAAAATTTATTGGTCCCTTTCAATTCCTTTCAACCTCCTCTTCAAATCGATTTGAGCTCAAATTTGTTTGAAGGCCCAGTTCCAGCATTCCTTTCAAGTGCAACACAATTGTTTCTTTCCAACAACACATTCTCTTCAGTAGATCTTCTTCTATGCGCAAACACGTCAAAAAGAGTAAGATTTCTAGATTTGTCACACAACAACCTGAGTGGAGAGCTTCTAGAATGTTGGATGGATTTTGAGACATTGATCACACTAGATTTGTCTAATAATTATCTTGATGGGAATCTTCCAAAATCTATGGGATCATTACGGAATATCCGGTCTTTACATTTGAGTGGCAATCATTTTTCGGGAGAAATACCATTATCGTTGATTAATTGTACAAAACTTGAAGTTTTTGTTGCTTCACAAAATAATTTGTCCGGGCTTTTGCCAAGCTGGATCGGGGACAATATTCCGAAGCTACTGATACTTAGTCTCCATTCTAATAAATTTTATGGGAGTATCCCATTAAGCATATGTAAGCTCAATAAACTTCATATCTTGGACCTCTCTCAAAATAATCTCTCTGAGAATATACCTAAATGCATGAGGAACTTTTCGGCTATGGCCACTAAAGAAAATTCAAATTTAACTATTAGCCATTATTATAATTCAGAATGTGATGTATCAGAAACTGATGTTTATGATCGTCCTTATCATCCTAGTGCTGCTGTCGCCGATGTTACTTATACTCAACCTGCTCGTCCTTGTGCTATTGACTTCGGTGTTTATAATGATAGTGCATCACTCGTATGGAAAGGAAAAATGTCAAAATATGGAAGTACACTAGGATTATTGAGAAGTATCGATCTGTCCAGCAACCAGCTAATTAGAGAAATTCCAAGTGAGATCACTACTCTTGTTGGCTTAGTTTCTTTTAACATTTCAAGAAACATGTTAAGTGGGGAGATCCCTCCAACTATTGGACAACTGAAATCAATAGATTTTCTTGATCTATCTAGAAATCAATTGTCAGGAAGGATTCCTTCAGAATTTTCTCAATTAGACCGTCTTAGTGTTCTTGACTTATCATATAATGATTTGTTGGGTGAAATCCCACTTGGCACACAACTTCAAACTAGAGATGTCTCTGCCTATTTAGGAAATCCAAAACTTTGTGGTGCTCCCCTCAACAAAACTTGTCCAATTCATGGTCATCAGATTAATGAAAATGATGCTCATGTTGATGAACAATTTTTTACCAAGGGATTTTACATCGCAATGGCAATCGGATTTGTTATAGGATTTTGGGGAGTTTGTTTCTCATTAATTTTGAAGACGTCATGGAGATATGCCTATTTCAAGTTCTTAAATGACGTATATGACAAGCTGTATGTACTGACAGCAATTAATAAAGCCAAGTTGCGGAGGATCATATCTTAAATATTAAGGTAACATCTGTCTTTGTTCATCAACTGTATTTTATGAGGCACAAAACAAATATAATAAACATTTTATGGAGGACAAAATCTATCCATCTACAAAATTTGGGAAACATTTTGGCTGGCTACAACGAAAATAAATCAAAATGTAGCGGTTTAGTAAATATTTTGATTTTTAAGGATGATGATGCTGAATGAATTGGGTTTTAGCGTTGGTCTTCAATAAACATGTAACGTTGTTATGTAATGCCCATTTTTTCTTTATTAGTAGTTAGGGGCTTTGCTAGTTGCTCACTAAGCAACTAAGAGTACAATGTTTTTTTGTTTAAAGCTTCCAATCAATTTGATACAATGAAAACTTAAAATTTTATGTTTTAAAAAAAAGTTTATATCTTTGATTTTTTAATCGGTGTTCTTAGGGCAGTGATTGTATCAAAACCATTTTATTTAATGATATAAAGTTTAAAACAACATAATTTGTACCATTATGATTTAGCTTTTTCTTATTTGAATTATATTTGCCCTTTGTGCTAAAATTTGTGTATATATTGAAAACAATTATTATGCTTTGCTTGATATTTTTTCACATCACTTTCAAATTACAGTGTTGCCCTAATTCTTTTACAACTATTTGGACCTTGTATATATTCAACAAATTTACATGAAAAAAAAAAAAGAGCGAGTGTACAGTCAAAAAAAATGAAGAAGAAAAGTGGAACAAGCAATTTCTCATTGCAAAACTCACTTTGATAATTTTTTATTGTAAAACTGCATTATATGATTCAATTGGGATTATATAATAGTTGCGTGGATAATCCCTTGGCAGCGAAGGGTGATGAGCTGGATCAGGTTCCACTCCACAGGGCTCGCTTTCGCATGTCATCTGTTGAGTGCTCGGGGGCTTGAATGCAGTTTTGTTTCTGCTGCGTGTTGTTTCATTCTTATGACAGCGTTTGCAGATTTGGAATGGTGCATAGTTGTGTGTAGAAGAGTGATTAATTACTGGCTTATGCTACTGTATTTTTTAAGGTTCCTATGTTTTATTTTGGCACTAGTCAATATGTTAGCTCGGCAACAGTTTGTTTTATGCTGGTTTTAGTCTTTTAGTGGTTGGCTGCTCTCTGTTCTTTAGGATGGCACCTTGTGTTGGTTTTGATTTTGTGTTGCATAGTGTTTGCAGTTTTTCAGTTTTGTAATGTTGCTGTTAATGTAAATGGCTTTTGTTGGCTCGTCCATCCGGGGTTGAGCGTGAAATATCTATCCAAAAATAAATAATTTTGTGTGGAATTGAAATACAAGTTTTGAACCAAGAAACCTATCAATGTGCTCCTTGAGACCTTTTTCCTTGCGGGGTGTACTTGGCACTCAGTATAAACAAGAACCATTACACTATTTGCACAATGTTTATTTAAATAATTTATTTGTTTTGATGAGTAAGTTATACTCATCTTCTTTTAGGTTTAGCGTACTTACACTCGGTATTTTGGTATTTTGCAGAACGATCACCAATCTCCCTTGAAGTTTATTAAAATTACAATGAATTTAACAGACAAAAAAAGATAATATGTACATATATATAATTATTAATGATAAAATTATAATATTTTGAATAATCTATATTGTATTCAATTAAAGTGTTACGTACCATCAGAATATTATAATTTTATTATTAATAACTATGTATATATCTTATATTATCTCTTTTTGTCATTTAAATTAATAAATTAATATATGCATAGTAGGTCAGTATAATTTTAGTAATTTTAAGGGAGGCCAATAATTTTATAAAACAAAAAAATATTAAGCATAATTACACTAAATCTCAAGGGATGTATCATTTAATCTTCCTCAATTTTACGCTTGTACGTACGCCTAATAATGCAAGCCATTTTACAAGCTGTGAACCTCTGCCCAAAAAGAAAAAAGAAAAAAGAAAAAAAATCGTGAACCAAGAAGCCTGTCAATGTGCTTCTTAAGACGTCTTCCTCGCGGAGTGTATTTACTACTTAGTAAAACAAGAGCTACTAGACTTATTCTGAAAAAAAAAAAAAATAAAAAAAATAAGAACTACAATACAATTTGCACAATTTTTATTAAAATAATTTTCTTTTTTTTTTTGTGTGTATGAATATACATCATTTAATCTTCTATAATTCATAGAATTTAGCCCCCCAATTATTCATCCTAATCTCTTGTTTGATTCTAAAACTACTAATAGGGGTGGAAACAAACCAAACTAGTTTAAGCTTTAGCTTAAATAAGTTAGGTATATATTCTCAAAAAGAAACCTAAACTTGGGTCTATATTACTTGACATAGACATTTTTTTATAACTTTAGCTTGACTTTTTTAAAAGTTTGACTTGGTGTGAAAGTCTATCTAAATTCCTATTTGATTATAAAATATTTTGAAAATACCAGAATGCCTACTTTTAAATACGCTAAAATACCACTACATATGTCAAAAAATAAATATCTTTAAATAGATTAAAGGACTTAAGTAAGTTAAAAAAAATATTTTAAAACAAAATAAGGTATTTTTATAATTATTAGATATTTTAATAATATTATAAGTAGGACAGTCTGTTAAGTCTAATAGGCTATTTTAATTGACTGGTACCTAACATGATTAGTTAGAAAGACTTTTTAAAAATCTTTAACCTAACTTATTTATTAAATATGTTAGATTTAACTAGATAGGCTGAACATAGGCTAGGTCAAATCCCCATGGCAAATGACTTCTAAACCCATAATGCCATTAAATACTCAAAAACCAAGGCTCATAATTTTTTTTTTGGTGTATCCAGGATCATAATTGTTGTTAAACAAATCGAACAAAAAGACTCTCAACAGAGTATCCCAATTTAATCAAAAAAGAGAAAATAAGTGGTTTTTTGTTTTGTTTTGTTGAAATAGAAAGACATGTAGTCTCAACAAGCAATTGACAATAAGGACCAACGACAAAAACGGGAAAAACAGATTGAGCAGAGGACCGAACCCAAAGTCCCCGACAACCTCAAGGGCATTGGGCACCCAGGCCTATAATGCACGCTATATATCATCAATCAAATCAAATTACAAGGTTAACCAAGCTGCCCATATGAATCATCTTGTCTTGGATGTGTTACGCCTTTTTTCCTTTCTCCGTTTCAACTTTTATTTTGTTTTAATTTATAAGTTAATAATTCGGTTGTATTCATATATTGGTTTGCTAATCGCACATGTTTAATCTATTTTTTTCTTAAAAAAAAAATGTTTTTCCGGGCTTGTGTATTGTTATCATTGGGCTTTTGCTTCTCATGCCCAAAAGATCACTCGCTTGTAGGCATTTTGATTTCAAGTACACGGAGTATGTATCTGGCAGTTGCAATGAATCATACTGAATTTCATATTTTTTTGTACCATGAGCTAAAGTTCTAAGTTCATATCTCAAGCTAACATCTTTTCATAAACTTGGTAACTCTAATATCATACTTCAAAATAAAGGGTTTAAAATCATAAAACTCAAAAATCATAATAACATAGTGCTCAAAAGGCCAAATCATACTTTGTCCAAACTTTTTCTAAAAATAATTTAACTTGGTACTACAAAAGCATATTCTGAAGTCTCCATTCTTGAAAACATAGAAATATCAATAATCCATAAAAACATGTTTGAGACAATAGAAATTTTGCTACAATACATATTTTCTTAATAAATATTTTCCCAAACATGTAAATATTTCTATAGCATACAATATATCAATTTTGGTCCTATGAATTTCTTAGAATAATGTATTTCATGCTCTTCAAAAACCATATCTTTATAAACTTGACAAAAATTATATCTATACATACTTTCATCTCTAATTTTATATTTAGCGATAATCATGCAAGAAACATACTCATAATGGTGAAACTAAGGCTATGAGATCAAATATACTCACCATTTGGAGCCAGGAATGTGTAGATGCTATCAATTTGACCTTAGGAGCTTGGAATGACACCAACAATTGCCATAGAGCAACAAAACCCATGAGTAATTTTTAACAACTCTAGAATAGCTCTAGATCAACTCTAACAACATTGGGGAGCACCTCTACTTAACACTAATGAGAAACGATGATATAACTCCACTTGAACACCAGCCCCACTTTTTCATATGAAAAAACTCAATCCCCCCATCACTCATAATCACCATATATAAGAAACCTTTCTCAAAGAATCCAATTTGCCAGTTACACTCGAAATCAAGCTACAACCATTTGCAGTCCTAGCAATAATTGAATCATCAAGAGGCACATCGTGGCATTAACTCCAACTAAAACTAAATATCTTTAAAAACTACCAAAGACCCACTAACATCCTCATCATTCTTTGCACCAATCAAAACCCCTAAATCCCTTTTGGACTCGCTACATGTTAACCCCCTTCATAACAATCAAAACCGCTTTTGGAAAACTCATCCCTGCAGCATGCTTTGTTAATTCGGAATCTGTTAAAAACAAAGATATATTACAGAACCAAATCTTTCCCAAGGTGACAAGAATTAAAATCGATTCTACCGGCGAATTGCTGACGAATACGTTTTAAGTAAGGAGAGCATCGGTTGCTGCCGTTGTTGCTATTGTGTCTAAAGACATTAGATGTCGAGACATTGGCAGTGTTGATGTTGAGGGTAATGGAAAGGAAAAGACTATGTTGTAGTGGGTGCCGATGTAGAGGCAAGCGTGTTAAGGATCGGACGTGACATGGCGATGACATGTATCGAATGGAGGTGGTACAAGAATGGGAGTAGAGGTCAAACTGGGAGATTGGTTAGATTACGTGTGACTTATGCTGTTGCTGAAACTTTATAGGATGATGATGATGACAACAATGGGGAAGTGTAGATGGGAATGACTATGTGGGTTAGTGGGATGCGGTTACAAGGGTGGGTGTGGTGGTGGATGTGGGGCGGGGGTAAATTTTTTGAATTCCCTTGAAGTTTTTACTATTATAGATGGACACATAATATAAAGAATGTAATGGTTGTCAATTAATTAAAGGAAGTGAATGATTTTTTAAAATCTAAAAGGAAATAAGTGTAATTATAAATAACCTCAAGGAAGATTCCTATAAATTTCCCCTTGAAAAAATTTACAAATTGATCTCTCTCCATACATGTCTGTATAGAGTTTTTTAATTATACAAACATAGCATTATAGAGCAACCACTTAATTGCCCCTTTTTTGGACTTGCAATGGCTCAATAATGGATTTCTAATTTTTAAAGCATTAATTTTTTATCTAATGTCACGACCTAATCTAGACCGTGACCGGCGCATACTAGCTAGCCTTAGGACACAAAATTTTCCAAAAAAATGGACAGAGTTTCTTCTATTTTTTGAATATTTCCTAAGCACAAAACCTGTGAAAAAAAAAAAGCATTATCACTATATACAAATACTACGGCACAACCAGAGTACTATATATATATATATATCAAAATAAGGTTTTCTCATCAAAAATGTCAATTTATGATATCCAAATTTAGGGAATAAAAAAAACTGAGTTATCATATCCAAATACGTATGTAAGAAACATAACATTAATATATAGTCATTAATTCTAAATCAATCAAATCAGTTTTAAAACATAAACTCATCCTCGATCTTGCCTATGGCAAAAAGAGATGTATATCTATCAATTAAGGACAATAAACTCTTCCCTTAACAAGGCTCACGAATTAAAGTAGGCTTACCAAAAGAAAGGGTTTGAAATCTACAAAGCTGGAAAGGGATTGGATCTCGAACCAACATCTGAATCTAAAAAAGTGAGAAAGTAATAGAGTGAGTTTGACAACTGAGTGAGTAGACCAAGCATCCGTAGCTCACATGAGACACAACAAAATCAAACCAGTAATATTATAAAGCTATATAAATAATACACTATAAGAAAAAAAATACTGTTACTGATGGATTTTACCGACTGATTTTAAGGTGTTACCGATGGAAATTTTAGTTATTGACGGTTTTGTCAAACAGTAATAACATGGTAAGTATCACTGGTGAAAAAAATCCACCGAAAATTGTTACTGATGGATTTTGGAAAATCAAATATGTAGATAACAAGCTAGAAAAATTCATCAACAAATTCGTCTGGATGAAATATAGTTTGTTTTAAAATATTTGGATCTTTTACCGGCAAAAAAACTCGTCTGTAATTTTAGTTTTTAATTTTTTTTCTTTTTCTGAATTTTATCGACGGATTTGGTATTTTTCCATTGGTAAATATTTAATTTAATTTTTTTATTTTATCTGTGAAAAAATTCGTGGGTAATTTTAACTTCTAATTTTTTATTCTTCTAAATTTTACTGAAGAAAAAATTTTCCAGTAGATATTTAATTTCTAATTTTTTATTTTTTATTTTACCAATGGAAAATCTATCGATAATTTTCTACTATTGTACGCTTTACATTTTACCTACAAAATACTATTGTACGTTTTACGTTTTACATTTTATGGACGGAAAAATTTGTCGGTAATTATTTTTGTTTTTGATAAATTTTTCAGTAATTTGAATGCTCCCTGAATATTTACAAGTTTATATTTTATTTAATGCTAATTATGAATATGTAAATATATTTCATAAAGAAACATTATAAAAAAAATGCTTAATAAATAGTAAATGTAATAAATTTAAGTTCAAAATGTAAAATAGATAAAAATATCAGAAAGTCTACAAACCGAAATATAAATAGTTAAACATATAACAAATAAAGAAAAAACAATAACTCAATTTAGGAAAAGTCAGTAGCATCATCATCATCGTCAACATACCATCACTATCGTCATCATAATCATCGGTATCTGGTGGTACAAAAGAGCCTGCCTGCATTTTCTTCCACAAAGACATCATTTCTTTCTTCATCTGGTTTCTTAATCTCGTCTTCTTCTCCTTCATCTACTTTCTTATTTCTGTCTCCAAGGCCTTTTCTTTGTCCTCCATCTAATTTTACATCTCCTGCAACTGGCACTGTCTTTTTGCATCCTTTCCTTGCATATGATGAGGTTCCGCGTTGAGCAGGTGAACTTGCTCACGGACTTCATCGTCTTTGGAGGTGGACCCAGTGCCTGTAGATGCCTAGTGACAGAGGTAGAGGACAAGCTACTAGCATAAAATGACCCCATGTTGAAGATATGGTTATTGTAAGAACCATCGACTACCCCTTGCCATAACTGGTCCTTATCAATCGGTGGGCACTCCTCACTAGTTGTAATCATCATCTGCTCCCACTAGGCTGTAGCCTCCTAATAGCGCTGCTCACAGGCATGCTATAAGAAAATAAAATTAATTAAACATCACTTCTCAATACTTCTCAATATATCAATCTAGTCAAATAAAATTCACAATATAATCAAACAAACATTTAAAGATCCTAAAACCGTTATCGAGCACACCCCCTTATAATATCACAACATGCATATCTTGCAATCTCCGTATACAGAATCAATCTCCATAGTAAACAATGCAAATAAGTCAGGGAAGGACCTCTACCCCCTTTCCCCCAATCATGTAATCCTAATTTCCTACAACTCTATCTTAGAAATCATAAGTCTCTATCCTAACAAAAAATGTAATTAAATGAGAAAAAATTACTTACCTTAAAAAAGACAAGAGAATTATATGCTCCACCACAGTAATGTCCCAAGCGGATTCGACGCTCTCTAGCAAAATCAATTATTTAAATTAATAAATCAAAGTTGCTTAACAAATAAAACCACAAATGCAATAAAAACTTAAGAATCAAAGTTAAGAAAAAATGAATGAACCAAACAAGCTTCTTCAAGATTTGGGGAAACTTAAGTTATGAAACACTAGTATCTATTACTGAAATGGCAAAATCAATTCTTTTAAAAAATTCCCAAACAAAAACAATGAGATAGACAACTTAATCCATAGCAAATATTGGGAGAAACACAAATCAAAGTACAAAAACAAATTAAAACACTAACCTGAAGGAACATTTCCTACTGAACTAGAAACACAACTAGCACTAACATTACAATGGCCACAAACAATAAGGTATTTATGGTTTTGACCAACTCAGTTTAAGAAAGCTGGCAATATAGGCAGTAACTATCATCATTCCTAAATATTAAGCATCATATTTGTCAATGGCCACAACAAAATGGACGAAACTAATTAGTGGTAATGGTAAGTGTATACCTGAGACAAAGAAGGAGATGGTGTTGGTGCTTAAGAAGAAAAGGCCGTGAGTTGGACTTCCTCCAGATCTTGAGCGACGGCGGCCTTGGACTTCCACTGCATTGACTATTGTGTTGGCACCTTCAGGCATTGTTCGTTGTAAAGAGTTGGGGCGTATAGCGGAGTTAGGGCAAATGATGGGTGGCCCTAGGAGGGAGAGAGAGAGATGGGGCGTTGAGATGGGAGGCAACTAGAGTCGCACCAGCCGCCAATGTTGACCGATGAAAAGGGTGGCTAGATGTTCAGCAACATCCAGCAAAGGACAGCATGGCTCGACGGTAGTGAAGTTTGGCAGTGGAGGGCGCGACGTTTCCTTTTCCGACTTACGGTGCGCGTGCGGTGGGGGTGGTGCGGTGCGGCTTCACGGCCTAGTAGGGTGGTGGTGATGCGGGTGGCTTGTGCTGTACACGATGGTCTTCATGGTGAGGCCTCGCAATCGATCTCCTCCAGATGCATGCACAGAGAGAGAGAGAGAGAGAGAGAGAGAGAGAAAAAAAATGTCAAGAAAGGAGGAAAAATAGTTAAAAATCTAAAAACTCAACTTATTACTAAAAAATTATTGGCGGAAATTTGAATTATTGACGAAAAAATTTTATCGGTAATTTCAGCCATATGCACGCTCGTCTATGCCAATTTCCAGTGGATTTTTTCGCCACTAGATGATTTTTTCCAAAATTTTGTTTACAGACGAACTTTTCCATTGGTAATATTAATTTTTTTTGAAAAAATAATCGGAATTATTTACTGACTAAAAAATCCGTCGGTGATGATTGAAACCAAAAAATTTTTCTATTCAAATTTCAAGTTTTCTGTCGATAACACCAACAGAAAAAATCCATCAGTAACTTGCATATTTCTGGTAGTGATATGGTAAAAACATAGTCATAATCAAAATAAATACACATAAGGAAGTGGTCTCGGATAGGAAATCACACACTCGGGCGGTTATTCCCTTAGGAGATCCTGCCTTCCATTAGGAACCACAAACACCTAGACCTATACTCATCTATCATGTACCATTCTTATTTGGTCATGTAACACTCTTATCACTCAATGTGCACCTTGGCTAACGCCACCTACCATTAACTGTAGTTCCTATCTTGGGCATTTCCAAAACAATTTATAAAATAACCAATCATTTTCGTAGTTTAGTACTTTTCTCAAATATTTTCATCCAAATACCAAACATAAGCATTGTGATAACCAATCGGCGAATGCACCGAATCGTTCAAGTAATAAAACACAGTGAGTGAGTATCATCCCACGAGGATTGTTTCAAATGACTCAAACAAGATCACTTAAGAAATTTTGCCTAATGACATTCTGTCATTATTAATTGGACTTCAATTATGCTATTTGACTTAAAATTCCAGACCTTTTGAATTAAGGCTTGCCGAACTCAAATATGGGTCACACAATAAAGTTTTTTATATGGAGATAATAGTTATAAGAATGACTTGTTATATTATAATAAGAAAAAGATAAGCCTAGAAATAAGAATAATAACATAAAGTAAAATGAAATCTAAATAGAAAAGTTGTTATCTCTTGTTGTCACTTGTTCCTAAAGTAGAAAGAAAATAGTTCTTAAGATCTCTCCCCTTCCTATAAGGCTTAGGAGTAAATGAGGGTGGATCAGATAAGATTCGAGCACCTTAAGCTAACACCCAGATCGAGCGCAAAAACTAGCCACATTAGACAAGAGCTTGAAATCACGACATCAAAAAACAAAACAAAGAAAAATAGTAGGGGCAACAAGATAATTAGCAGAACCCCTTTTTTGTGTTATAAGTTGAAAAGTTGTAGCAACCAACATGCAACAAAGAGATAGATTGGAATAGATAAAGTGCATTGTGGTCTATGGAAATTATTTGTCTTGTAACAATAAACAAATGCAATATAACTAAGGATCAAATGCAACTAATTTAATGAAAAAAATATATAATAAAAACAAAGACTTGTAAGTGTATATTCATCAAAGAAGAAAAAATGGAGCTGATTCAAGCATAAAAGAGGTGCACATGGTATTCTTATATGAAAGAATCAATATAAATATACTAGGTATTTAAAATAAAATCTTCTTTTAATTTCTTTGAGCTATACGGCATCATACTAACACTAATACCATCATTATGAGCTCTCATACTCAAAACCATATAAAATGATGCAAGTCTTGCAATATGCAAAATTGTCTCAATCACAGTATATTAAGCATGGCAAACCTTAAAAATCCTACAAAACTAAACTGTTACATGGAATATAATTATACATAATTTATTTCCTTTTCTTTTTACCAAGAATGCAAGATTTACTCCGCATTTTAACTCGTCGTATTATACCCTACGTTCCTCTAGCCATTCCGTTTTGCAATTCTTTCTGAGTTCTAATTTCAAGTAGCAATCAATCACTCAAGAAGTATGAATAACATTAATTATTAAATACAAAATTAATCAATCAACTTACATAGACTAACAAATTTTATCATTCACAATTTAATTCAATAATCTGGTAGCAAAAGTGCACATTGCTCACAATAGCAAAAAGGGAAAGAGAGATAACCGAGACTTATAAAATAAAAGAGGTGGCCGATAATGAAAATTCGGCTCTAAATTGAGATTTGCATGTAAGAAGGAGCAATAACTACTAGAATGCAACCTTAAGCAAGTGCATGAAATAAGGGAACATACAAGATAATTGATGAAACAAAGAACACTGATGGCATTCCTAAAAGGTCTCTGGTAGGGTCAAACCTTGTGAAAATAGGCCGGATACCATTTACACAATTGCAACTCTACTAAAAACGCTTGCTCCAATTAGTCACAGGAAAAACCTAAATCTTTAATATCAATTTTGTCACAACCCAATTTGGACTATGACTTGTGCATAGGGAGCATGCTCCCTAGCTAGCCTTAAGATGCAAAATTTTCTAGAAAAACAGACAGAGTTTCCTCTATTTTTTGAATATTTCTCAAACACAAAACCTATATAAAAAACATACTCATAATATCCAAATACCACGACACAATAAAAGTATTGTGTGTGTGTGTGTGTGTGTGTGTATATATATATATATATATATATATATATAAGGTTTTTCTCATCTAATATGTCATTTTAAATTCAAAGTATAACATACCATAAAACTTGTCAATCCATGATGTCCAAATTTAGGAAACAAAACAAAAAAAAAACTGAGTTATCATATCCAAATACATGTGTAAGAAACATAACATAATATGTAGTCACTACTTCTAAATCAATCAAACTAGTTTTAAAATATCAACTCATCTCTGATCCTACTTGTGATAGAAAGGACCTACATCTATCAATTAAGAACAATAAACTCTTTCCTCAAGAGGGCCCATGAATTAAAGTGTGCTTACCAAAAGAGAGGGTTCAAAATCTATTAAGCTGGAGGGAAAGTAACAGAGTGAGTTTGATAACTTACTAAGTAGACCAAATATCCATAGCCCACATGAGATGAGACAATAACTAAATTAGACCAGTAATATTAGAAAGCTATATAAATAATGTGTTAAAAACATATTCATAATCAAAATAAATACATATGGGGAAGTAACCTTGGACAAGAAATTCGATTAGGATCACACACTTGAGAGGGATGCTAAAGGGGGGCAGAGGAATGCTAGCATGGTCTACACCACTTAAAATCTAGGTGTTTCAACCCTTTTTTTTAGTTATCACATTTGAAATATTTTTAAGAGACGAAAATAAAAGTTAACTCTTTATTTTTTTTTTCTTCTTTTTGTTAGCTAAAACGTGTGAACATAAAAGGAAAAAAAAAAACTACGCTTTGATCAATTCCATTCCAGTATTCCTCACCAGAAACAATTCCATTCCATTATTCACGGCTCTGATTCTTGTATTTTAAAATTTGTTAGAATCAACTCCTTGATTTTTATTTTAATCTATGTTTTCACCGTTACCAAAAAAAAAAAAAATTATGTTATCACCTGCTCTTTTATAAAGTTAAAGTAAAGCCTCTCGCCCGCGTTTCCCCTTTTCCACTTTTAAACTTCCTCTTTCTCTCTTTTTCAAGTTTTATTTCATTTTATTTTAAATTAATTCTCATTTTACAAACCCATTTACTTTAATAGAATAAAATTAAAAATAATAATAATTAATGGAAAAAAATTGTAATATGCATATGCTGTAATATACCATCTAATATTTATATAATTTGATTTGCTATTAAATAAACATATTATAGTATCATTTATTGTAACACAAATGGAGTCTGGCATCATATATAATATCATTTACCAAGATTAATATGGGAGATTGCATTGGGAAATTGTTAATGTTGATATTTGTTAAAACCACCTTACAAGAAAAAAATGAAATATCCATTGATTTTGAAATTTTCCTTAGGCTCCGTTTTGAATTATTATAACTTCTGTCTTTAAAGTGTACAGTTTTTAAGATAATGGTGGAAAATTAATGAACTAGAAAGATTAAAATTGTTAGGTTGAGATGGTGGATTTCTACAATAGACATAATAAAATTAAATAAATTATAAAATCTTTTGCTAACTGTCATGAAGAAGGAGAGATTAGTTCCCGATTTAGCAAGTTGAAGATTATAGGATAGTTGAGGAAAAAAATTGTCTCTATTAAGCCATATTAACTTGGCTAAATCCCATTAAAGACGAACATTCAAAAAGGTTTATACGAGGAAGAAAAATATATCTCCTAACATAATAAGACAAAAATGAATATTGGGTAAAAAGAACATTGGTGCACGTTAATTTCTTTTTACGTTACCTTTTTATCCCCCTTTTTTTCCTCCAAATTTCTACCCACTTTTTCATTACAATTATCAATGCGTATCCCTCCCGTTGTGGTAAAGGTGCAAATTAAGAGATACATTTAATATATATATAATTTCATTGGGATTGTTGTTCTTACCTAGAAATAGTGGTAAGGATGCGAGTAGCTCCGACGTCCGTGAAAACAGGGGGTGGGGTACCTGCAAAGACACTCCGACGCTCAAGTCAGTGAATGAAAGAGGCATAGAGTGGTAGAGAATAGTATGTAATTAGAGTTGTGATACCTGGGGGCGTTACGCCCCCTTATATAGTGTGAGACGACCCCTTGGTAGATCTGTTATGATCTAGTAAATCTGTTATGATCTTCCTTAATTGTATGAGATATACGTGTGATTTAGTTAGTATTAAAGATAATGATCAGATATAATAAGATAATAATATGATATTATGAGATATATAAAGATCCTGTATGGAGAATCTGTAGGAGATACTATGCCATGTGGGCAAGTTGTGGGACCCCTTGAGAGAATTCTCTAATATTGGGCCAAGGTCTAGGGGCCTATATTTTTAGTCCAGCACATAGCCCCCGAGCTTGGTCGTAGGCCGAGTAGCTAGTGTTGAGGTGTCATGACTGTGGCGTGTTAGTTTGAGGACTACGTGCCGAGCTCGAATAAGTTAACTTCTTGTGTGTAGCTCAATCTTCCTTTTCAGTGGTTGTAGTGACAGTTGTTGAATTTAAAGTGACCAGCCCCCTAGCAGTTTGGTGAGATGGGCTGTTTAGTTTTCTTGGTTTTGGCAGTTGGTTAGGCGATGAATGCCGAGAACCATAGGCGAGTTTGAGTTGCAGGATTTAGTATGGTTATGGTATGTCATCTCAGTTGTTGTGAGCCATTGAATTAAAATGACAAGCCCCCAATCTTTGATTAGGTGGGGTGTCTATAATAGTGTTTGTGTTGCTCTTTTTGCTAGAAGTGATTTTTTGGTCTGTTTCGAATAGTCTAGCAATTGCTTGAAGATGACTTGAATGAGTCAAGGTCCTAGTTAATTTGGCCGAGCTGTCATAACTTTGGCTACAGGATGATCCTAGTTATGGATGCTCACATGATGTGCATTGTACTTTCTTGTCTGTGTCAATTGGCGATTAAAGCCCCTAGCTTATTTATTACTTTGATGACTTCGGTAGCCGAGTCTTCTATTCCTTTCTTTTTCATTTGTGAGTTTGGAGATCTTGTCAAAGTTCTCTTGTGTGATCTACTAGTTTAGAGTCTGGAAGTTAGTTCTCATTGCTAAGTTCGGTCGAGGACGATGATATGTTTGGTTGGAATAATGATTTTGCTTCATGGTAGCTCAGCCAAGAAAGGCAAGGTGCTTGATTATGTTTTGCCAATATAGGGCTTATTTGGGAAGTTGACTTATGGACCTTTTATTCCGATGTTAGCATCTGAGCCCTTTGCTGCTAGAGTTTGTTAAATTTCTTCTGCTTGCATGCTTGAAGATCTACTAGATCGTCTCTATGGAGGTATATGGAATTATGCCATGAGAGGAGAGAGGTTACTTTCATGTCTACTATTCTTTTGATGACATCAAGAGTGGAGTAGTCGATCCTTTTAGACGGGAGGTCTTAATCATGCTCTGGGTACAACTAGACAGCTAGGTGTCGACAACTTTGTCGCGCTAAGAGGTGAAGGTATATTGTTGTCGTATTGTTCTAGAAAGTGGTCGGCGATTGGCCGAGTTTATTTTGATCTTGTAACTCTTGTCAGAGAGTGCTCGGATATGCTCGACTGGTGCTGGAGTCGAGGCTATCATACTGTAAGTTGGACTTCGCTAGTCTATGGTTTAGAATGTTTTCGGATCAAGTCTGTGGACATTATGAGGTTCTTTGAGGATGTTCTCTAGCAGTAGCAAGTGTTAGGAAATACTCGTTATCTATTTCCTTTTGAAGTTGTGTTCTGCTTGCTCGTAAGAGTTGTTCCTTTTTGAGTAGTTCGGAGATGCTCTGTCAGGGTTGAAGATGTCTTATTTGCACGCCAAAAGTTGGACGTCTTGAGTGGTTCAATTTTGATTGTGTATCCGAAGATGGCCTAATGTGGATATCCTTTCGCCATATGGGGTGCTCTGAGGTGTGAAGACATCTCGTTGTTGCATTACTCTGGGAGTGCTCGCCACTTGTCCGAGTATACTTAGATCTTGTATTTCTCTTATTGGAGAGTGCTCGGATGTGTTCAGCTGGTGCCGAGGTTATTTTGAGATTGGCTGGTGTAGCCTATATAGGTTGTTTTTCCTTTTGATGAATTCGGCTCTTTTATATAGACTTAGGACTTTACTCTTTGTAGTTCTTGTTCTCCTTAAGTGCTTCAGAGACTACTCGGCCGGGGCCGAGGTTGTCCTACTTGCACGTCAGAAGTAGGACTCCTTGAGTAGGAGTGAGTGCCGGAGCAAGCCTGATACCATGACTTTGTTGGAAACTTAACCTGAGAAAGCGGGCGCCTGGTGGGACCAGGGCTTTTTTGGAAGCTCAGTCTGTGATCTATGATTAATTATTTGAGAATACGTTGTGTGCTGTCTCAGGATGTTGTGCGTTTTTCGGAAGAGAAGTAAGTTTTGTAGGTAGGAAAAACCTATTATCTTGCACATAAAAATGATATCTGGGAGTTCCTGGTAATATCAGGGCTTTGCTGAAAACTTAGCCTAAGAAGGTAGAGTGCCTGGTGGGATCAGGGCTTTTGGGCCTGAGAAGGTAAAGTTCCTGGTTGGATCCTTCTTGATCTTTTAAGTGGTTCGGATCTGCTTGGTTGGTGGAGATGAGGTGTCTTCACAACTCAGATGGTGCCGAGGTTGACATGAGACAACTGTGTGTAGATGCGCCTTCACTACTCGGCTAGTGCCAAGGTTTACAGTGAGTATGGCGGATTTGGCCTTTCACTGCTCGGGGCTGGAGCCGAGGCTATCGTGAAAGTGCGCCTTCACCACTTGGCTAGTGCCAAGGTTGACGTGAGTATGGTGGCTTTGACCTTTCATTGCTCGGGGCTGGAGCCGAGGTTGACGTGAAAGTGCGTCTTCACCACTTGGCTAGTGCCAAGGTTTATGTGAGTACGGCGGCTTTTTGCTGAAGCAAGCTTGATACCTGTCACATAAAAATGATACAAATACGTCTAGCACAGGAATGGTTAGATCATAAATAAGTTGATATTTCAGATGAAATGACTTGTCTTGCATAAAAGGAAATATCTAAGATATGAAAGAGGGTGTGTCCTGCAGATAAAAATAATCAAATTTATAAATAAGATGATTATGAGAGTAGTAGAAACATATATGGGTGGATGCTTGGCCTGAAAAGGCAGAGTGCCTACTAGGGATGCCAACCAGGGCTTTGCTAGGAGATCGACCTGAGAAGGTGAAGTGCTTGGTGGGACCAAGGCTTTGATGAGAGCTCGGCCTGAGGAGGCCACGTGCCTAGTGGGACCAGGGCTTTGATGAGAATTCGGCTTGAGGAAGCCAAGTGCCTAAAAAGTAAGTTAGTATCGTGATATACTCATAAGATATCAGAGGATTATGCATTGAATAAATGCTTAAGGTTTATGTATAATAGATAGTTTATGAACATAATAAAGATGTATCTTGTTAGATTTTGTCAAGGAGACAACTCAGGCAAAGGGTGGCAATATGGTCGACCAAAGGTGGAGCTCGGCCGAATGGGATGTTGAAGCTTTCCCTATTCAAAGACAATGCTCGGCATCCAAGAATCAAGGTTAGTTGAATAAAATAATAATAATTAATTCATTTCAAAGCTGTTTGTTAGTGATTGACAATTGAGATGAGCTTGATTCATGAGTGCAGATAGCTCAACATAGTTGTTAGGCCAAGTTGATATGCAATTCCTGTCAAGAAGGAGATAATATATATATGTGGCATTGATTAATCATACCAAACCTGTCATGTAGTGGCTGTGCACTCTTCTTGTTCATGCAAAATGCTCAGTTAAGAAGTAGTAGAGGTTATCTGACATGTATCAAGATTTCAGCCTGGATGGCAGAGATAAAAAGGGAGCTCAACTGGTCAAAGGTGGAGCTCGTCCAATAATATTTATATGTTGGTTGATCATGAACACAAGATAAGTATAGAGCAACTGAGAATTGTTTGAACAATTCTTCACTCGTTATCTATTGAGAATTGTTGGTAAGCTGGATCATATATTGAGCAATTGTCAATGCTAAGCCAAAAGCAGTGATAAAGGTCGGCTAAGGTGTCTGAGCTTGGATAAAGGAGGTGTCAAAGCTGGTCTAGGCCGGTGGTATACTGGTTGTTGTTGCGTTTTTTGTTTGTCATGATTTGGTTGTTGGCACAGCGCAGATGTAACACTGCATAATAGTGATAATGCCTGTTTCCCTGCAAGACAACTGAGTCCATGATTATCATGAGAAAGACAATCTGATAAGGGGTTGGTCTTCATGATTATGGCCAAGTCCAGCAACTGGGCCAAGTTGGCATTTGAATATTTAATTTCAAACATGGCAGTGTAGCTTCACCTGTCAAGGATTATGCTTGGCATCCAAAAAATTATTAGATCAAAATTAATTGATCAAGAAAATAGGATAATAAAAATTTCCTATATCATAGTTGATAAGCCAAGTTGAAATTCGACTCTGTGAACACAAGGTATATATAGATATTTGTATAGCATTAGGTAGTCAAACTAGGATTGGTGTAGTGGTGAGTAGGCTTATCTACGGGTTGTAAAGGCCTTGGTCCGCGCCCCATTGTTATTGTTTCCAGCATTTTTATGCGCTGGTTCCTTTCCTTCCCTTTTTTTTTTTTTTTTGCGTTGTGGGCTTGAAGCCCAAAAATGAAGAAAACCTAGTTCCTTCCTTCTTCTTTGTGAAGCTGCAACCACAGGGGTAGGGAAATAGTGGTGGACCAGTTTGCATCTGAGAAGAAGGAGACAGCTTTCGTCTGGCTAGCTTACATCACCGGCGTTGAGGGACGAGGTGCGCCACGTTCAGGCTAGGGAGGAGAGATCCGAGTCTTCTGGTTAAGCGGCGCGATTGAGAAAATTGGCGGCGAGGCGAGCAAGCCTGTTTTGCGAGAAAATCATCGATGGGGTTCCAGGCAACCCGCGATCCTGCGGAAAGCTTTCGGTGGTTGATTAGCTGCTGGTATGCTGGCAAGCTGCATGATGGATGCTTCTGTGCTGTGAGCAGTGGCAAAAGTTTCCTTTTTCCCCGTGATTCAATTTCTAGTAATAGAGAAAACTTAAAAAATATTGCTTTGTGATGAACATAACATATATGATGTATTCTGGGTACTGGGTAGGAATTAATCAAGGAGAAATAAGCCCATGACTTAAGCTCTTATGTACTCCCATTAATATTTGCTTGAAGTTAATGTGAGTGTGTTCCAGAGTCTTGGTGGATATCACCTAGGAATCAATGTTCTTGACGATAGAGAATCATGGCCAGATATCATGTATTATTGGAAAGAGAGAATAATGAAAAGATAGAACCTGAGGGCATGATTCACTTTAACTCGTAGGTAGACAATTTGATGGAGTTGTTCCTTTGTGACATGAGATTTTTATGTCTTTCCCTGTAACATCTTCTCTAGGAAAAGAGAATCGGTGTGATATTGTAAATTCCACAAATACTGTAAATTCCACAAATACTGTTGTTAATTGTTGTAATTATTGTTAATCATGATGAGAACCATGATATATGTCTTTGCCCTCTCTTCTCTTTCACCAAGATTGAAGAATTTTGATTATGAAAATTGTAGTGATAGAGAGATAGAGCAAATTTGAAATTTTAATTATTTGAAGGCACGATTTTGTGCAATTTAGCAGGCAGTCTATTGCTAAATATGAAATCATGTGAATATACTATTGTGATTTGGATTTAATCAGAACTTGCATCAAGTTGGTATGCATTATGTGGTTCATGTAATTCCCGTAAAATCTTGAGAAGATGAAATAATAGAGAAAAATGATATGGGAATTCACTTTGATAATGAAAGAAAAATGGTGAGATATCGCCTGAAATCTTTAAATTAATTGACAATACACAGGTGTTCTTGATAAAGATTTGTTTCCTGGTTGATTATTATTCTAGTGGTCTTTGCAAAGTTGTTAATCACGATGGATATCATGTCATGTGCTTAGCCCTGTTATTTTTATATTTTGGAAATTTCGAATCAGGTAAAGTTCGACATTTAGAAGCTTACTATTTGGAAAAGTGGTACTTCTAGAAAATTACAAATTGGCAGTGCGTAAAAGGTTTCTGTGCCTTTGATAAAAGGGGATGTATCTTGTGCATGATAGGTGTTGTTTAATATAATTCAATGTATGAATATACAAGAATGATGGTAAGATGTCACCTGTAATTTTGAGTTAATTGATAATAAAGAGCAAACTCTTGACAAGAGTTTGCTCCTCGTAAGATAATGATATGCTGTTTGATTTGCAAAAAATTAATCACGATGAATATCATGTTATATGCATGCACTGTCCAAAGCCCAGATCATATGAATACATGACTATCAATTAAATGTCACATGTAATTGTATCAAATTGATGTAAATGATCTGGTTCCATGCAATTGACATAAAAAATTGAAAGTTCACTTTGGCAGTGAGAGGAAAATGGTGAGATATCACCTGAAAATTGATTTTTTCTGACAATAGGGAGAAGCTTGCGATAAGGATTTGTAGTCTGGCTCATTCTGCAGACCTTGGTAGGGCAGGCTTGTTTATCGGCTCCACGGTGGGCGCCAACGTTCTTACCTAGAAATAGCGGTAAGGATGTGAGTAGCTCCGACGTCCGTGAAAACGAGGGGTGGGGTACCTGCAAAGACACTCCGACGCTCAAGTCAGTGAATGAAAGAGGCATAGAGTGGTAGAGAATAGTATGTAATTAGAGTTGTGATACCTGGGGGCGTTAAGCCCCTTATATAGTGTGAGGTGACCCCTTGGTAGATCTGTTATGATCTTCCTTAATTGTAGGAGATATACGGGTGATTTAGTTAGTATTAAAGATAATGATCAGATATAATAAGATAATAATATGATATTACGAGATATATAAAGATCTTGTATGGAGAATCTGTGAGAGATACTATGCCATGTGGGCAAGTTGTGGGACCCCTTGAGAGAGTTCTCTAATATTGAGCCAAGGTCTGGGGGCCTATATTTTTAGTCCAGTACAATTGCAATATGTTTTTTAAGTTTTTTAACTTTTTGTTTCATTAAAACTTCAACTAAAAATTGTGGTTTATAAATAACGCTCATTCAACAAAGTAACTGCTGCCCACTCAAAAAATAAAGGTAACTTCTGAAAAATAAAAAATGTAAAAATAATGAAAATGGATCAGAGAGAGAGTAACAGTAATGTAACTCGTGTTTACTCAACAAATGAGTGTATCACAATTGTTAGACGTGATAGCAATGGTACAATTTGCTAGGAAAAAAGAAAAAAAAAAACTTGATGGCTTCACATGTCATCGATTCAATATGAACAGACTAAGTTAAGCGGATTGACTAGAGTCGTTCGCCCCACTCTTCACGGATGCATGCCCTTTTTAACATTCCAAAAAAAAAAGACATGAAAGTGCATTGTGCTCCTACTTCACGCCATGCTGACTAGACTTTATTTATACTAGCGACTCGTGAGTGCTGAGTAGCTTTTTTAATTGTTTTGCGTATTATTTTAATTAGAGATAAATAATATGATTGGTAACAATTAAATTGAATAAGATACATATTAAAAAACATAAAAAATAAAACACATATTTATAAAAAAATTATAAAAACAAATTATTATATTATCATGTTATTATAAAAATGATTTAATAAAAAAACTATAAAAAGATTGGTAACGTAATAAAATAAAACAAATTATTATATTATCATATTTATTATAATAATTATAAAACATACATCGTCTAAAAAGACTAATCCGAAAAGTCAAGTTTAATTTTTTGAAGACCTATAGCCAATATTATTATTTAAAATAATTGTCTAATTCAAAATAAAATTATTATATTTGATTTGATGAAAATTAGGAATCATATTTGATAATAAATTTGGAATAAAATGTAATCAGTCAATTACATTTATTATTACTAATAATTCAATCTCAATTTCAAATTTAAAAATGTTCAAATCTAAAAGAATATCATATTATACTCTCTGAAAAATTATTAAATAAAAAATTGTGAATCCTGATTGGCTGTAAAATGTAATTATTACTTCTGACCTAACAACAAATTAGAAATCATGATTGATAATAAAATCAGAATAACGTATAATCAATCAATTATATGTTTATTAATAATTATTTAATCTCAATTTATAATTCAAAATTTTAAAAATGTTCAAATCTAGAAAAATAACATAGTATATTCTATAAAAAATGATTTAATTAAAAAGTACTCTACACCAATGGTAATAGAACATAATTAACTTATTATCATAACTATATCTACATTTATTTTGATGATTAAGATTGATACATTCTCTAAACAAATGACCCTTAAAAAAATATGACTTAATTTTTTCAAGTCCTATTTCAAATATTATTAGTTAAAACAAATATCTATTCTAAAAGGAAATTAGTATATTTGATTTGAAAAAATAGGATTCATAATTACTAAAAAAATAGGAATAAAGTATAAATTATAATGAATAAACTGTATTTGTTATTTCTTAATCATTTAATCTCAAATTCAATTCCTAAATTTAAAAAGTAATCTAAAAAGGTGATATTATATCATCTAAAAAATATTTAATGAAATTATGAGTATTAATTATATTTATTAAAATTATTTTAAATGATACATTCTCCAAAAAAATAATCCAAAAAAAAATCTCGTTAATTCCAAGTCTCGTTCAAATATTATTCTTTATAAAAAATATTTAATTTAAAAGAAATTAATATATCTAATTTATCTAAAAATTAAGAATCTTGATTGATAATAAAATTGGAATCAAATCTAATAAATCAATTATATAATTTTTTGGTATGTATGATTACTAATGATTTATTCTCATTTTCAAATTCAAAATTTTAAAAATATTTAGGTCTAAAAAATAAAATATTATATTATCTAAAATCTATTTAATTGAAAATAATTTTACAGAATTGGTAATAAAATATAATTAACTACACTTATTACAAAGGTACCAAAAAAATATATCAACTCTCATTTCCTAGTCCTATATCAAATATTGTTCTTCAAAATAAATACATAATTGAAAAGGAAATTAGTATATCTTATTTAACAAAAAATTAGGAATCATCAATCATGATTTTTAATAAAATTGAAATTGAAGTAAAGTACAATCAATAAACTATATTTATTATTACTAATAATTTAATCATATTTTAAATTAAAAAAAAATTAAAATGATCAAATCTAAAAGAAATAACATTATATTCTCTAAAACAAACTATTTAGTAAAAAAAAATTATGAGTAATGATTGGTTATAAAATATAAATAATTATATTGATTACAATTATGATACATTCTCTAAATAAATAACTCCAGAAACATTGCTTCCCATTTGAATCAAGTCTAATCATTTAAGTTTATATATATATATATATATATATATATATGATTATCAATTGTTTAATATCAATTTCAAATTGAAAGTTTTAAAAATGTTCAATTCTAAAAAAAAGTACACATTATATTTTCTAGAAAAATGATTTAATCTAAAATTATTCTACACAGTTTGTATAAAGGATAATTAACTTTGCTTATTATAATTATTATAATTGATGCATTCCCCAAATAAAATTATCTGAGCAAAATAATCTAATCAAAATTTTCCAATTATTTTTAAAATATTTTTTATAAAAAACCTACTATTCACATGGGCAATTAATTCCATGAAATATGAGCATTGAACATAGATAATAGTGATCAATTCCATGAATTTGAAATTAAACTATCTATAGCATCGGTAGAAAAAAAATTATTGATCAAAATATTGTATCAAAAAAGGAATTTGTTTATCAAAAAACCAACAATAGGCTAAACTTATCAGTTAAAAAAAGAAAAATAAATTTATAAACAACAAAATAAACTAAAAAAATAATTTCTATTGTACTATAAAAGATAAACTAAAAATTCAAATAAAAATTGACAAGGGATTCAAAATCAAAGCATCAACAACAACAAATTAGATCTCGTCCATATCAGCTTGAAAGGTTCTCATGTTATTAGTATCGAAAGAGTGATAACAAATAGAAATAATATAAAATAAAAAAATTAATCACAAATTAACATTGTCACCAAGATAGACAGAAAAAGACAACTGATATAGAGTATTGTACCATATATCCTACAATTTGCTCACTTATATACCTTACCTTTTTATAATTATTTGATAGACATTTTACATTTATTATAATTTTTAATGATCAATTATTACTAAATCATTCGCTTGATATTATTATCGCATTTATTGGCTTTTCATGAGGAGGAAATCAAATATATGGTTAAATGACACATCATCCATTTCCTTTTTTTCAAAACCCGATTTAGAATTGTGTGTGTGTGTTTATATATATATATATATATATATGAATGATTTGTACTCACAATAAATATAATATTGTGTCAATACATTTCTATCGACTACATATATATGATTTGTACTCACAATAAATAGAATATTGTGTCAATATATTTCTATTTATCATTAGATAAAATGTCACTTAAGTTGGTTCTCCCATCTCATCGAAGGATATATAGGATTGTGTGTGCATAATATTTGTGAGTTAAAATAATATTAGTGCATATTTACTCTATCTATACGTGTATTTCTATCGTCAGGGTACCATGTGTGAAAATAATGAGGATTTTGTCCGAAAAAGATATTTGATGACTTTAACAATAATGCTATATCAATATTGGAATATTCCCTCCCATTGCAGTTCCGCGTCACCTTTCCTTCCAATTAGTATTCGCTGTTGAGTGATGTTACAGGAACGCATGACTCCGACGCACTGGCTCGACTTATTGAGCAATCCACCGTTCAAAGCTAATTCTTTTTCTAAAAATATTTATAAAATATTTCTTTTATGTAATCTAATGGATTTTGGCTTGTGTGTCGCGACACACTGGATGTACACCCATCATTTCTCTTCGTTGTTGCATTGCCCTTTTTCGTTTTCTGATGTAAACGGGTTGATCGATTTTACTTTATATTGACGCCGCGTTGACTAGACTTACTTTATACGTGCTGCTGATTCACGTCCTTGTCCTTCATCATACACACATACACACAACCTAGTTCTCCTTTTGCTCTGAGTGATACTTCTCGTAACTATCTGCTTCGTGTTGCCACAAGTATCATGAGTTCCAGATTTCTTGGCTTGCCTGTACTTTATTATGTGCTTTTCATGCACATATCACTGGTGCAGCTACTTGCGTTAAACCCCGACACTGGCAATGTTACTTTTAAGTGCATTCAGAGGGAAAGGCAAGCACTGCTTTCTCTGAAACGGGGTTTTCAGATGGTGGGATATGATGAGCTTCCTTCGTGGGGAGATGGAGAGAACCAGAAGGAGTGCTGTAACTGGGAACACGTTCAGTGTAGCAACGAAACTGGTCATGTCTTGATGCTCGATCTCTATTTCATCCAAACTTCTACTCTCACCCGATCCATCCCTGATGCTATTGGTTCTTTAACCCATTTGAGACACCTCTGTCTTTCATACCGCGGTTTCGAAGCAAACATACCCGATGAACTAGGGAACTTGCTTTTCTTGGAGCATCTTGATTTAAGTGGAAATAATTTCGCTGGAACAATTCCTCTTCATTTTGGAAATCTTTCCAACTTGCAATATCTTGACCTCAGTCCCCAATATAACAAATCATCATACTTAAGTTCTGATTTACAATGGGTATCTCATCTTTCTTCCTTAAGGCATCTTTCGCTCAGTGGTGCTAACCTCAGCAGTGCAAACAATTGGCAGCGACGAGTGAGTGGTCTTTCTAATTTACAATACTTAGACTTCCACGGTTGTAATCTTCTAGATTCCATCTCCTCTTCACTTTCCCCCGCTGCTAATTTCTCCACTTCTCTGTCATTTGTGGATATCTCTGACAACTATTTGATGAATTCATCCTTAATATTTCCATGGCTAATGAATTCTACTCGTAGCCTTTCTATTCTTAGAATGAATGATAATAGTTTAAAGGGAACCATACCAGAAGCTTTCGTGGATCTGAGTTCTCTCGAGGAGTTAAATCTTGCAAATAACATGCTCAATGGCCAAATACCTGTATCCTTGTTTCATATTTGCAATCTGGGAGAACTAGATCTATCTAACAATAGGTTGACAGGGCAGTTTCACGAGTTTGTTCAAGCGTTCTCTCGTTGTGCTAATAAATCCTTACAAACTTTGAATATGGGACGGAATGAAATTACAGGGATGGTGCCTGACCTTTCTCGACTTTCATCTTTGCAAGTGTTACTACTTAATGACAATGGATTAAATGGAACTATACATGAAGGCATTGGGCAGCTATCCAATTTAATTGAGCTAAGCCTAGCAAATAACAAATTGGAAGGTTTGATATCCGAAGCTCACTTCTCGAGACTTTCCCATCTTTATGCTTTGGATTTGTCTGGTAACGCATTGGTCTTCAAGGTTGGCAAAGAATGGGTTCCCCCATTCGATTTGATTTTCCTTAACTTGGCATCTTGCAATATGGGCCCTGATTTTCCTGGATGGCTTCGAACTCAGAAATTCATTAGTCGATTGGATATTTCTCAAACTGAAATATCTAGCACCGTTCCGAATTGGTTTTGGGAACTCTTTCGTTCCGAGATGCTAGAATATTTGAATCTTTCTCACAACCATATTAGAGGAAAAATTGAAAATTTATCAATTTACCTTGGAGATAGTTTTCAAATCGATTTGAGCTCAAATTTATTTGAAGGCCCAATTCCAGCATTCCTTTCAAGTGCAACACAATTGTTTCTTTCCAACAACACATTCTCTTCGGTAGATCTTCTTCTATGTGCAGACACAAAAAGATTCAGATTTCTAGATTTGTCACACAACAACCTAAGAGGAGAGCTTCCAGAATGTTGGATGGATTTTAAAACATTAATCACATTGGATTTGTCTGATAATTATCTTGATGGAAATCTTCCAAAATCTATGGGATCGTTACAGAATATCCGGTCTTTACATTTGGTTGGCAATAATTTTTCAGGAGAAATACCATTATCCTTGATTAATTGTACAGAACTTGAAGTTTTTGTTGCTTCACAAAATCATTTGTCCGGGCTACTGCCAAGCTGGATCGGGGACAATTTTCCGGAGCTACTTATACTTAGTCTCCATTCTAATAAATTTTATGGGAGTATCCCGTTAAGCATATGCAAGATCAATGAACTTCGTGTTTTGGACCTCTCTCAAAATAATCTCTTTGGGAATATACCTAAATGTGTAAGGAACTTTACTGCTATGGCCACTCAAGAAAATTCAAATGCAACTATTAGCCATCATTATAATTCAGAATGTGATGTATCAAATGGTGAAGGATCAACAGATAATATGCCGGAAGTTAATCGTCATTGTGATACTGACTCTGGTGTTTATAATGATAGTACATCACTCGTATGAAAAGGGAAAATGTCAAAATATGGAAGGACACTGGGATTATTGAGAAGTATCGATCTGTCCAGCAATCGACTAATAGGAGAAATTCCAAATGAGATCACTACTCTTGTTGGCTTAGTTTCTTTTAACATTTCAAGAAATATGTTAAGTGGGAAGATCCTTTCAACTATTGGACAACTGAGACTACTAGATTTTCTTGATATGTCAAGAAATCAATTGTCAGGAGAGATTCCTTCACAACTTTCTCAGCTAGACTTTCTTAGTGTTCTCAATTTATCATATAATGATTTATCGGGTGAAATTCCAACCGGCAAACAACTTCAAACTAGAGATGCCTCTGCCTATACAGGAAATCCAAAACTTTGTGGTGCTCCCCTCAACAAAACTTGTCCAATTCATGGTCATCAAATTAATGAAAATAATGATGCTCATGTTGATGAGCAATTTTTTACCAAGGGATTTTACATCGCTATGGCAATCGGATTTATCATAGGATTTTGGGGAGTTTGTGTCTCATTAATTTTGAAGACATCATGGAGGTATGCTTATTTTAAGTTCTTGAGTGATGTATATGACAAGCTGTATGTACTGACAGCAGTTAATATAGCCAAATTGCAGAGGCTCGGATCTTAATATTAAGGTAACATCTCTTATTGTCTTTGTTCATTTACTATATTTTATGAGGCATCAAACGAATATTAAAAAACATTATTATCATGTGCAACAAAATCTATCCATCTACAAAATTTGAGAAACGTTTTGGCTGGGTACAACGAAAATGGATCAAAATGTAGTGGATCAGGAATTATTTTGGTTTTCAAGGATGATGATGCAGAGTGGATTGGGTTTAATATTGGTCTTCCACAAACTAATAACATTGTTACGTAATGTTTAGCTTTCTTTGTCAGTATTTCAGGCTATGCTAATTGCCATGGCTAAATAGATTTTTTTTTAAAAAAAAAAACTTTCGAACAAATTCAGTGCACTGAAACTTAAAAGTATTATGTTTCAATAAAAGAAAAGAAGCTTCTATCTTTAATTCTTTAATTATTGATTCTGAGAAACTGATTATCAAAATCGTATTATTTAATGATATAAAATTCAGTTAGAGCTTAACATAATAACACAATTACAGACTATGATAACACAAATTATATGTTAGGGTCCCAAGTAATATGATTTTACCTTATGACAAGGTTTATAAAAGAAGGAACAAAAAGGGAATTGGTGACACGGGGGAAAGCATGTGACCTAGAAGGGAAGGGTGGGGTGTGTAACTAACTTGCCTGGCACAATTAATGGGGTGGGGTGGATGAATTGCATTTTCTGTTATGGGAAGAAGGGGGAGCTATATGGGGAGTGGGAGAGTGCTAATGGGGTATTGAGACTTGTGAGGAAGAAATAGAACTAGGAGAGTGTCAAGTCTCTCAAGTACTTGGTTGTTACACACTATCCTTTAGTTTTCTGCTACAATAACACAAATTACAGCAAAGGGGGAAGCAATACTACTCTAGTATTATTCCTTCTCTGAGTGTTTATTCAGTTTCAATAATTATAATTGTTCTTACTGATACCAGTTCTTACAACAGGTATCAGAGCTCTCGATCTTGGGAGCTCTGTGCATGGTGACCACGCGAGCTGCAATGGAGGCTAGATTAGGCGAAATGGAGCAAAGGTTGGCTGAGATGCAGGAGGAGAGTTAGATAGCCTGGGCGAAGCTGACAACGAATCTGACTCGTCAAATGAAGCAGGTGATGAAGATGAAGCAGAAGAAGAAGGTGAAGCAAAATCTCCAGAACAGTAAAAAGCAAGTGCGAGAAAAATACCTTCGGCGTTGTTGACAACAGGTTTGGGAGGATGATGAAGATCGGTGGTGGAGACGAAGGAGGAGATCCTCCTTAGAAGATTGGCCTCCTAACGTTTGTGCTTTCTTTGAAAGCCAACCAGATGAAGGGCAGGAACACGATGAAGACGTTGAGAAAAAGGAAGGCAAGCATGAAGATGTTGAAGATGAGATCGTTCACCATTTTTCATGCTCTGATTTGATGGTGATGGAGGAAACAATGGAAGAAGAGGAAATGGGGAAAGTGACTTTTGGTCAAACTTCTATGAATTTGGTGGAGGAGGAAGAAAAGGTGGGTGGATCAGCAGAAGAGGAACGCCATCAAGAGATCAAGGTACAAGCGGTGGTTATCGAGAAGACCAATAACCATTCTGGAGATCGTGATGAGCAAGAGATTGAGCAACTGCTTCCACTGCAGGCCTCGAGTGATGGCGAGAAAAGGAAAATGGAAAATATGGAGCCGCATCGTTGCATTCTAGTAGCGGAGGAGGCCAAGTCACACGAGGAAGATGATGGTGGCTTGCATGAATACAACGCTGAACGTGACAGCATCAAGGTTGGTGTGAGTGTTGACGTCGACCGACGCCCGCCGCCGGAACCACCAGATCTGGAGATGAGGGTGTCTAGCGAGGAAGTAACAGAAATTTCGAGAATGATGGCTAAACTGCCACTGTTAGAAAATCGACATGCCAAGCCAAGCATGACGGCGGAAAAGCGGCCAGAACCGTCGGAACCACCGGATTCACCGAAGCGTGGGTGTTTGCCCAGGATAACCGAGCGCCCACCGCCAGAGCCACCAGAACGGCCGGACTCAGCCTCACCGGCAGGAACGGAGAGGACACCAGCCATGACGAAACTCCGATTCTCGCACATGACAATGGAGATCCCATCGCCTGAACCACCGCAGCCACCCAAATCAAAAGCCGAGGTAACCGTCGCACGGGTGGAGCTACCGGAGATGGCCGCAACACGAACCATCACAGGTAACGCTGCGAGTGAGAAGAAGAAGGGGGAGGAGTATGTGCCGAAAGAGGGGCTTCGGGTAATGAGAGTCTCGTTCAACCCAAGACCTTCGCCAGAGCCACCGGACTCGAGTCGGGCAGCCGCCTCTGCCATGAAATCACCGAAATTGTCGAGGATGATAGCTTTGGAAGAAGTGTTCTTGAGCTGCTGCGTGGAAAAGAAAGAAAGATGGGCAACTGGCAGGACATGCAGGGGCTTGGGTCAGCTTGTTGACTTATTGGGCCAGGCCCATAAAAGTGGAGAAAATAATAATTGGGGTTATGCTGAAGGGGTCCCTTATATAAAGTTATTAGGTAGAGCCCAAATTCAGTATTGGAGTGTTGGAGAAAGGAACTTACTGGTGTCTTTAATAAGCAAGGCCCAAAAGGATGGAGACACACAAGTTATGTGCATATTCAGGATTGGGCTCCAAAAAATGACGCCACTCTCAGCCCAACCATTAGGAGTTGGTGTCATATACGGGTCCAGCAGCATGAAAGTAGTCCTCCAGTTAACTCCATCAAATTCTGACAGTGAGATAATTGAAGATGCTCGAAAAGAGAATGCTAGGATGGTTCGAGATGCTATTGCTGGGACAGCAGCACAGCAAAGGGGTCTCAGTAAAATGACCATGTCATGCTTACAACTCGAGACGGTGCTGGAAGCTTGCCAGGGACACTTATTGGATTTTCAAAAAAGCATGAAGACAGAGTCAAGGTCGAGCAATAGTGTTAGAGGTTGGATGTCACCTTCACTTGAAAGGTCTTTCAGCGATGCTACTGACGAAACAGGAAAAATCAGGTTGATGGGAAGATGTCAAGAAACTAAAAATGCAGTTATTGAACATAATGGTGAGAGGGACAAGCAAGATGTGCAGGGGGTAAGGTTTTACTCCCCAACAGTCATTTCGTTTACTGTTATTGAAGTAGAATTAGAATTCCTTAAGCATGATCTTGAACATTTCAACTTCATTTGCAAGTACTCTTTGGGCCCCTTGCTGTTTGGGCTTTTGAAAGAAACTGAAAGAATTAAGTCTCAGGAAAAGGGTTTAGAAACTGGTTGTGCTATTGCTAAACAGAATGGTGACACGAATATGGAAGAGGCACTGAGAGTGTGGGAAGCTTCATACAAGATCAAGAGAAATCTAATGCTTTTTAGTGCAGCTGCAGTATACTGCAAACTCCAAAATGGGGTTCCTGACTGCATTGATAAACTCACCCAAGCAGGAGTTCTGATTTGGGCTATGAGTGAGGATAAAATGGAGACTACAATCAAGGGTGGTTCTGCTTATAGTCAGCCTACACAAAAACTTCAACGGATGATATATTTGGAGACTTCTAATATTCCAGCATGGCGGATTGGGGGAGATGAGGATAGTATGCTTTACGAAAAGGAAAATTATTTCCTGATAATTTCTGAAAACCAAGGAAGCCTAGGGATCAGACTGGGGTCAGATCCTTGGGACCAAGGGCGACAACTCAACCATACAACCTCACTTTCCTTATTTTTTCAAGATATGGGATCCAGGGGGAAGTCCTCCTTCACCACTATGGTTTTTCCTTGCTACACATCACCTTGAGGACAAGGTGATTCTTTTAGGGGGGAGTATTGTTAGGGTCCCAAGTAATATGATTTTATCTTATGACAAGGTTTATAAAAGAAGGAACAAAAAGGGAATTGGTGACACGAGGGAAAGCATGTGACCTAGAAGGGAAGGGTGGGGTGTGTAACTAACTTGCCTAGCTGGCACAATTAGTGGGGTGGGGTGGATGAATTGCATTTTCTGTTACGGGAAGAAAGGGGAGCTATATGGGGAGTGGGAGAGTGCTAATGGGGTATTGAGACTTGTGAGGAAGAAATAGAACTAGGAGAGTGTCAAGTCTCTCAAATACTTGGCTGTTACACACTATCCTTTAGTTTTTTGCTACAATAACACAAATTACAGCAAAGGGGGAAGCAATACTACTCTGGTATTATTCCTTCTCTGAGTGTTTATTCAGTTTCAGCAATTATAATTGTTCTTACTGATACCAGTTCTTACATTATATCTTGACATTTTCTTGCTTATATATACCTTTTCCCAATTACAGACTAAGCGTGTTACATCTAGTGTTGAAGATGTACTGGTGATACAATAAAAAACTTCATTTTTTGTATCCATTTGTTGTGGGAAAAGGTAATACTAATTTGCATTATATAATTGAGGATAATTATTATGTTTTGCATAATATTCTTTCACATCACTTTTAAATCACATTGTCGCCCTAATTCTTTCAAAACTATTTAGATCTTGCATATATTGAACCCATTATATGGAAAAAAAATAGCGAGTTCAAAGTCAAAAATAGAAAATAAAGTGCAACAGGTAGTTTCTCATTGTGAAAAAACATTGATAATTTTTCCTTTAATTGTAAATCGTAGCATATGATTTGATTGTGATTTTTTAATAGTTGTGTGGACAATCCCTTGGCAGTGAAGGACTGAAGGGTGATGAGCTGGATTACGTTCGACTGTGCAGGGCTGGCTTCCACATGTCATTTGTTGAGTGCTTGGGTTCTTGCAGTTTTGTTGTTGTTGCCTGGTATGTCATTCTAGATGACAGCGTTTGCAGATTTGGAATGTGTATAGTTATGTGTAGTAGAGTGATTAATTACTGGTTTATGCTGTTGTATTTTGTATTTTTCCGGTTCTTGTCCTTTATTTTGGATTAGTCAATATGCTAGCTTGGCAGCAGTTTGTTTTATGTTGTTTTTGTTGCTTAGTGCTTGCTTGATTTGCATTTAGAGCAAGCTAAAAGTACTTCTTATAAAATGAGAATGAGATTCTATAATATTGAAGTGTTTGGTTTAATTTTTCTTATAGAATGAGGATGAGATTCTATAATACAAAATGTGTTTGGTTTTATTTTTTGTTGTTGAAAGTTCATTTTATGGTGGTTAAAAGTAATTTTGATAGAAGTAAATGGAATGATAATTTTCATTCTAAGAAAAATACTTTTGAAATAAAATCTTACTATTATTCTCACATTAATAACTAAAAGTAATTTTACTTTATCTTATCCAAACAAAAATCATTATCTTAAACTTACTTTTGATACACTCAAATCAAACAAATTATTCTTTTAAAACTAATCTCTCCAGAAATAATACATCTCAACTAAATTTTTTCAAAAGTAACCATAGTAGAAGATGAATCAAGCGGACCCTTCATGGTTGGCAGCCTTTTGTTCTTTGGGATGGCACCTTCTGCTGGTTTTTATTTTGTGCTATCTAGTATCTATTGCCTTGTTATTGTGGTTTTTCAGTTCTGTAATACGTCATGCTACTGTTGATGTAAACGGCCTTTGTTGGCTCCTCCATTTATGACTGAGTACTGTTGAAATTTATGATGATAAGAGAAAAGAGAGTAATAATTAATAGAAACTTCAATGGAAAACTTTACTAATGATGAAAAGGTAAGGTAATTCAAGTGTTGGTATCCTTATATAGAGTAACGAGCATAACAAATAATTAACTAATATCTAACTAACTAAACCAACACCAGCTAATTTCTAATTATAATTAGATCCTCTAACACTCCCCACAAGCTGAAAGATATGTGTTTTTTGTATCTCTAGCTTAGGATAAAAGTGTAATACAATTGAAATAGAAAAATATATTATAATAAAAAACAAACACAATATAATCATATAATGAACAATGTAGAATAAATACAATGGTGGTGGTACGTGGTTCTAACTCAACAACTCCCCAACACTCCACATTCCAATGCAATATTTATTTATTTTTCCAATAGTACGCTTAAGTAATTTTCCTCATGAACCATTTGTTTCCTAAAAACATTTCATTTAATAGGAATATATTAGTTTATTCACTATATTTTATTCTATTTCTAATACATTTATTATCTTGCTTAATACATGTGCTTATCCAAAAGCGACTAATGTTTTAAAAGAAAGAGAGTAAGACATACATTTAAAGTGAATTGTACCTGAAAAATAAATTTAAAGTAAATCCTATATTTGCATGACTTTGTTTCATCTTTTTTTTATAAATATTATGAAACATATATTTTATATATAATAGAAAAAATTGAAAATTGAATTGTTTTTTCAAAAGTTGCTTTTTTAACTTGATCAAAATAGCTAAAAATTGATTTTTTTTTCAAAGAGTTATCCAAATATATAAAAAGTGATTTCTTTTTTAGGGATAAACAATTATCACCTAAAAAATTCTCATCCAAATCCCTTTCAATATGGGATAGTAAATATCTAGAACATTATATTTTACTTAAATAGTCAAAATTTGATGATAAATCAGATTTCTTTTTTAAATAGCCATGTAGTTTTTAGAGTAAATATCCAATAAAGTCCCTAAGAAAATTTTACAAGACTATTTAGTCCCTAAACAACTTAAACCCAATTTGTGGTCTCTCAAGATCTTAATTATGCAATAAGTTAGTCCCTTTATGTAGTTGATCGTTGAAATATTAATGAAATTGTATATGCGGCTCGTTAAGTGACATGTGGGTAAACCAACGTCATTTGTTGTTGCCTCGAACACCAAAATGACATTGTATAAGGCTTCTCCTTCTCCTTCATTCCTCTTCATCCTCCATTTGAGTTACAGCACTATTATTTTATCTTCTTCTCATTCCAAAATGGTTTCGTTTTGATTGCATCCAACGTTTTAATGATACATTATCATTGAGTTGTGCCATATGTGTGAGACCATTAATGGAGAACTAACGAAGAGACTAACATATCCTTTATTTTCAATTTTGAAGATTAAGAGATCATTTTTTTTTTCCGCACTAATTTATCCAATGCAAAAATCTCAAGGAACGAAGTTGAGAAGTAACTTCAAGTTGTTTTAAGTTTTTAAGCAACTTTTCATCTAACTATCTCTGTATGATTTTAATGATCAAGCTTCGTTCTTGTTACTTCTCATATAAAAATAGTTATCTCACTTCTTAGATCCCCATTTGATATGTTTCATTTCATCATAAATTATAATATGTTTAATGCACTTGTTTTTTCAATTTTAATTGAAATTGCGGTTTGTAAATAACATATTCACTAAATAACCATTTTGTTCCCTCAAAAATACATCAATGGACAAATTAATTCCTAAGCATTTGAAAGTTCCCTACTAGTCTATCACAATTCCAAATTCCAAGTAAAGGACAAATTGGACCATCTAAATAATATTTTTTTAATTGTATTTAAATATACTAAGGGATCAATTTATCTCCCTTTTTGAATTGTGAGAGAGTAATGTAAAAGCTTCAAAGCCTAAGGGGGCATTTGATATTAGTAATCTATCTGGATTACTAGTATTGTTGATTAAAATTACCTGGACCATAATATTACCTTGTTTGGTAAATCTGCATTACAAGTAATCGAAATTATTAAGGTAATTCACATTACTTCCAAGAGTGGTGTCTATCTGGATTACTACTCAATCAGTAATATGATACTTTACTCTATTACAAACATACCCTTTGAACCTAAAACTTATCCCTTTTATCATATCGCATCTCTCATTTTCTGATTTCTATTTCTTTTTCTCAATTAAATGCCCCAGTGCATGATTTTTTATTTTTTGCAGCCCCATATAAAATTCATCATGTGTACGGATAAAAAGTATGACACTTAGGGTGCGTTTGCTTTGCCTGTTTTCAGTTTTTGTGAAGGAAAAACTAAAAAAACTGAAATATTATTCAGTTTTCAGTTTTTTCAATTTTTCCTTCACAAAAACTAAAAACTGAAAACTGGAAAACTGAAACCAAATACACCCTTAGTTTTTTATTTGTTGTTCTCTGATTGTGCATCATTTTTAAATTTCAATGCAACAATGAGGTGTTATTTCCCCCCATTTGTTACAGTATATGTTAGTGCCAACTCATCAACCATCGTGCCAATGTCTCTTTCTTGTCCCATAATAATAAAATTTTGGGTTAAATACATTTTACCCTTTTAAATATTAGGCCATGTGCAATTTAAATCCTAACTTTTCAAAACGTATGCATTAAGACACCTGAACTTTTCAAATTATGTACAAATTCCATACTTTTCAAACAGTACATTATGACACTCTGAACTTTTCAAATCATGTAAGAAATCCTTCAAAAGTTTAAGTCATACCAAAGTTTCGGGTTGCACACAATAAAAAAAATCAGGGGGTTTAATTGCACATAATATTTACGAACAAGATGTCAGGGGTTAAGCATACATAAATCTTACCTTTATTAGTTGCCAAAATTATACTGAGGGGTTTTCTGCACAGTTCGAAAAGTTTAGGATATCACAATACATATTTTAAAAAGTCAAGTATAAATTGCATATGACCTAAAATTCAAGAAGGGTAAAATATATTTGTCCCTAAAATTTTTCAGCTATGCATTGTGTCAATACCACTAGAGCAGGAGGACGACTGCAACAGAACATGAGGTCACCACGACTAGCCTCAAAAACATTTATTCAAAATTTCAAGAAATAAATTTGTGCTATTAAATTTTATTTAGGGAGTTTCAGGTTTTGGAGCTTATATTATCATGAAATTTGATATATATACATGTATGTGTGAAATTTGTTATTATTCTTTGTTTAAAGGGCGCTTTGGTAAAGAAGATACATTACCTGTAATCTTTTTGATACACCAAACAAGGTAATCAAAATAGCTGGTTAGATTACCACCGCATACCAAATGTTACATTATAATATCACCAGTAATTTAAAAGGTAATGTACCAAACGCCTCCTAAGGAGCTAATTTGTCTCTCAATACATTTCTTAATGATCAAAATGGGAATTTACTCTGACATATTTAAAAAAGTAACAACCAAAGATTAAAAAGGACAATTCTTAAGTGGACGACTTTTATTGGGAGTGCGTTTAAATATTTGTTAAACTTGTGTTCACATCATGACGCCTTTATAGAAAATGTGAAAATAATGAAATTCGATCAGAGAAAGTAATACTGATGTTGTTGTTATTGTTATTATTATTATTATTATTATTATTTAACTTGAGAAGATAACACTAATGCCAGTCATTTTCACTCAACGTCTATGTAGTGTGAGGATATAATTTGTTCGATGGATTAATGCGATGAGATTTGATGACTTGCAGCGATTCAATCAAGTTGCGCGACACGCATTAACACCCATTATATTGGTCTGCTCATCCTATTCAAAGGAAAAGACGTGAATGAAAACATCGTACCCTACTAACCCTGTTCAGCATTATCTTTAATTTCTATTAGTCTTTGTTGAATTGTCAATTTTCTTATCTAATAAAAATGCGTTGATCAATTCACTTCATCCTTAAGCTTAATACCTCTTATTAATTTGAATAGACTAACGGGTTATTAATCAGTTGTTAATGTCCTTCTTCACCACAAATTAAACAGCCATATTCTCCTTTGGCTTTGTAATACTTTTTCAAACTCATCTGCTTCTAGCTAGCAGCAAGAATCATCATGCATTCCAGGTTCATACTTGTTTTGTCTGTACTTTATGCGCTTTTCTTGCACATATTACAGTTACAGCTTCTTGCATTCAGCCCTGAGACTGACAATAATGTTACTGTGAAGTGCAAAGATGGAAAGAGTGTTGTAACTGGGAAGGCATTCGGTGTAGCAACCAAACAGGTCATGTCTTGATGCTTGATCTTCATGCTGATGATTATGTCACGGTTAGCTCGATTAGCCGATCACTTGCTGAATTACATCATTTGAGCTATTGGACCTCAGTTACATTTCTTTCATGCTCACCAAATCCATCCCTGAATTTGTTAGCTCTTTATCCCTTTTGAGGCACCTAAATCTTTCATATAGTAGTTTCCAAGTAAAAATACCCCATGAACTAGGGAAATTACTCTTTCTAGATAACTTGACCTTGGACATAATATTCTTGACGGAGAAATCCCACTTCATTTTTCAAATCTCTCCAATCTAGTGCATCTTGATGTTGGATGGAATCTTCTTGAAGGTAAAATCCCTTCTCAACTAAGAAATCTGTCATTGTTGAGTTATATGGATCTTAGTGCTAATTTCTTCAGTGGAGTACTTCCCCCTGAGCTTGGAAGTCTAATATCCACAAAATTTATGGATCTAAGTCAGAATCATTCCTCATCAATTCATAAATATTTCGAATTTGTTGTATCTTGACCTCAGCCCCAACAACAAAATGTCTTTAAGATCTGATCTACAATGGTTATCTCATCTTTCATCTTTAAGGCACCTCTCACTTCATGAGATTAATCTCAGCAGTGCAAACAATTGGCAAAGGCAAGTGAGTGGTTTTTCTCATCTACAATATTTGGACTTTGGTGGCTGTAATCTTTTAGATTCCATCCCCCCTTCACTTTCCTCGGCTACTAATTTCTCCACTTATCTGTCTTTTGTGGATATATGCAACAACTATTTGATGAACTCGTCCTTAATTTTCCCATGGTTAATGAATGCCACCGCTAGCCTTGTTATGCTCAAGCTGAATCATAATGGTTTAAGAGGAAACATACCAGAAGCCATAGGAGACTTCAGCTCCCTTGAGCACTTGAATCTTGCAAATAACTCGCGTGAAGGCCAAATACCTATATCACGTTTTCATATTTACAATTTGAGTGAATTAGACCTATCTGAAAATAGGTTGATCGGGCTATTTCATGAGTTCGTTCAAGCATTTTCCCATTGTGCTTATAAACACTTACAAATATTAAATGTGACCGACCTTTCTCAATTTTCATCCATGCAAGTTTTGCGAGTTGATAACAATGGACTAAATGGGACTCTACATGAAGGCATTGGACAACTATCGAATTTAGTTAAGCTTTTGAAATAACTCATTGGCAGGTTTGATATCCGAAGCTCATTTGTTGAGACTTTCTAATCTTTCGACTTTGGATTTGTTTCATGACACATTGGCCTTTAATGTTAGCACGGAATGGGTCCCCCCGTTCAATTTAGTTAACATTAACTTGGCATTTGGCAATTTGGGTCCTCACTTTCGAGGATGGCTTCAAACCCAAAATCATATTCATTGGTTAGATATTTTGTTAAGTACCTAAACAATTATGGATTGGGTCTTATTGTAATTAGTGATGAGTATTAAGATGAGAGAGAATAAGGGGACTCACTCTCATATAACCAACTACTGAGTGGAATTAGTTGGCTGAAAGAAAGTGGAAGGAAGTGAGGATTCCGTGGGATTATGTTAGAGGAGATTATTTGCAGGGAGAAGGGTGTGGAGGGAATCATTCAAGAAATTAGTGGGAAAGTCTTGGGAGAGTAGTGGCCTCTCTAAGAGCTACCTTGGGAGAGATTTGACCTTTTGAAGTGCAATATCTATTTTACCATTTCTTGCTACTGTTCATCTTGTTATTCATTCCTTCAAGCTTAATATCACACTGATATTGCAGCATTGCGTTAATTCCAGAATATAATTATTAATAATTGTTCTATTGTAGTTCATTACTGCTCCATGAGTATTAGGTTCCTATCAACTGATATCAGAGCTCCCAATCTTGGCAGCCCTTTGCCGAAAACCATGCAAGTTGCTGCTGTGAAGTCAGAGTCAAAGTGGGAAAAGAAGATGAAATAAGTGATGAAGATGAAGCAGAAGAAGAGGGTGAAGAAAAATCTACTAAACATTAAAAAGCAAGTGCGAGAAAAGTACCACCAGCATCGTCGACGACCAGTTTGGTAGGATGATGAAGATCGATGGTGGAGGAGAAGAAGGAGATCCTCAATGGACAATTGGCCTCCTAACATTCATGCTTTCTTTCAGAGCCGGCCAGATGAAGGGGAGGAACATGATGAATATGTTGAGGAAGAGGAAGAAGGCAAGTAAGAAAATGTTGAACAAGAGCAAGTGGTGATTGATAAACAATTTCTAAACTCAGGTTCAATTGAGAAGAAGGATTCCAGGAAAGAAGAGAAAATGGTAAACGGGACTTTTGGTCCCCTTTTGCCGGAATCCACTGAGATAAAAGAGACAAAATCTCACTCAGAGTTGAATCCCATGAAGTAGCGAATGGAAGAAGAGCACCAAGGGGAGGATGCTCTCTCCGTGAATCCTGTGGGGGTTGGTCGAATAGAAGGAGAAAGAGGGAACGTGGGACGGAGTCATCTGAGTTCGGAATCACCCAACCACTACTAGAAACCCAGGAATTGTCAAGGGCACTAGACCAACCGAGACTGCATGCACTGCCGCCACCACCAAAGCCACCAGAATTGATGTCATTGAGGAGGACAGAGAAATCACAAGCCACGATTGAGTTCGGTCTTTTGATCCTGTTTGAAGATTCGCGGCCACCACCGGAACCACTGAATTCAAGGTCTTCATTGATCAAGATAGAAAGGGTAGGGGCTGCGCTCGATACAAGGTCGTCCTACATGGTGACCTAACCTCCACCGCCGAAACTGCCTGAACAGGACTCATGTGTTACGACTAGTGAGCCACCGTCAGGGGCGAATCGATCAGAGATGAGGAAGCAAGAAAAGGCAGCACAACATCATTTTGGTGGAAGCTTCCTAAATGAGCCAGAAATGGAAGTGAAAGCAGGAGAGTTTTCTAATCTGTATTTTGATTTAATAGGCCAGGCCTAATCCGTCAAAGAGAAAAAGGAGATCTTTATTATATGGATGGTGGCCTAAATTAAAAAGGATGCTGAGCGGATGAAGGCTGAAAAGGAAAACATGGATGAGATTAAAAGGTTGATTGTAATGCCCGAGGATGAGGGCGAGGAGTGATCACCGATGCAAAGAGGGCACGGACAAGGAGTAGCTCCTCACAAGGCCTTCTAAGTGGAGAGGTGTATGAATGAACCGATTACACACCCGAATGAGAGGGATCCTAAGACTGTATAGGTATGGGACTATACAGTTGATGATGCCTTATATGAATTGATTTGTATAACCTATATCAACAAGATGTATTTTCTTTTCAGTAGTCCATCACTAAAGAACTCCATGGTTAAGTGTGTTTGACCTGGAGCAATTTTGAAATGGGTGACCTCCTAGAAAGTTGTCTCAAGAAGTGTGTGAGTGAGGACAAAGCATACTGAAAACACTCGTGTTAGTTTGTGGGGACAGTCGTCAATCCATAAAGCAGCATGGGCTGTTATAGGAGGTGTGGAGGGAATCACTCAGGAAATTAGTGGGAAAGTCTTGGGAGAGTGGTGGCCTCTCTAAGAGCTACCTTGGGGGAGAGATTTGGCCTCCTAAAGTGCTGTACTTATTTTATCATTTCTTGCTACTGTTCATCTTGTTATTCATTCCTTCAAGTTCAATATTACACTAATATTGCAGCATTGTGTTAATTCCAAAATATAATTCTTAATAATTGTTCTATTATAGCTCATTACTGCTCCATGAGTATCGGGTTCCTATCATATTTCTTGCAATGAAGTATCTGACTTGGTTCCAAATTGGTTTTGGGAACAATTGCTTCCTATGATGGATAAATTAAATCTTTCTCACAACCATATCAAAGAAAAAATTTACCATTGGTGCTTCGAGATACCCTTCAAATTGATTTAAGCTTCAAATTTATTTGAAGGCTCAATTCCATCTTTCCTTTCCATTTCATCACAAATGTTTCTATCAAATAACATGTTTTCAACAGCAAATCGTTTTCTATGTGATAATAGGTCAATAAACATGATTTTTCTAGATTTGTCAAACAATTGCCTCAAAGGAGAGCTTCCAGAATGTTGGATGAATTTCCAATCATTGAGCTTCCTAGATTTGTCCAATAATTATTTTGATGGAAGTCTGCCAAGATATATGGGATCATTAAGGCAGATTCAGTCATTACATTTGGGTGGCAACAATTTTCAAGAGACATACCATTGTCCTTGATTAATTGTACAAAGCTACAAGTTTTTGATGCAGCACAAAACAATTTCTCTGGGCCATTCCCGAGCTGGATTGGAGAAAATATTCCATCTCTACTTGTACTTAGCTTGCATTCCAATAAATTTTATGTAAGCATGCCCTTAAGCATATGCCATCTTGATGAACTTCATCTCTTGGACCTTTTCTCTGAATAATCTCTCTGGGAAGATACATAATTGCATAGGCAATCTTTCTGCAATGACAAATCAACTAAGTTCAAATGTAGATATTACCTACCCTTATGATGAATATTATGATGATTTCAATGGTATAATTGACAACTTTGAAGTTTATGACGATAGTGCATCACTCATGTGGAAAGGGAAAATGTCACAATACAAAACTGTCCCAGGATTGTTGAGAATTATTGATTTCTCTAGCAATCAGTTAGTTGGATAAATCCCAAGTGAGATCATGAATCTTGCTAGCTTTGTTTCTTTGAACAACTACAGAAATATTTTAAGTGGATAAATCCGTTAGACTATTGTACAACTAAAATCATTAGATTTTCTTTATCTATCTAGAAATCAATTGTCAAAAAGGATTCCTTCATAATTTTTTCAATTGAATCACCTTAGTATTCTCGACTTATCATATAATGATTTATCGGATGAAATCCCACTTAACACCCAACATCAAGCTAGAGATGCCTCTGATTAAATAGAAAATCCAAAACTTTGTGGTGCTCCCCTTAGCCAAACTTGTCCTATTCTCAGTTATCAAATTGATCGAAATGGTGCTCCTGTTAATTGTTGAAGAAATTTTTAATGAACGGTTTTACATCGATGTGGCAATTGGATTCATCATAGGATTTTGGAGAGTTTGTTTCTCATTAATTTTGAAGAAATCATGGAGATATGCTTATTTGAATTTTTGGAGTGATGTACAGGACAAGTTGTATGCACTGGTAGCAATTAAAATAGCCAAATTCTAGAGGATCTGATCCTAAATATGGAGATAACACCTGTAATTGTCTTTGTTTATCAAGTATATTTCATAAGGCTCCAAACAAATATAACAAACATTTTTATCATGTGCAACAAAATCTATCCATCTACAAAATTTGAGAAACGTTTTGATTGGATACAACGAAAATGAATCAAAATGTAGTGATTTAGTACTTATTTTGGTTTTTATGGTTGATGACGTAGAGTGAATTGGGTTTTAAGTCTTCCATAGACTTGTAACAATGTTATATAATGCTTACTTTTTTTTATTAGTATTTAAGGCTTTGCTAATTGCTCTTGCTTAGAAACCAAATTTTTTTTTTTTTAAGTTTGCAAAGAATTCGATGTATTAAAAATTTAAAAACTTTACTCTTCAATAAAAAAGTTTTTATCTTTGTTTTCTTAATTAGTGTTCTTAGAATCTAACCCAAAAAAAAAAATCATTGTTGTCAAAACCCTAGTATTTAATGACACATGAAGTTATATATGTATATATTACAGATGATCATGAAGAGTGATCAAAACCCTAGCATTCTTAGAAGTTATATATGTATATATGTAATATATATGTATATATTACATCTAATGTTGAATACCTTTGCTGGTGGTGCAATAAAGAAATGTATATCTATATCCACTTGGGGAAGAGATAATTGTAATTAAAATTGTATTATTGAGAACAACTATTATATTCTGCATAATGTTTTTCTAACATCACTTTTAAATTATATTGTTGCCCTAATTTTTTTCACGACTATATAGATCTTGCATGTGAATGTGAAGCCAAAAACGGAAAATAAAGCGCAACAAGCACTCTATCATTAAAAAACACGCATTGATATTTTTTTTTTAATTGTAAAATCGTAGTATATGATTTGATTGTGATTTTACAATAGTCGTGTGGAATTGAAAATCTGGTTATACAAGCCATTTTACTAGTTGTGAACCTTTGATTAAAAAGAAGAAGAAGAAGAAGAAAGGTTGTGAACGAAGAAGCCTATCAATGTGCTTCTTAAGACCTCCTCCTTGCCGAGTGTGTTTACTACTTACTAAAACAAGAACTACTACACTTGTACTGAAAAATAAAAAAAAAGAACTACTAGACTATTTGCACAATGTTTCTTAAAATAATTTACTTTTTCTCGTGTATGAAGATGCATCATTTAATCTTCTCTAATTCATAGAATTTAGCTCCCTATGCCCAGTTATTAATCCTAATCTCTTGTTTGATTCTAAACCCAACAATGAGGTGGAAATATGCCGAGTTAAGTTAGACTTTAACTTAAATAGGTCGTGAATATATTCTCAAAAAGGAGCTTGAGCTTGAGTCTATTACGTGGTATAGACATTTTTTATTGTCTTAGTCTCCTACAAGTTTGACTTGACCTGAAAACCTATCTAGATGTCTACTTAGTTATATAAAATGTTTTGAAAAAACTAATATAGTTACTTTTAAATAAGCCAAAATACTATTAAATATGTCAAAAAAATATTTTTAAATAGACTAAAAGACTTAAGTAAATTTTTTTTTTTGTCAAAGACTTAAGTAAGTTAAAAAATATATTTCAAATAAACTAAAATATTTCTATTATTATTAGATGTTTTAATAATATTATAAATAGGTTATCAACTTGTTAGGCTCAATAGACTATTTTTATTATATGGAGCCTTGCTTAAGCCTTGGCCTAGCTTATTACTAAATATGTCAGACATAACTAAGTCGAATGTATGCTAGACTAAAAGTCCCTGGTGAGCGGCCTCTAAACCCATAATGCCATTAACTACTCAGAAACCCAGGCTCGTAATTGTTGTTAAACAAATCGAACAATTACTCTCAATGGATTATACTAATTTAATTGAAAAGACGAAGTCAGAGGATTTTTTTCGTGAAATAGAAAGACATATAGTCTCAACAAACAATAAACATCAAGGACCAACGACCCAAAAAAAAAAAATACATACACACACAGTGAGAGCGAGAACGAACCCAAAATTCCCTACAACCTGAAAAGCATTGGGTACCCAGGCCTATAACGCACGCTAGGCATTATCAATCAAATCAAATTACAAGGTTAACCAAGCTGTCCACACGAATCATCTTGTCTTGCATGTGTTACGGCCATTTTCTTACATCATTTTCTTTCGCCGTTTCAACTTTTAATTTGTTTTAATTTAAATTAATAATTTTGTTGGTTTCATATGCTGATTTGCTAATCAGGGATGTTTAATCTAATTTTTTCCTTTGAAGAAAAAAATGTTGTTTTGGGCTTGTGTATCGTTGCCATTGGGCTTTTGCTTCTCTTTCTAGAGGCAAGCTGGAACTGGTTTAGCTCTACAACTTTAGGCTAGGAAACAAACAAAAGAAACGTTGGGTTAAACTGATGAACTATAAACTACCCAAATGGGAAGGAAAAAAAAATAGATTGAACACCATATTTGCTCTCTCAAGATTTTTGCGTTGGACTATTTTATTTTTCAAGAAAATAAATTAATATCGTGGTCCCTTAAAATTGAAAATAATAGACATATTAGTTCCTCTGTTAATTCTTCATTAGTGGCTTTACACACATGGTATAATACAATGATGTCATGCCATTAAAATATTAGAGACAAACTAAATGAAGCTCTTTTGTAACACATTATATTCATTTTGGTGTCTAAAATTGTATAAAATGAATCACTTTAAGACTTGTAATAGAGATTTAAATGACCCATCTTATAAATTTCAATCATCAAAATGAGTCCTTTTAAACTCTATTTCACTTTAAATTATATATGCATCACTTAATATCATGTTAGTATATCAATATATAATTCTTTTTTTGTTTAAAGAATCAAAAATATGTAGAGGGACTAATATATCTTATTATTAAAATCTTAAAAGGTCATGGATTTAATTTCAATTTTTAAGAGATTAAATAATTTTATAAATTTTTTTTAAGGGGTTACATGAGTTATTTAGTCAAAAAAGTAAAACAAAATTGAACACTGGGTAAAAAGAACATTGGTGCACATTGTGATCATTTTTTGTTATCCTTTCATCTCTTTTTTCAGATTTCTATACCGCTTTTTCATTACAATTATCAATGGGTATCCCTCACGTTGTGTTAAAGGTACAATTTAAGAGATATATATCATTTCATTGTAATAGCAATATGTTTTTAAGTTTTTTGAACGTTTTGCTTTATTAAAACTTCAACTAAAAATTGTGGTTTACACGTAAGGCACATTTAACAAAGTAACTTCTGCCCACTCAAAAAATTATAATAACTTCTGAAAACTCGAAAATGTGAAAATAACGAAAATGGATCAGAGAGAGTAACAGTGATGTTAGGCATGTTTACTCAACAAATGAGTGTATTTCAATTGTTAGAGCAATATGTGATAGTTACAGTACAATAATTTGTTCGAAAAAGAAACTCAAGTCATCGATTCAATATGGACGGACAATGACATGAATGAAGCATAGCCTCATACCTCTGCTCTGCATTACCTTTCAGAAGGTTCGTTATACTCCTTTAGTAATAGTATAATAGTTTTGTTTTGAATTTATAGTGAACCCTATACATAGTAACATACCAATGATTCAATATATAATTTAAAGTTACAAATATATATATATATATATATATATATATATATATATATATATATATATATATATTATAAAACACCTGTTTATATCATGTCATATATAAGATTCACCATAAACTTATATTTATATTAGCATTTTTCATATTCCTATGGCTATTTCAGAAGCTTTTTGGTCAATTCATCAACTGGGAATGATTTTTTTTTACAGTCATTGATTCTTAGCCAGTGCGTATCTCTCTGTGTATCTGTTGCTTCCGAGAAGCTTGTTTGCTCTATTGTTTATGTAACTCCTTTGGTTCGGACTCTCCTCTGTAGATATTTGATAGAACTATAATAGAAGCAAATACACTCAGGTAACGGCAAACACAGAAATGTATTGTATTGTATTAGAGAAGATGAAATGGAAATCAACACACGATAGAGAAGTTTGAGCACTATAGTAGCTCACACTCCCAATCCCAATCCTAACCAACCAGATATTTTCCCTTGACTGATTTCAGGGCATTTATACCCCTTCTCTGCTTTGTCACACGTGTCTCACTACCCACACTCTCACTGCCTAAAACCGTTAGGCCTCTGATTCAGTGGGAGGCCCACATGATTCTTTCTCATTAGCATAGTCAGCAATCATTCCCATTCCTAAACTACCCCTGTGCTTCCTCCTCTTGTAAACTTTAATCGGTTCTCTGAATTTTTCTCTAACAATTCCCCCTCCTTGAACTACCACCTTGTCCTCAAGGTGGAATTTAGGAAAACTCATTTTAATATCAGCTGCTGTCTCCCAACTGTCTTCAAAATCTGGAAGGTTCTTCCAGCGAACCAGCACTTCCTCCAATCCTTGCTCATTCCTTCTAGTGGCCATAACTGCTTCAGGTTGCAACTTAAGCTCCCACCCTTCAGTGAGTCCTTGAGGCAATGGCTGGCACTTAGCTTCAGGTGCTAGACATTTCTTAAGTAAGGAGACATGAAAAACCGGGTGGACTAATGAACCCGGGGGAAGCAGCAATTTATAGGCTACCTTTCCCACCCTTTCTATGACTTCAAACGGTCCATAGTACCTGGGGCTGAGCTTCTGATTAACTCTGTTAGCAAGAGTTCTCATTCTGTAAGGTTGAACCTTCAAGAACACCTTTTCTCCCACTTCAAACTCTACTTCTCTTCGCTTCTGGTCAGCCTGAATCTTCATTCTAGCTTGAGCTTTATTTAGATTCCATTTCAGCTCCTCAATCATGGCATTTCTCTCACTTACTAGCTGGTTCACATCCTCCACCACGGAAGGTTGTGAGTCTCCCTTAATTAGAGTTGGGGGATCCCTCCCATACAGAATTTTAAACGGTGTTGAGTGAGCAGCAGAGTGATAAGTGGTATTAAACCACAATTCAGCCCAAGCTAACCATTTGCTCCATTGCTTAGGTTTGGTACCCGCAAAGCACCTTAGATAGGTCTCTAAACACCGATTCACCACCTCGGTTTGACCATCCGTTTGAGGATGGTAGGCGGAGCTGTATTTTAACTTTGTATCGGCTTGTTTGAACAATTCAGACCAGAAATTGCTCATGAAAACCTTGTCTCGATCAGTCACAATCGATGACGGAAAACCATGCAATCTAACCACTTCTTTTACAAAGAGTTCAGCCACCGTCTTAGCCGAATAGGGATGACTAAGCCCCACAAAATGGACATATTTAGAAAATCTGTCCACTATTACCAGAATTGTATCCAGCCCTTGAGATCTTGGTAATCCACCAATGAAGTCCATAGAAATGTCTTCCCATACTCTCGATGGTATTGGTAAGGGTTGAAGGAGACCCCCTGGTGCTAGAGTGAGGTATTTGTTCCTGCTGCACACCTCACAACTTTGAACATACCTCTGAATATTTTGTCTCATACCCTCCCACCAAACTAAACTTGAGATCCTCTTGTAGGTTCTAAAGAAACCTGAATGCCCCCCCATTATTGAGTCATGAAATTCCTGCAAGATGACCAGAATTCTAGGCGAATTCTTTGGGATAACAATTCTGCCCTTGTAGTATAACCTTCCCCTCTTGAGTTCATACCCCTCATACTCTTCCTTCCCTCCAACCAGCCCTTGTATAACCTTCTTCAGGCTTTCATCAGCCAGTACTTCTTCCTCTAGTCCCTCCCATTCTTGGAAGGTAACTGACGAGATTGCTCCGAAACTAGTACGCCTTGACAGCGCATCTGCTGCCCCATTCTCTTTCCCCTCCTTATACCTTATCTCGAAATCAAATCCTAGCAACTTAGTTATCCATTTGAGCTGTCCTTCTCCCATAAGCTGTTGATCCACCAGGTGCTTAAGGCTTTTTTGGTCAGAATGGATAGTAAATTTCCTGCCTAACAGGTAGTGCCTCCACTTTTGAACTGCCATTACTATGGCCATGAGCTCCCTTTCATAAACTGATTTCTGCTGGGCCCTTTCTGACAGCTTCTGACTCATATATGCAATGGGTTTCCCTTCCTGCATCAACACTGCCCCAACTCCCTTCCCTGAAGCATCCGCTTCCACCACAAAACCCTTCTCAAAATTCGGAACAGCCAATACTGGTAGCGTAGTCATTGCCTTTTTTAGTGTCTCGAAGGCCAACTGAGCTTCCACTCCCCAATGGAAATTATCCCTTTTGAGTAATTGCGTCAACGGCCAAGCAATTTTCCCATAATTCCGCACGAACCTCCTATAGTAGCCTGTGATGCCCAGGAACCCTCTTAGCCCCTTTAAATCTGTGGGGATTGGCCAAGCCACCATCGACTCAATCTTCCTGGGGTCAGCCATAACCCCTTCGCCAGAGATTAAATGTCCTAAATATTCAATTTCCCTCCTAGCAAACGAGCATTTCTTTATATTGATGAAAAGGCTGTTTTTCCTTAACAACTCCAGAACCTGCTGTAAGTGCTCCCAATGTTCCTCTTCGGACTTGCTGTAGATGAGAATATCGTCGAAAAATACCAATACAAATCGCCTCAATAACGGTTTCAGAATGCTGTTCATGAGAGCTTGAAAGGTTGATGGGGCGTTAGTGAGCCCAAACGGCATCACTAGGAACTCGTAGTGACCCTCATGTGTTCTGAACGCTGTCTTCTCCACATCAGATTCCTTCATCCGAATCTGGTGGTATCCGGATTTAAGATCTAGCTTTGAAAAAATCTGGGCTCCTCCTAACTCATCCAAGAGTTCCTCTATTACTGGGATTGGAAACTTGTCAGGAACAGTGATCTTATTTAAAGCTCTATAATCAATGCAAAATCGCCACTCGCCATCTTTCTTTCTGACTAAAATCACTGGACTAGAATATGGGCTAGTACTTGGCCTAATGATACCCGAAGATAACATTTCTCCAACAATTTTTTCAATCTCATTTTTTTGGAAGTATGGGTACCTGTAAGGTCGTATGTTTGGAATGGTGGCTCCTTCATGAAGAGTGATAGAATGGTCTTGAGGTCTCGGGGGAGGTAGCCCCTCAGGGAGTTTGCAAATGTCCGTATACTGAGATAAGAGTTGCTGGAGCTTGTCTGGTACTGCTGATTCAGCACTGTCCTCCTGATTTCTGCCTTCATTTGTGGTCCAGGCCGTGACCATAAACCCCTCCCCATCAGATTTAAGAGTCTTCAGTGTGTTACGCCATGACACCTGGGCTGTGCTCAGAGAGGGCTCACCCTGAATACATTTCCATTCCCCCTCTGACTTCCACTGAATATATTGCTTTTGGAGGTTGGCTCTTATGTCCCCTAACCCAGCCATCCACCCATACCCCAAAACCATGTCAGCACTTCCCAACCCCAGCACAAAAAACGATTGGGATATATAGTTACCTTGAATCTCCACTTCCAAGTCTTGACATAATCCCAACCCTCTTTTAATATCACCTGTGCCCACCTCTACCGTGAACACGACATCCTTCTGAGGTAATTGGAGGTGCTCCACCAGTGATGCGGAAATAAAATTAGCATCAGCTCCAGTATCAATTAGTATAATCACCTCCATCCCTTTCACTTTACCCCTTATCTTGAACGACTTGTTGATGGTTGTGAATCCACGAAGGCTATTGAATGTTAGGCGTAGGGATTTCATGTTCAGCTCCGCTTCTTCTTCCTCACGCTGCTCTCCCCCATCTTCATCTGAGTTTTCAATCTCGGGATCCTCCCAAAGAACTATGTGGTAGTGCTTTAGCTTGCATACGTGGTCCTTGTCCCACCTTTCTCCACACTTAAAACATAAGCCTCGCCTACTTCTGTCTTGGAGCTCCTCCTGTGAAAGTCTTCTCCCTGCTCCGCCACTTATCCTCTCAGGTACTCTCACGTTCCCACCAGCTCCAGCTCCACGTACGTCGTTGCTTCTGGAAGGATGGGAAGTAAATTTTTGCCCAACTGGGCCTTTAGGTGGTGCCCATTGGCGTTCAGGAGGCCCACTGCCTCCCCCCTTCCATTCTTTGTTTCTCTCTTCTAGCAAAAGGGCCTTCTCCTTAATTTCAGCCAACGAGCCCAAATCTAGGCTCTTAAGCTCAGCTCTCAAATTTCCCCTCAACCCATTTAAAAAAATTCCTCTAAGAACCTCAGGGTCCAAGTCGCGCATTGGGCCAGAGATTCGTTCGAACTCATCGATGTAATCCAGAACTGGGCCCATCTGCCTTACTCTTAAAAGTGGCCCATATGGGTCTCTCATCAGTCCCGGCTGGAACCTCCGTGTTACTCCCTCCTTGAACGATCTCCACGACGGAAACTGTGTCTGGGTCTCCCAGATTTGGTACCAGGACAAAGCTCTTCCTTCCAGCGCTAGAAGTACGACCTCGAACTTCTCATCCCCCTCAATGCCATGCACGCGAAAGTAGCGCTCAATCTTCACAAGCCATCCGCCCACGTCATCACCGGAAAACAGCGGAAGCTCCATTCTCCTGTCACGGTCACGGTTACGTGGAGGAGGGCTGTCCGAATACTGGTGAGGAGGTCGGTTATGCCACGGTTGACGCTCCCAGTGGCGACGACCATTGAACGAATGAGGGGAGCCCCGATCGTCTCGGTCATGCGACCTCGACTCACGGTGCTCTCTGCGAGGAGTCGGGGGAGAGTGGTGCCCCCCATGAACTCCTCTGGTACCCCCATCCCAGCGGTCGTCCGAGCCGACTCGGGATGTCTGCCGATGTGGCGGTGATCGACCTCGTGAACGTCGACGGGGTCCATCCTTCCTCTCCAGCATGCGCATCATCTGATTCATCTGTCTCCTCAAATCCGCGACGGTTTCCTCCATGTAGCAGCTTCAGCGAGATGAATACCCCCTCACACCCAGAGATGAAAGGACTGATACCAAATAATAGAAGCAAATACACTCAGGTAACAGCAAACACAGAAATGTATTGTATTGTATTAGAGAAGATGAAATGGAAATCAACACACGATAGAGAAGTTTGAGCACTATAGTAGCTCACACTCCCAATCCCAATCCTAACCAACTAGATATTTTTTCTAGCACTGATTTCAGGGGATTTATACCCCTTCTCTGCTGTGTCACACATGTCTCACTACCCACACTCTCACTGCCTAAAACCGTTAGGCCTCTGATTCAGTGGGAGGCCCACATGATTCTTTCTCATTAGCATAGTCAGCAATCATTCCCATTCCTAAACTACCCCTGTGCTTCCTCCTCTTGTAAACTTTAATCGGTTCTCTGAATTTTTCTCTAACAAACTACAAGTAATGTTAGATGTCCAACAATCTTACACCAACACTCACAATTTTCTTTGTTTTTTGTGATAGTCGGTATTAATACACTAAAATACAAAAAAGCATCGTAAATATTCGTCGGTGATAGCTGTGAAGGAATTTCATATATATCAGATGATATAAACAATAAATGAAATCTCTATATCCCAAAGATCAATTTAATCTTGAGTATGGCATGTTCAACAACAATTAGAAAATTGGATTAGAGTTACCTGCAAGGGCTGAGGAAGAAAACAACGGAGTCATAATCGTTTATTAACCTGACATACAAAATGCAAGCAAACGCAAGGGATCAGAAAGAAATCCAATAGACAGAGTTAGGAGATTTACTCCTCCTATTCCATATTAGGTTTTGTGTGTCATGGTATGAATGGGGCAACCAAGCACCCTATATATTGGCTAGGAGGAGGGTCTCTCCTTGTGTCAGTAAACTATTGGGCTAAGTAACCCATTATCGTAAAGCCCATACACAAGGACCTATAAATATACCAACAATAAATGTTGTTTAACAATAATTAGCCTAATAGCAACAATGATCACAAATTATTGGGCTTAAATAATAAACTCTGATTGTTTGACATCCACTTACTTTTGGGTTCAATTAAATCTAACATTAATTTATGTCAGTCCACAAAATTATTCCAACAATCTCCTACTTGGACAACATAAATCAAAACATTATAAAATAATACCCAAATTAAACTACAATATGTGGGAGTAACATACATGATGTCAAAACTAAATAAGCACTTAAAACCAAATGGTCCAGAATGCAATAACAAGCATCTCAACAATGTAGAAAATCATACTCGAAGGAGTATTGATATCATATATGCAAGATGCTCAATTCCCAGCAACCCAACAAAATATGGTATATAGGTAAATGGGATGCACAACAAACTTGGCATAACAACATGTGATCCTAGTGCAATTCTCAATCAACCGGCCCAACATCCGCCCAAGATGCTAAATGAGATATAACAAATCTCTGCACAATAATAAAATGAAACTGGGTACAAAATGTCTCTACAATGTGCTATATTAACATAAGAGTGTGCGTAACAGCACCAACAACAAATAATAACAACACAATAGCAACAGTAATATCATCAACAGTAGCAACAACAACAACAACAAAATATGACAGTATAAGCATTTAGTCAAGATGCTTTTTGAGATTCAATAAAATATCACAGGATGACAACAAATTGAAAATGTTTCCAAAATATTTCAATAATTTTCCATTATAACAATTAAATTGATAATTTTGCTATGCAACCTTAAATAGCAGTAACATATGAGGTCACAATAAAAATATAAAATTAGCTCTCACTAACCCAAAATATCAAAAAGACCTCAAAATACCCATATGAGTTACATGACCGACAATAATGGCTAGCCTTTGGTTAGGGGATTATCAATAATATGTTATGCAATAACTCCATAATAGTTTATCGTGACTTGCCAAATTAATCTCAAGACAACAACATGATAATAATAGTGCACACCTCTCCTACTAATCCAATACATACCAAAGCATCATAAACATTCCCATTAGAGGTCACAAAATTTCAAAATTCTCTAATGGTACAATAAATATTAGTGGGATCGATGATAACTCTATAGTAGAATACTCAATGTAAGGGTTTGAACTCATCATTATTCTCTCTAGCAACAAAAGTACAAAATAGAGAGACACAAGAGTGCAGAGTCATTTCTGTTTATAACAGAATCTCATAAAATTGTTTAACATACTCTGTCTAAACGATTTGAGGAGATCATCAATGTCCAATTTACATTGTACAATAAATATCTCCTCTCTATCATCACAAACTAATAATCAAAAGCTCATTTGAGCACAAAACAAGTTGCTAGCGGAAGCATTTTAGACCTACAAATCAATAGTAAGGACATAACAAAACATGAAGTCTCTAACTCCCACTATAACAAAATTTTAACATTAATGGGGGCAACATCATGACATAATAGACACTAAAAAATGTCCTTTATATAGGTCTTACAAAACACAACGATGACAGAATAACAAAAGAAAGAGAAAACTATACAACAAATTATTATAATAAGCATAAAATTATTTAGTTTTCTCGCGTTCAATTAATTGGGTGATTAATTGAACTAGAGTCCTTGTATCATTGCAATCCCGTCGAAGAGTCCCAGATCACAATATATAAGATTTTCCAACATGATAGAGAAATGCAATAACAATAATATAAAATTCTTAAACAATTTAATTCAAATTATTTTCTCTATCATCCAATGATTATATCAAATAATGTCATACCGAAGGGTATGTCCATTATCTGCATAACCCAACAACATTTGCAATCCAACACAAACATTATATCAGATAATGTCACACCAAAGGGTATGTCCACTATCTATATAATCCAACAATATTTGCAAAAGATTTATAAAATATTGGATTGCTACAAAATTGCCCAACAAACAAGTAATTACATGCTAATATTATTTAGGAGCTAATGCTCATATACAACAAAATCATGCCATTAGAGCTAGTACCGAGAGGATACTGAAAACTCCAAAACCATGATTATCAACTCATTAATAATTATATCAATAAAAACAAATCGAAGGATAAGTTCATTATCAATATAACTCTTAATGCCACAACAATTGTAATATTATTCAAAAGCAATAATCTTAAATTAGCCATCATAGGAAAAACCTGGACAGCCAAAATGGGAGTAAAGCTAAAATTTGAATATATTCAAGAAAAAACTCGCAATATCCAGAAGAGTACACAATCAATAACAAGTATAAACATTGTAAGCTAAACTCCCCTCAAAATAAATCAACAATGGCACTAAAATGAAGCATAAAGAGATTTTTCAAACTCAATTATTTTCTTATTTCATAATTGTGCATTACGTCCCTCAAACAACTTTCTCTTTATGCCAAGTGAGATTTTAGCCAAAATCAAATAACATTATGACTATAACAAATTTTACGTAAGCAGCGAAAACAACCAAAACTCAATATTTTCAAAAACACAATGTGTCATAATATTTTCACACATAATAATTTTGGATTTTCAAATTAAATCCAATACTAATTTATGCAAGTCCATACAATCCACACAAAATCAAACATTCTCCCACTTGGACTACATAAATTAGATGATGACATTTTACAAAATAATTATTCAATATAATATGGGAGAACATATTATAATCATGTTCCTAAACTTTATAAAAGGGAAAACTTAAAACAATATTAAACCAAATCAAACAATTGTAGTTTCCCACAAAACTACAATACATAATTATATTTTCCCATATGGAAAATGATATAAAATATTGGATAAGATAATTCATAATTTTAAAAATTGCGTAATATACAATTTTTACAAATAGCACTTTATCACAATCGGTTCCATGAAAACGACCTCATAATTATGAAAATTGCCTGATAATAGTTTCAAAAGTTAGTAAGCAGGGACTATTAGAATAATATTATGCAAAATCTAACAACAATTTAAAATTGGTCTAAAAACAACATATCTCAGAATCATATATATCACAAAATTTTATAATAGCAATATGAGTTAATCACAATAATCAATAATATGCACATAATAGAGTACAAAATTATTTAATTAACCAAATGATGCCAAAATTGAGAATATGCTGAACATAATGTGTCTAATAGTGTTAGAAATGTGCACAAAAAATTTCAAACCAAAATTTGGAGAGTACTCAATATTTTTAAGCAATTTATGCAATGGAAAATTAATAATAATTGTTTCTTATGCTTAGAAAAATAAATAAAAATCACCAATAATTTTAAAATATCAAAAAACCTCAAAATGAAAAAAAGGGTGAAAACAGGCCCCGGATTGGCCCACACGCGCCTCCACTCTCCTAGGCCCGTGAGTGGGAGTGGCTCCGCATCACTATTCATTGTCCCTTACCTCCAGCCGGGTTCTGGGTTGGATTTTCGCGACCCATGAACATACAACGGGTTGAGGGTCATATCTCACTCAATTCTCAACCAAATTGAGTGATTTTGGTGTCTATGGATTCGTTTTTCAATACCCTACAAAATCCATATAATTTTGTTTCGAACCATAACCTCTAACAGCATAGAAAATTCTGCAAAAAGAAGAGTGAGTATGTTCGATTTTTATGTGATTTCTTTCTCTATACTTGATCAAAAACATGATCTTTGTGTCAATAGATTCAGAATTTTATTCTCTATAAAACCCCTAAGATAATCGAAACAAATTCGCACACATATGGGTTGGGGTTTTCCAAAACCGAATTGAGATCAAAGGTTAGGGTTCATAGTTTCAAAATCAAAATTCTCTCTGTATACTAATCCGTTTCTTATGATCTTTATGTTGATTTACTCAGGACATTATCAGTAACAAAAACCCTCAATCAATTTCAAATTTAATCGGTAAAATTACAAAATTCCAAATTGGTAACTTAGGGTTCATATTAAACATAAATTTGATTCCTTCAAATACCCGATCTTACAATAATTCATAGCCATAATCAGATATTAAATTGGCTTTGATACCAATTGAAGGAATTTCATATATATCAGATGATATAAACAACAAATGAAATCCCTATATCCCAAAGATCAATTAATCTTGAGTATGGCATGTTCAACAATAATCAGAAAGATTGGATTAGAGTTACTTGGAACGGCTGAGGAAGAAAACAACAGAGTCATAATCATCTCCTAATTTGACATACAAAATGCAAGCAAATGCAAGGGATTAGAGAGAAATCCAATAAAGAGAGTTAGGAGATTTACTCCTCCGATTCCATATTAAGTTTTGTGTGTCATGGTATGAATAGGGCAACCAAGCACCTTATATATTGGCTAGGAGGAGGGCCTCTCCTTGTGTCAGTAAACTGTTAGGCTAAGTAACCCATCATAGCGAAGCTCATACACAAGGACCTATAAATATGCCCAAAATAAATGGTGCTTAACAATAATTAGCTCAATAGCAACAATGATCACAAATTGTTGGGCTTAAATAATAAACTCTGATTGTTTGACATCCAATTAATTTGGGTTCAAATTAAATCCAACATTGATTTATGTCAGTCTACAAAATTATTCCAACAAGTTGTACAACTTTGTTATACCAACATTATTCTGGAATTACCTTATCAATTTGTGTGCCATCTATATTTTTCTATTAGTTGTCGAAACCACTAGGTAATGGTGGGGACTAGGGACTAACATTTCCTTCTTTTAAAATGGTGAAGTACTTAGATAAGATTTTTGTCAAGAGAAAATAACAGACTATGATTGCTAAAAATCAATAACTAGGATCATGATAAAATATAGACAAATATATATGGTAAATTATGACATGTTTAAATTTAGGAGTTAAATTTTCTAATCGATTGCCGCCCTTTTCTTTTTCCTCAAGCTGGTTAACCTAACAAAATTCAATTCCTCTCCAGCAAAGTGAAAATTGAACAAAAATGGAAAAAGCAAAATTTTACAGAGACACTGCTGCATGCTGCTGCATTTTGGTTATTCAGAAAAGAGAGAATGACCACAATTATCAATGCGTATCCCACATGTTGTGGTAAAGTTACAAATTAAGACATACATTTAATATATATAATTTCATTCTAATTGCAATATATTTTAAAGTTTTTTGTAACCTTTTGTTTTATTAAAATTCAACTAAAAATTGTGCTTTACAAATAACGCACATTTAACAAAGTAAATTCTGCCCACTCAAAAAATTAGAGTAACTTCTGAAAAATCGAAAATGTAAAAATAATGAAAATGGATCAAAGAGAGTAACTGTAATGTTAGCCATGTCTACTCAACAAATAAGCGTATTTCAATTGTTAGAGCAAGATGTGATAATATAATTCATTTGAAAAAGGAACTTGATGACTTCGCAACTCATCGATTCAATGTGTGGACAAATTAAGTAGATTGACTAGAGTCATTCGCCCGCTCTTCATGAATGCAAGCCCTATATTCCAAGAAAAAGGCATGAACGAAGCAGAGCTATAGACTAGTGGCTTGTTTTTTCTTGGCCTAAGTTTGAAAAATGGTGGAGCATTTATATTGATTGACAATTTAGTCAAGATTATGTGCCACATTTATTACAATGATGGTGGAGCATTTATGATAGGTTGCAATTTAGTCAAAAAGTAGCACCAAAACCATTAAATGTTATGTAGAAAAATTTTGTTTACTTTATATATATAGCTTCAATTGCACCACTTGAGGAGTAAAATAACAAACCAAGAAAAATTAATCTTCTCCTCTTTTAGTAATAGAGCAAAATTATTTGCTCTTTATGAGTTCTTCTCTTTTGTGAGTTGAGAGTATACACTAATGAGAAAAATATTATAAGATATTCTGGGTGTATTTGGGATTTGGGTTGACTGGATATGTGTCCACCTTTTGCCCGTTGAAGTAGGCTTTAAGCCGAACAATATAAATTCCCGGTATCATTTATTTTATGCTTCCACATTTATTTCTATGCAACTCTATTTCTGTCTTTTGGGCCCACCATTTCACAACAAACTAGTATCACAGCTCTTATAGAGTTTTAGGCTGATTTATTTAAAAATTTATATTGCAAAATTTGATATCTAGCAGTTTGATAGATGCATTAATTTCAGAATGTGGAAGGTCCGTATGATGACTATTCTTGTACAGCAAAGTGTAAAAGCAGTACTTTCTAACAAGGAAAGAGGCTCGAGACAATGAAGGATTTTGAATGGGAAGATGCCGATCAAAAGGCTCCTTTTACTATTCAATTGTGTATTACATCTAATGTGCTGCAAGAGGTCCTTTTTGGAGAAAATAGCAAAATCATTGTGGACCAAATTGGAGTCATTGTATATGACTAAGATGGTAATTAACCGTCTCGGTGTTTTATAGCGTCTGTATATGTTCCTTATGGCAGAAGGGACATTAATCTGATCTCACATAGTTGAGTTCACATCACTCGTCACAGATTTGAAAAATATAAATGAGACATTTTCAAGTGAGCAATAGGCAATGATGTTGCTTTGTTCCTAACTTTCTTCAAACAAGCACTCTCGTGAAATGCTCATATATGGCCGTGAAAGCCTCAAAATTGATGAGGTTAAATCTGCATTTTTTAGTCGTGATAAAATGTAGCATGATATTGGCGATTGTGATGATACTGCATCTGGCCTATTGGTCAAAGGGAGATCAAATGAGATTGGACCGAGTAGTAGTAAAGGGAAGTCTAGATCTAAGTCTAAATATCATAAAGACAGGCAAAGATATTGCAAGAAAGAAGGGTACTGGAGAGCATAATGTCTGAGGCTCAAAGACAAAAAGAACAAAGATTTAAGTGATGCAGCAAGTGTTACTGAAAGTACTGATAATATTCTTGCAGTATCAACCAGTTCAATTAGTGATACTTGGATGCTTGATACTGGTTGCTCCTACCACATGTGTTGGAATTGGGATTGGTTTACAACTTACTAGTCAATAGATGGTGGTATTGTCCTTATGGAGAATGATATGCCCTGTAAGGTTATTGGCATTGGAATAGTCAAAATTAAGATCATGGAGTTGTGAGAATGCTGACTAATGTTCGGTACATCCCAGACTTGAAGAAACATCTTATATCCTTGGGCGTCTTCGATTCTCAAGATTATAAGTATTCTGCTAAAGCTGGAGTTTTAAAAATCTCGAAAGATGCTCTTATTGTGATGAAAGGCAAGTTAGTCAATAGTCTTTATTTACTTCAAGGAAGTATAGTTGTTGGCACTACCTTAGAATCATCTTTATTTGATTCAGATTCAGATACTACTTGTTTGTGACATATGTGTTTAGGACATATGAGTGAAACTGAAATGTCAATTTTGAGCAAGTGGGACTTGCTTGGTGATCACAAAATTGGGAAGCTTGACTTTTGTTAACACTGTGCCTATGGGAGACTGACTAGAGTCAAGTTCAGTACTACTATCCATAGGACTAAAGGCACAGTGGATTACATCCATTTTGACTTATAAGGCCTTGCGCTTGTTCCATCAAAAGGTGGTGCTAGATACCTATTGATGTTCATTGATGATTTCTCGAGGAAGGTATGGGTTTATTTTCTAAAATACAAAAATGAAGTATTCCATACTTTCAAGAAATGGAAAGCGCTCGTTGAGAACCAGACCAGTAAGAAAACCAAGGGCTTCCAAACAGATAATGGTTTGGATTTCTATAAAAGTCAGTTCAATGAGTTTTGTTATAATGAAGGCATAGTAAGACGTCATATTGTGCGAAAGACTCCGCAACAAAATAGAATAACAGAACATATGAACAAAACTCTTTCAGAGAGGACTCGTTGTATGCTCTGTAATGCTAGTTTTTCTAAGAGAGTTTTGGGCTGAAGCCGTCAATATGGCTTGCTATTTGGTGAATCGGTGTTCATCAACTGTTATCGATTTGAAGACTCCTATTGATTACTCAAATCTGAGAATTTTTGTTATCCTGCATATGCTCATATTGATAATAGAAAACTTGAGCTAAGGGCACTAAAGCGTATATTTCTCGGATATGCTACTAGATGAAAGGTTAAAGATTATGGTGTACAAAACTTAAGTCATCCAAATTCATAATCAGCAGAGATGTCAAGTTCAATGAACCATCCATACTTCATCTTAAAAAGGAGGTTGGTGATGCAGAAGAAAACAAAGATGTTAGCAAGCAAGTGGGGTTTGAAGTTGAACCACCAAAGCAGATGCAAGAAGATGCTTTTGATCAGCCCATTCAAGAAGAAGAACAAGATATTATTGATGCCATAGATACATGATAATAGTTACAATATTATAGTCTTATTAGAGACAGAAAAAAGAGGCAAATAAAATCACCACAGAGGTATAGTCATGCAGACATGGTCTCTTTTGCATTATCAATGGTAGAGGATATGGAATCAGAAGATCCTGCCACATGCCATTAGGCTATCTCGAGTGAAGAGTCTTCATATTGGATTGTTGCGATGAGTAAAGAGATGGAATCTTTTCATAAAAATTGGACTTGAGAGTTGGTGAAACCGCCTAAAGGACATAAATAAGTCAATGGCTGCAAATAGATTTTCACCAAAAAGGAAGGATCCCCTAGAGTTGAACTAGCTTGATATAAAGCACGTTTAGCTGCAAAAGGTTTTGGCCAAAGGGAAGAAAGAGACTTCAATGAAGTATTTGCTCCTATTGTAAGACATAGCTCCATTTAGGAGTTGCTCATTATGGTTATACTGTTTGACTTAGACATTGAACAGCTCGATATCAAGATAGCTTTTGTTCATGGTAAGCTTGAACAAAAGATCCACATGCAACAACCAGAAGATTTCATTGTTCAAGGCAAGGAAGATCATGGATATCTCTTAAAGAAGTCATTATATGGCTTAAAACAATCTCCTTGCCAATGGTATAAGAGATTCGATACTTTCATGTTAGGTCGTGGTTACTCGAGTAGCGACTATGACTATTGTGTTTACCACAGAAAGCTCTCAGATGGATCATTTGTCTACATATTTCTCTATGTTGATGACATGTTCATTACTGCTAAGAGTATATATGTTTGAGATCAAGAAGCTAAAGGAGTAACTCAGTGGTGAATTTGAAATGAAAGACTTGGATGCGATTAAGAAAATTTTGGGCATGAAAATTCGCATAGATTGGCATGCCAGCAAATTATATTTGTCTTAGAAGAAGTGTATCCAAAAAGTACTTAACACTTTGGAATGCAAGATGCAAAGCCTATGAGTATTCTGTTAGCAGCCCATTTTAGATTATCAGCTGCACATTCACCATAGTTCGCTGAAGAGGAGGAACATATGTCACACATTCCTTATGCTAGCACAATTAGAAGCATCATGTATGCTATGATATATACTCGACCAGATATTTCACATGTCGTTAGTGTTGTTAGCAGATATATGGGGCATCCTGGAAAGATGCATTGGCAGGGAGTGAAATGGTATTTCGATATCTTTGAGGTACTACAGATGTTGGCTTAGTATATGATAGAAGTTCTAACCCTAGTGATAGTGTCATTGATTACATCAACTCTAATTATGCTGGAAGTGTTGACAAAAGGAGATCTCTGACAGTATATGTCTTCATGCTTTTGGATAGTGCAATTAATTGGAAAGCGACTTTACATTCTACTACTGCATTATCAACTACAGAAGCCAAATACATAGCAGCAGCAAAAGCGGTGAAGCAAGCCATTTGACTTAGTAGTTTAGTAAGCAATTTGGGCTTAGAACAAAATGTTTTAACTATTTATTGTGATAGCCAAAGTGTCATATATTTGACCAAAAGCAAATGTATCATGAGAGAATCAAACATATTGATGTCAGATATCATTTTATATGGGAGCTTATTTTTCAAAGTGTCATTGCAATGAAGAAGATTAGTACTTCAGATAATACAGCAGATATGTTAATAAAGTCAATCACGACAGCTAAGTTCAAGCATTGCTTGGACTTAGTTGGCATTCACAATATGTGAGTTTGCCTTTAAGGGCACATTGGAGAAGACGACTTTAGGAACCTAAAGATGGATGAAAAATCAAGTCAAGGTGGAGATTTGTAGACTAGTGGCTTGTTTTTCCTTGGCCTAAGTTTGAAAAATGGTGGAGCATTTATGTTGATTGGCAATTTAGGCAAGGTTGTGTCCTGTATTCATTACAATGGTGGCTCTATCTATACATAGAGCTTCAATTGTAGCAGTTAGAAGCATAATAACAAACGGAGAAAAACCAATCCTCTGCTCTTTTAGTAATAGAGTAGAATTATTTGTTCCTTATGAGTAGTTATCTTTTGTGAGTTGAGAGTATACCCCAATGAGAAAAATAATATGAGGTATTCTGGTTGTATTTGAGATTTGGGTTGAGTTGAGTGTATCTACCTTTTGTATCTTAATCATATTTTCATAATGAAATATTTGGTTGTCGTCTTTTCCCATAGACGTATTTATTTTACGTTTCCACATATTTATTTAGTCATCATATTTCTTGATGTCATTTATTTTACGCTTCTATCTATTTGTTTCTATACTACTTTGTTTCTATCTTTTAGGTCTGTCATTTCACAACAATAGCCTCACACCTCTATTATGCATTATCTTTCATTCCAATTAGTGTTCTTTGTTGAATTGTTATTTTTAGCTTTGTAATGAAAACGCGTTGATCAGTTTCACTCCATACTTCACGCCATGTTGACTAGACTTTATTTATATGTGCCGATAATTAACTTCCTTCTTCATGTGTGTATCTCTCGGTGTATTTGATGCTTCCGAGAAGCTGGTTTTCTCTGTTGTTTATACAACTGCTTTGGCTTGGACTCACGCTGTAAATATTTGGTAGAGCTACTAGTAATGTCACATGTACAATAATTTTATGTCAACACTCACAATATTCTGTGTATTTTTATGAGAGTTGGTATGATGCGCTAAAAAATGAAAAATTTTTTTTGTAAGTATTGGCATATGATTATTGTAAAATATTATTATACAAACATTATTCTGGAACTACCTTATCAATTTATGTATCACGTGTATTTCGCTATTAGTTGTCGAAACCACTGGGTAATTGTGGGACTAACATGCCCTTCTTTTTAAATAGTCAAGTATTTAGATGAGATTTTTGTCAAGAAAAAAAAAAGACTATGATTGCTGAAAATCAGTAACCAAGATCGTGATAAAACAGAGAAACATATACGATAAATTATGACATTGTCAACATTTAGGAGTTAGATTTTCTAATCGATTACCACCCTTTTCTTTTTCCTCAAGCTGGTTAACCTAACAAAATTAAATTCCTCTCCAGCAAAGTTAAAACTGAACAAAAATGGAAAAAGCTAAATTTTACAGAGAAATAACCAATTGGTTTTGTGGCTTGTTGATCTCTAAAACCCATAATGCCACTAACTAATCAAAATCCCAGGCTCATAAATGTTGTTAAACAAATCGAACAAAAAGACTTTCGACAGATTATCCCAATATAACTAAAAATAAAAAATAAGAGTCCTTTTTGGTGAAATAAAAAAATATATACAGTCTCAACAAACAACTAACACAGAAGACCAATGACAAAACCGAAAAATACATTGAGGGGAGGACCGAACCTAAAGTCCCCTACAACCTCAAAAGCATTGGGCACCCAGGCCTATAACGCATGGTATATTAATTACAAGGCTAACCAAGCTGCCCACATAAATCATCTTGTCTTGCATGTGTTACGCCCTTTTTCTTACATCATTTTCTTTCTCCATTTCAACTTTTAATTTGTTTTAATTTAAATTAATAATTTGGTTGGTTTCATATATTGGTTTGCTAATCAGGTATGTTTATTCCATTTTTTTTATTTGAAAGAAAAATCTTGTTTTGGGCTTGTGTATTGTTGCCATTGGGCTTTTACTTATCTTTCTAAACGCAAGCTGGAACTTGTTTAGCCCTACAACTTCAGGCTAGGCAACAAACAAAAGAAACCTTGGTCTAAACTGATGAACTATAAACTGCACAAATGGGGAAAAAGGAACACTGAGAACTTCTATATGTTTATCATCACTCCAATTATATTAAAGTTTTAATTAGTTTTACCATCATATCCTTCTTTAAAAAATAGAATCAAATCATAACTTTGGTTTTGGCATGATTGTTGCCATCTAATTAATTTTGAATCAAGATAGTCCAATTTTTTTTTAAAAAAAATCGAAATATCTACAACTTAAAGGAAGAAAATCACGCTATCCTCATCCTCTTTGTAAAGAAATGGGAACGTTGGGAATTAAATTTCTTTGTTTTACGGTGACCAATACACACAAAAAAAAGTTATAGCTATTACAAGTATTGATAATTAATATATTTGATACACTTAAATGTAAATATTTCTTATCTTTTATTCAACTAATATTTAAATTAAATAATATAGTAAAATGAAAAATAATAAAAACGTATTAATAAATCATTGTATATAATTATGTTTCTTATTTTGTAATATTTAACACTTATAATTAAAAATTTTAAGTAAACAAATAATACCATGGTTCATTACTATTGACTAATAATTTTAACCATAATTTTTGTTTGGCGTCATTGTTCTCAGAAAAATCTTAAGATAATTTTAACCATAATCCGTTATTGAACAGTATAGGGGCTTCATTATTTACTTTCTATTAAATAAATTATACTTTACATTTTTCCAAACAAATAAAAAAAGTAAAATTTAAAACCATGGATAGACACACATTTTTGTCTTGCAATATACTATTCATGGCATTGCACCTCAATTAAACGTATACCTAATTCAATGTACTAAATTATTTTAATTTTTAATAATAGTGATGTCGAATAAAAAAATTTATAGTAAAAAATAAGTAACTGTTGATAAATCCTAATATCATATGTATGTTTAATACTTTTAGAAATTATGTAAATGCTAAATGATAAAAATACTAATATGTGTGCTACATATTATGATTTAGTAATTTATCTTTTTTATTATTAATTTTTTCTTATTACTTTTTAAAAAATAGTCATTACTATATTGTTTAGACATCTATCATTTTAAGAAATTTTTAACAAAACAATTCAATAAACATGTAGTTATACTAAATTTATAAAGTTTAAATATAAAGTTTATATAGTGATTATATAAAAATGAGATATCTATTAAACATTTTAAAATAATTAAATTAATTTTTAATTAAATTGAAAATACTAAGTGTTGGAAATATTTTTATGACTAATAAATAAGTTACATTAATTATTCATATAATTAGGAAAAAGAAGGATAATTTAGTGAAACTAAATCAAAATTTACTATAATGACGGGTTATCGACGGATTTTTCTGTCAATAATACTAACAGATTTACTGATGGAAAAAGAGAAATCTAAGCAATTTTTTTTTGTGCATTGGTCATTACCGATGGAAAATTCATTCGTAATTCGTTGAAAAAATATGCGCCCAATTGCGCAAAATGTGATGCAATAGGTATCGACGGATTTTCTGTCGATAATTTTAAAAAAAAATTATTTTTTCCAAAATTATTCATTAGCGACAGATATCTGTCGGTAATTATGTGAAAATTTTGTTCATACTAATTTTACTGGTTAAAAATCCGTTGGTAAACTATTCAAAATATAAATTTGTAGAAATTACATTTACCGATGGAAAAGCTGTCAATAATTATTTTTTAAAATATTTTTTAAATTAATATGTACCGACAGAAAATTCGTAGGTAATTATTGTTTGAAAAATTATGTTCAAAATTAATATTTACAGATGAAAAATCTGTCAGTAATTAATTTTATAAATTATTTTTGAAATTAATATTTACCAATGAAAAATCCATAGGTAATTATTTTTTAATTTTTAAAAAAGTTTTTAAAATAATTTTTGCAAAGCTAATTTACCGATGGAAAAATCCATTAGTAATTCAAAAATCCATTGATAATATGTTTCGAAAATTCGTCAACAAATTCAATACATTGAAACTTAAAAGCTTTATGTCTCAATTAAAAAAAAAATAGGTTTCTATCTTTAATTTTTTTAATTATTGTTCTTAAGTAACTGATTATCAAAATCCTAGTATTTAATGATATAAAATTTAGTTTATTTAGAGCTCAACATATTATAATTTGTGTTATTGTAGTTTAGCTTTCCTATGTGTTAAAATTTGTCTATATATATATATATGTGTGTGTGTGTGTGTGTGTGTGTGTGTGTGTGTGTGTGACATTTTCTTGCTTATATATACATTTCCTAATTACAGACTTAGAGTGCTACATCTAGGATATTATTACACATTAAAGTTAATCGTGGAAAATTTATTCTTATTTTTACTCCCCAATCAAACATAATCCTAGTGTTGAATGCGTTTACTGGTGACACAATAAAGAAATTTATATTTGTATCCATTTGTTCCGGGAAAAGATAATACTAATTTGCATTCTATAATTGAGGACAATTATAATGTTTTGCAGAATATTCTTTCACATCACTTTTAAATCACATTGTTGCCCTAATTCTTTCTATACTGGACTAGAAAATATGGTCATATACCTCAACCCAAATTACAAGAGCTTGGATACGAACCCCAGACCTCAGCCCAATCTTAGAGGACTCTCTCAAGGGGTCCCACGTGGCATAATATCTTACGCGAATTTACCTCGGATTTAGTTAAGAATATCTTCTAAATCCCATATATAACCTCTCTATATCTTATCATATCCATATCATATCTGATTATTATCTTTAGTACTAACTAAATCGCAGTATATCTCCTACATTTAAGGAAGATCATAATAGATTCACCACGGGGTAATCTTACATTATATAAAGGGGTGATGGTATAACACAATCTCTATCACACAAATACCTTCCCGCTCCTCATGCATTTTCTAACTTGAGCATTGGAGTGTCTTTGCAGGTACCCCAGCCTCGTTTCCATGGACATTAGAGTCACTTGTATCCTTACCACTATTTCTAGGTAAGAATATTGGCCCCCACCGTGGGGCCGATAAACAAGCCTAAATTCATAGTATTTGATCCTGTAAAATTAAAATGTGTTGCCTTGTGATTGCGGTTTTCAAGTTCTATAATATGTTGTTATGCTACTATTGATGTAGATGGCCTTTGTTGGCTCCTCCTTTTATGGTTGAGCATTGTTGATATTCATGGTGATTAGAGAAAAAAGAGCAATAATTGATAGAAATTAAGATAAATTTTTTGTATTAACGATAAAAATGTGAGGCAATATAAGTGTAGACATCCTTATATAAAGTAAGGAACATAGCAAACTATTAACTAATACCTAACCAACTCCAGCTAATATTTAGATAATTATTTAGCTAATTATTCTTCCAAAAAAGTTTAAGGAAACAACCCATTGTTTATTTCTAAATAATTATATTAAGTAAATTAATAAGTATCAATACTTGACAACATTTTAGAGAAATATCAATTTGTTATGGACAAATATTAAAGACATTAAATAATTAAATTATTTCTAATTGAGCTAATAATAATAAATTAAGATAAAATATGATTAATAATTAATAATTATTATTGAATTATTATTTTAATTAAAATATAAGAAAAGAGCATCTTAGAAAAAATCAACTAGTGTGAAGCTATTCCAGTGGAAAATCCAGAGGTTGACGTGTGTGATACTTTAAAACTGAACAAAAATATTGTGGGTTTTTGAAAATAAATTTAGCAAAGTATGATATTTCTCTTTTTTGTTTTTAAGAGTAAGGGCAGGTTTGGATGAGCACTTTAAAAAAAATATTTTTTAATCTTTTTATATAACATCATTTAAAACAGTAAAATTTATTTTACATTTAAGTGTAATATCAATTTATATTTGACTGTAATATTAAAACATTTTTGTTCAGACGATGAAAATTATAGCTCCTGAAGAAATATTTTTGTATATTTTTTCTAATAACTATGTTTTTATTGAAAGTTAAAAATTTACACACATATTAAAAATATAAGAAGACCTGATTTTAATTAAAAAAAAAAATCTTCTTATCAAAATAATATCACACAGCACTCACAAGTGATAAGATTTGTCCCAAAAAAAATAAATACATTGATAGTGTAAAATTTTTTTATACTATCATTTAATTATATATTATCATAGTAGTAAAAATGATTAAATATCATATCTACTACTTGAAATATTATACAAATTGAATTATTTAATTGAATAACAGTATTAAAAAGTTTAAAGTGTATGAAAATTAAACTAAAAAACAATTTTTATACAGTGACTTTATAAGTCAACTATTTAATGTAGAGTAGCAGTTGCTGACTGGCCGGGCATTTAACCCGGTCTTCACCTATTCTATTCTTCAACCGTTCCACTCCCGCTGCTGTCCCATCCAAACAACTATTTCAGAAATCGACGAGACAAGGACGTGAATCAAACATAACCTCACATAAGGAGAAGCAAATAAATTTTTCGGTTGCATAATTTTAAAATTTATATAAATTTAGTTCTATTTTTTTTTATAATTTAGACTTGATATTTAAAATTTTGATATTGATTTTATCTTTCCAAAAATATTAGTAAGTTTTGTTATAGCTCATCTTAATTGATATGTTACAGTACTTTATGTTTATTTATTTATCTTCTTAACTAATTTGGAAAGACATTTTTCATTTCATCAACTTAAAATTATTGATAAATTATAATGAAGCTCCCTAAATATCTTAATTAAGTAATGATGAAATTGATGTCAAAATTTAAAATATTAAGAATAAATTAATGTTAAATATTATTTTATGATCAAATCGATATCAAAATTTAAAGGGACAAGAGTATGAAATCATCATGAACTTTTACCAATTTAAAAATTACCACCACAAATTTTAAAGATTTATCAATTGGTCTCTAAACTTCTACTAATGCTTCAATAGACCCTTTTGTTTTGAAATTGTTTATACGATAATGGTATAATAACACAAAAAAGAAAAAACACATTAACCATACATTAAATTCAGACCATTGCGTAACTTATTTGTTTTCCAATTTTTTTTAAATATCTAAATTAATAGATAAAATTTTATAAAATAAAAATTCAAATATACAATAGAGTATAATAAAAATTGCTAATTATAAATAATATGTTTGGCATTATTATAAACTAATCAATAGTTTATTACATGTTAATGAATAGAAAAATCTTGCCATTTAATTATCATAACTATTATTAATCTTAACAATTTTTTCTTCGCAAAAGGATCTCCTGAGTCATAAGTTAAAGAATAAACACCTTATTTGATCCCTCAAGATTTTTCTGTCGAGCTATGTTGTCTCTTAAGAAAAGAAATTAATCTTGTGATCCTTCAAGATTGAAAATGATAGACATATTATTCCCTCTGTTAGTTCTTCATTAGTGTATTTCTACATGTGGTACAGTACAATGAAAATGTGTTATTAAAATGTTAGATTCAAGAAAAATGACGCTGTTTTGGAACATATTGCACTTATTTTTTGTGTTTAAAATTATACAAAATGAGTCATTTTATAACTTATAATAGAGATTTAAATGACTTATTTTATGAATTTCAACAACCAAAATGAATCATTTTAAACTTCATTTTACTTCAGATAATATACACATCACTTAACATTCTGTTAGCAGGTTAATATACAATTCTATTAGTGTTTAAAGAATTAAAAACACACAAAAAACTAATGTATCCTATTATTGAAATGTTGAGAGACCATGAGTTTAGTTTCAATTTGTTAGGGACTAAATAGACTTGTAAAATTTTCTTAAGGGACTACGTGAGATATTTACTCTAAGTTAAAATTTGAAAACTATTTAAAGTTCATGACAATTCTTTGTAAAAAGTATAAGTTTTAGAGTTTGTATACTCTTTTTCAAAATGTAAAATGTTAGGATCAAAATGTCAAATTTTAAATGTTAAAACCATAAAAGATATTTACTCTAGTGAAAATATGTCTCCCTGCTATATATTTTTATAGATCCTTTTAAATTTTAGTTATTTTTTTGAGACTTCGAATATGAATTACATCAATTTTTTCACTTTATTTATTATACAGAAAGATTTATTATTTTTTTAACAAAGAATTGTAGCTAGGAATTCTTCAAACGAGTTGGAAGAAGGGAGATGGTAGGGTTCGAACATGGGATCTTCCATTCAAAAAGTGTATAAGACAATTATAACCATTTTACTGTAGGCTCAATCACTACATAAAGGCTTATTTGGCAATATAGGATTACTCACACATTATTATTTTTCAAGGATTTGGATCCAAAGTAAAGTAAGAAGTTTCATCATCTGATTAATAAAATTAAATGTGGGCCATTTTTTACTCTATTGATTGAATAGTAAAACTATTCACTTCACTTTTTGTAATGAGGATCCTTACTTTAGAGAATCCAAATCCATTTTTCAAAGTAATTAGTAAACATTATCTTTCATTTTAATTGTCCTTGGATGAATTGTTAGCAATATTTTTGAAAAACGCGTTGTCAAGTCATGCTTCTGATATAATTCAAGGCAAGGCGAACTTTCATTTCTTTTAAAATAAAAAATAAAATTATACTATATCTTCTTGCTTTTTAAATATTTAAAAATAAATATGACACTCTAAATACATCTCAATAACTACTCAATTATTTATACATAAAAGAGAAAGAGAAAAAACTTTATATTTACTTTTTTTAATAAGAAGTTAATAGAGAAACTAAATATAGTGCCATTCAAAACTAGGTATCTCGGGGGATGTGGTTGAGTAGTAAATATTTATTTACCCTTAACCAAATGTTAGGGGTTCGATTTCTCATTTTAAGTATGGAGCAATCTTCAATCTCCGGGTCAACTGTCCCATCCTTTGAAAGGATTAGTCACTGTACTCGACGGTGGATACCCTGGTACAATACAAAAAAAAAAATCAAAACACTTGTATTTTTTATTATTATTATTATGAGCGAGATCTCAACTTTGATCTAAACTAAGAATATTTAAGATTATTATTTTTTTAACAATAGTCTAAAATATGAGTTGCAAATGGGGCTACAGTCTAGTGATAGACTTCTATATATTTCAAAGAATTAAGAGTAGGTGTGAGTTTGATTCTCATCCCCATTTCATATCCTCTAATATCTCTTAGTTAAAAAGTCTAAAATATCAATTGACAAATATATGGTGGCTTTCTAGTGCTAATAATGTATAATTAATTTATTAATGATTAATATTAACTTATTTTCTTTTAAATATTAAATTCGAATTCGAATTAATAATCATACATATTTTCTTTTTTATTTTGGATCACATCCAAATGCCCTTTGGAATATATTGGGAATCCGTAGGTAGCAGAAGAATAGAGTTTCATTCTCCGTGGAATCATATGATTGAGAGAATCATTTATGTTTTGTACCAATTGATTGCGCTGATTCATCTTAAAATAATTTCCTAGCATGCTTTGCATTCATGTCTTGCCTAGCCAACGTTTTTTTGCAAAACAATATCATTTCATTTTAATTGCAATATATGTAGTTGATGGATTAAAAGTTCAAGCCACCCAAACGCAGGGGAGGAGCGGAAGAAAATGGAAGAGTTGAAAATGTAAAAGATAATGAAAATACATGAGAGAGAGTAACAGCACGCAATGTTAGCCATGTTTACTCAACAAATGAGTTTATTTCTATTGTTGGAGCAAGATGTGATAATATAATAAAAAGAAGCTTGATGACTTCACAAGTCGTCGATTCAATGTGGACAAACTTTGAGTTGATTGACTGGAATCGTTCGCCGCCCCTCACTATTCATGGACACCTCTGTTCTGCATTATCTTTCATTCCAATTAGTGTTCTTTGTTGAATTGTCATTCTTCGTTTACAGATGAAAACGCGTTGATCAGCTTCACACCATACTTCACCCCACGTTGCAAGACTTACTTCATATCTGCTGCTAACGTCCTTCTTCATACCTCAAACAAACAACCTAGCTTGTTCTCCTTTTCTACTGAATAATCGACCTTTGCTCTGAGCAATAGTTCTCGTAATTATCTGCTTCGTGTTGCAACACTTATCATCATGAGTTCCAGATTTCTCGTTGTCTTGCCTTTACTCTATTATGTGCTCTTCATGCACATATCACTGGTGCAGCTTCTTGCATTCAACCCGGAGAAGAGTGGCGATGATGCTGTGAAGTGCATCGCGAGGGAAAGGCAAGCACTGCTTTCTCTGAAACAGGCTTTTCGGCAGGAAGAGGGATGGCTTTCTTCGTGGGGAGATGGAGGGAAGCAGCAGGAGTGCTGTAACTGGGAAGGCATTCAGTGTAGCAACGAAACAGGTCATGTCTTGATGCTCGATCTTCATGCTGATCATCCCAATTTTTATGGGACAGTTACCTCCATTAGCCCATCACTTGGTGAGTTACATCTTTTGAACTATTTGGACCTCAGTTACATTGATTTTGAGCTGACCCCATCCATCCCTGACTCGATTAGCTCTTTAACCCATTTGAGATACCTCAGTCTTTCAAACTGTAATTTCCAGGGAAAGATACCCCATGAACTGGGGAACCTTGTTTTTTTGGAGCATCTTGATCTAAGTGGAAATGTTTTCAAAGGAAGTATTCCTCAACATTTTGGGAATCTTTCCAATCTGCAGTATCTAGATCTCAGTCCCTATGATATAGCTTACAGCTTCTTTCTCCCTGGATTGCCTTTAAGTTCGGATTTGAAATGGTTGTCTCATCTTCCATCCTTAAGGCATCTTTCGCTCTTTCATGTTAACCTCAGCAGTGCAAACAATTGGCAGCTGCTAGTGAGCGGTCTTTCTCATCTACAACATCTGAACCTCCTTGGTTGTAATCTTCTAGATTCCAACCCCCCTTCACTTTCCTCCGCTGCTAATTTCTCTACTTCTCTATCATTTGTGGATATCTCCTACAATTTTTTGATAAACTCATCCTTAATATTTCCATGGCTAGTGAGTTCTACCAATAGCCTTTCTATTCTCAGAATGAATGATAATGGTTTAGAGGGAACCATACCGGAAGCCTTCAGGGAATTGAGATTACTTGAAGAGTTAAATCTTGCAAATAACCAGCTCAAAGGCCAAATACCCGTATCCTTGTTTTATAGTTGCAGTTTGATAGAACTAGACCTATCTAAAAATAGGTTGGCAGGTCAGTTTCATGAGTTTGTTCAAGCATTTTCCTCTTGTGCTCATAAACCCTTACAAATTTTGAAAATGGGATCAAATGAATTTACGGGAACGGTGCCTGACCTTTCTCAGCTTTCATCTTTGCAAGTGTTGCGACTTGATAACAATGGATTAAATGGAACTATACATGAAGGTATTGGAAAATTGTCCAATTTAATTGTGTTAAGCTTTCAAAATAACTCATTGGAAGGTTTGATATCCGAAGCTCACTTCTCAAGTCTTTCCAATCTAACAACTTTGGATTTGTCTCATAATGCAATGATTGTCTTTAATGTTAGCACTGAATGGATTCCTCCTTTTAATCTAAGTGAAATTAACTTGGCATCTTGCATTTTGGGGCCTGACTTTCCAAGATGGCTTCAAACCCAAAGGGTCATTGAGTATTTGGACATTTCTCAAGCTGAAATATCTGACACTATTCCCATATGGTTTTGGGAACACCTTCCCCTGGTGACAAAATTGAATCTTTCTCACAACCATATGAGGGGAAAAATTGAAAATTTAACATCTACTCTAGTGAATCTTCAAATTGATTTGAGCTCAAATTTATTGGAAGGCCCAATTCCAGCATCTGTTTCAAATGTGTTTCAAGCGTTTCTATCCGACAATATGTTTTCAACAGCAAATCCTCTTCTATGTGCAAATTACTCATTCAAAACCATTAGACTTTTGGATTTATCACGCAACTATCTAAGAGGAGAGCTTGCAGAATGTTGGAAGGATTTTGAAGAATTGATCGTACTGGATTTGTCCGAAAACTATTTTGATGGAAATATTCCAAGATCTATGGGATCATTAAGAAATCTCCAGTCATTACATTTGGGTGGCAATGGTTTTTCAGGAGAAATACCATTCTCCTTGGGTAATTGCACAAAATTGGAAGTTTTTGTTGCTGCACAGAATCATTTGTCCGGACTATTACCAAGGTGGATTGGAGAAAAAATTCCAAAGCTACTTGTACTTAGTCTGTATTCAAATAAATTTCATGGGAGCATACCGCTAAGCATATGTAATTTGGATGAACTTCGTGTCTTAGATATCTCTTTGAATAATCTCGTTGGGAATATTCCTAAATGCATAAGCAACCTTTCTGCTATGGCCTCTCAAACAAATTCAAATGTAACTATTAGACATGATTATGAAGTACGTAGCCGTACTTTTGATGACTCTGGAGTTTACATTGATAGTGTGTCACTCATATGGAAAGGAAAAATGTCAAAATATGGAAGTATACTGGGATTATTGAGAAGCATTGATTTCTCCAACAATCAATTAGTTGGAGAAATCCCAAGGGAGATCACCAGGCTTATTGGCTTAGTTTCTTTAAATATTTCGAGAAACATGATAAGCGGAGAAATCCCTTCAACTATTGGACAACTAAAATTAATAGATTTTCTTGATCTATCAAGAAATCAATTGTCAGGAAGGATTCCTTCACAACTTTCTCAACTAGATCGTCTCAGTGTTCTTGACTTGTCATATAATGATTTATCAGGTGAAATCCCACTCGGCACACAACTTCAAGCTAGGGATGCTTCTTCTTATGTAGGGAATCCAAAACTTTGCGGTGCTCCCCTCAACAAAACTTGTCCAATTCATGGTTATCAAATTCATGAAAAAGATGCTCATGTTGCTGAGCAATTTTTTACCAAGGGATTTTACATTGCTATGGCAATTGGGTTTGTCATAGGATTTTGGGGAGTTTGTTTCTCATTAATTTTGAAGGCGTCATGGAGATATGCTTATTTCAAGTTCTTGAGTAATGTATATGACAGGTTGTATGTACTGGCAGCGACTAAGATAGCCAAATTGCAGAGGATCAGATCTTAAATATTAAGGTAACATCTCTTATTATCTTTGTTCATTAACAATATTTTATGAGGCACCAAACAAATATAACACATTTTTATCATGTGCAACAAAATCCTATCCGTCTAAAAATTTGAGAAGTATTTTGGTTGGGTACAACGGAAATGAATCGAAAGGTTGTGATTTAGTAATTATTTTTGCTTTTAAGGATGTTAATGTAGAGTGAATTGGATTTAACATTGGTCTGCCATAAACTTGTAACATTGTTACGTAATGTTGAGCTTTCTTTATTAGTATTTTAGTTTTTGCTATTTGCTATGCCTAAGCAACTTAAAATAGATTTTTTTTTTAAGTTCCCAACGAATTCAATGTATTGAAACTTAGAAATTTTAGGGCCTGTTTGCTTTAGGATTTCCAGCTTTCAGTTTCCAATTTTCAGTTTTCAGTTTTGTCAGTTTTTCCTTCACAAAAACTGAAAACTGGAAATCCTAAAACAAACAGGCCCTTTATGTTTCAATTCAAAAAAGAAAAAGAAGTTTCTATCTTTGAATTTTTTTTTTTTCAATCATTGTTCTTAATGCACTGATCATCAAAATCCTAGTATTGAATTATATAAAATTTAACTCGGAGCTTAACACAATATAATTTGTGTTGTTGTGGTTTAGCTCTATCTTACTTAAATTTGTCCTTTGCACTAAAATTTGTGTATACTTATTTTGACAATTTCTTGCTTATATGTACCCTTCCACTTGGAGATGAAGAGTGTTACTTTTAATGCTAAAGACGTTCACCGATGGCACAATAAAGAACTTTATGGATGTGCATCATATAGGATAATGCCTAATATTATAAAGTTTGATAATATTGTATAAGGAATTCATTGTATAAGTTTTTATATTATATTGTTTGGTGCACTGCATGATCGACGGTGAACGACTGGGTAGGCGGCAACCAGCGGGGGTAGTGGATGGCTAGCAGGTGGCATATGCTGAGCAGGGGATGACGGGCGGTGACTAGCAAGTGGCAACTGATGGGGGTTGGGCAGAGCGTGGGCGGGTGGGCAATGACCGGTGGGTGGCAGGCTACTACCAGCCGTAGGTGGGGATGGGACATTGATATAAAAGTGTAAGTCAAGATTAATTTGAAATTCATTAGTAAAAATAATACTATTAGCCTTTATCAGTTATCTTGGGGCACGATAACTTAATTCAATAGTTATATAATAAAAATGGTTCCGTATTACTTTATACTATCATATATGACACCAAACATGTGATATAAATTGGTTTTATAATATTAACTAATATTATCAGGCCTTATATTACATATCAAATAGAGTCTATATTCGTATCCATTTAGGGGACTAATTTACATTATATATAAAGAACTTTAGATGAATGTGAAAAATTTGCATTAGTTTGATTGTTGTACAACATGCTGATATATATATAGGCAAATTTGGGAAGTTACAAAATTCAAAATAATAGCTACAAGTGGCCAAATTTTGGAAATCTCTCGTAAGATTAATTAATATTACACATATCCCTCATTATTTTGAAAATTACACTTACCACTCTTGAAATAAATTATAATAATATGTTGTTATTTTATTTTTTACGTTCCCAAATTACCCTAACAATTTAAAGGCTCTTTTACCAAAATAAAATAAAATAAAATGATTAATTACCATTCTCCATGGGTAGCAAGATTAATTACCAATATATACTCATTTTTATCAAAAGCAATATGTGAAGAAGTCTAACGTATTATGTGAAGAATACATGAAGGAGTTTCACTTATTATGTGTAATATGGTCTAATAATATGTGACATATGTTAGACTCATATTACGTGACAAAGCTTCATGCATTAACCAAGTGACTACGTGAGCCCATACCACATATTATGTGCATTTTGTCTCTTGTGTTTAGAAGTAATATGTGACAAAGGTTCACTTATTATTGCTCCATATCAACAATATGATATGATCTTAAAATATTAATCCAAAACACAAAGGCCTCAAAGTCCACCCCCTATTACTTTTGACCGGTAAAGATTCTCTGCCCATTGCCAAATTTGTCATAGTTATCCTCAGCATTTGCCATTAGAAAAATCATTAAGATGTGTTTGGAAACTTGCAATAATAATCAGATCTAGACTACCGCATGTAAATAAGGTCCCCTTGGAAATACAATGCAACTATGAGGGTATTCTAGCTAATCAGATCTAGACTGAACGTGTTTAGTTTTCGAATTCACTAATCACATGTTCAAATTTTCTTTTGAAATATAGTTTGCAAAATTTTCAAACAAAAAATTAAACATGATACCAAAAATTATAGTAATTTGAATTTGCAACATTCAAAAACAAAACCCAAATATGGAATTGTTCAACCCCAAACAAAGCTCTTCATAACAAATATTTAATATTTTTAAAAATCTTGATTAATAACTATTTGAGCAATGTAGTGGTAATCACTTTCTCAAGAAAATATCAAATAAAAATCAATAACCAAAATGGTGTATTAACAAATTTTATATATATATATATATATATATATATATATATATATATTTTATCAAAATATTAAAAAAATGGTTATTTTGTTAAAAAAGTTATTTTCATTAAAAAAAAAAACTCATCTAAACACGCCTTTATTTTTGGATATGACAAATCTTAGTATCATGTATTTATTTAATAACTTTTATATTATGTAATACTAGATAAAAAAATACCGGTTTATGTGTTGCACATAATAATTTAGTAAGGTTTGTTATTGTTTTTCATTTTACTTATTACTATTATTAATTTTTAAATATTAATCCATTTTACATATTTAAGTAATTATTGTATTAAGAATATTTCAATAAAATGATTTAATCCGTAAATACATGTAAGTTAATTCCAAACATCATAATGTTCGATAGTTATTACAAAGATTAAAAAAAAAAGATTAGTTGTAAGGAATTTGAAAACTAAATAAATTATTAATTAAATTAATAATAATAAATCTAGATAAAATTTTAATTGATGATGCAACTAATGTCAAATTATTATTTTAGTAATAAAGAAAAGTAATATGATATGATCTTAAAATATTAATCCGAAAGTCATGGTAAGTAATAAATCAATCGAAAGTGGGACTCATGGTTTATCAAGTTATCATTTGATTAACTATTAATAATTCTTTGAACATTAAACTATTTGCAAATTGGCTAATTATTTTAGAAACAAAATATAAACATTATTTGCAATGCGCTAAACTGTAATTCGCCCAATATTTTTTTAAGTACCCCATTTGAGTTTGAATACATGAAACTATTGTCAATTTCGGTCCATTTTTAAAATCAAAAACTGTGCTCACATTTGTTAAACTGTAATCTCCCAACTTTTTTTAAATCAGCCATCATCTTTTATTCTAGATATTGCAAAGTGATACCAGAGGAAAAATATAATATTCACTGATGTTGGTGTTGCTGAACAGCTATCAACATCAATATTAAAAAAATGATAGACCATGATTCCTAACCAAGAAAATAGACCACGATTGAAACTATCTTAGCAAACACTTCAAAATTTCATGACAATGGTAATGCGCAGACTTCAAAGCCTAAAAACCCTCAAATTGTCCAAAGTTTCCCTAGTAGATGAGTTCTTGTGTATTAGGATACCCTCATAGTTGCATTGTATTTCCAAGGGTATCTTATTTGCCTGCGGTAGTCTAGATCTGATTATTATTGCAAGTTTCCAAACACACCTTAATGATTTTTCTAATGCCAAATGACGACGTTAACCATGACAAATTTGGCAATGGGCAGAGAATTTTTACCGGTCAAAAGTTATAGGGGGTGGACTCGAGGACTTTGTGTTTCGGATTAATATTTTAAGATCATATCATATTGTTGATATGGAGCAATAATACGTGAACCTTTGTCACTTATTATTTGAAAATACAGGAGACAAATTGCACATAATACGTGGTATGGGCTCACGTATTTACTTGGTTAATACGGGAAGCTTTGTCACATATTATGAGTTTGACATACGATCTCTGTGGTCTGTGCTTACATGCAGATAGTGTCGAAAATTGCTGAGCACATAAAATGTGATACAATGTCACTAATTATTAGAATAGATTGCACATAATACGTCAAACTTTTTCACATATTGCTTTTAATAAAAAAAAATGAGTGTGTATTGGTAATTAATTTTGTTACTCGTGGAGAATGATAATTAATCATTTTTTTTTATTTTATTTTGGTAAAAGAGCCCAATTTAAATCCCTAACCACCCTACCTTCCATCCCAAAATTTTAAATTCCACCGGCCAGCTTGCAAGCTCACCACCTCACCACACAATGAAGAAAGGAAACAAAGAGGAAGACCACTCAAAACCAAGAACCTCAACCACCAAGAAATTAGAGGCCACGAGCTAAGTGAGCCAAACCTCATACTGAACCTGAGCGCTTCAGAGACAAATGCGACTTGGAAGACTTGTCAAGAGGAACCCAAATCTGCAGAACCTTGTAGTTGCTGCTGTGTCCAGCCACTGTGTGAGCCCGACGTCCACCGCCGCCTCGACCACGCTGTCGTTGTGTCAAATCCGTTCGACCGCGGACCTCTTACCTCTGCTGGAAGGCTTGAACACGGGGTGCACTTCACCTAGAGGCAGAAGGCATAACCATATGAGCTGTGCCTCATGTGCTAACTTTTTGGTGTTGGGTGACTGAACATTATATCGCTTGTTTGATGCACATTCTAAACTGACCAATTTGGTTTTGTTGCTTGTTGATCTCTAAACCCATAATGTCCCACTCCCCATCAACCGAAAGAAAAACGTCTTTTTGGGTGGGAAAAAAAAAATACAGTCTCAACAGACTATTAACACAAATGGCCAACGAAAAATAAAAAACACATGAGCCTAGGACGAACAAAGCCCCCTACTACAACCTCAAAGTCAAAAGCATTGGGCATCCTGCTACGCCCGCTATATTTCATCAATCAAAACAAAAGCACAACGTTAACCGAGCTACTCACATGAACTACGTACCCTCAGATCCCCACCACCTCCACACCACATCAACTATATTATCATCACCATCATCACATAAAAATCACAGCTCTCTCTCGTCTGTCTCTCTAGCTCACGATTTCTAGTGGGGGAAATGGTTAGAGTAGTGAGTATTAGTGGGTAAGTGTTAATCTTACTCTATTTATCCTTTTAAACTCTCTATGTAATTGTTCATTGTAGATTTGGGGTTTTCGGAAATTTGGGGCTTTCTAGTATGTTGGGCTAATTAGTGTAAATTGACGGTATTGTTAGCTCACTAATATTGTATTTATCTTGTTCTTAGAGTTATAGAGCATTTGAGCATCAATTGTTAGATTGGTGGCACTTGGGAGTTGGTCTTCAATTCTTTTGAACTAGGGTAGACACTATGTCTATAATTGATTTTAATTATGCTAAATTAGCTCTAAATGTATTTTAGTAAATTAGAAGCTGAGAAACAATTATTTGGCTATACGTATAAATTTGATGAAAGTAAATCTGATGCAAATAGCTTATGTTTTAATTGAAAATTTACACATGAGACAGTATGACATGATTTGGAAATTGCATAAAGAAATATTAATTTCATAGATTTGAAATGATTGAAAGTTATGGACCCCTTATATGGATTGAGAAATGATTTATGGATAGTGGAGATGATCCTTTTTGTTGATGTGTAGAAAATTTATTAAATATTATATGCATAGAATAATTATATGTTTTGGGGAGAATCTCTGACAAGATCTGTAGCTAACGATAGTAGACGCTAGCCTTGGTGCATTTTGACTATATTTGATTAGGACTACACAATGGATCCTTATGTTCTACAGCTACTCGAATGGATAGGACCGTTCTGTTTCAGGATTACACAAAGAAATGGCCGCCTGAGTATGAATCATTCTATTTATCCTGAATTTGACAATTCTCTAGTATTTTATATAAAGCTGATAGTTTTAAAAAAAAATAAAAATCTTTTTCGTAGATAAAGGAAGTTGTTGAATGTATATGAGTTATGATGTTATTATTGTTTTAATTATGGATTATATATTGTCTCATGTAGGTTATAGACATTTTGTCTACCATTGAGTTGCAAAACTCACTCCGTTGTTTCCCTCTCTTTTTCTAGATACAGGTGCAGTTCCAGGTTCCAATCCCATGGCTCCTTAGTAGTTGATTATCTAAGTTGGTGAGCCTTACTAAGAAGGCCTATTTGGCATACTAGAACCTATTTTTTTTTTAGTTTTAGCTTGTTAGCACTATGTTAATGCTTTATACGTTACAGACAGAGTCCTCAGATTAGTTTTGTGTTTATGTTCATATTTGTGCTTAATCATGTCTAGTCAAGACTTATATATATATATATATATATATATGAGAAGGGATTAACTTATTCCAAGAGTAAGTCTTGGCATACTTACTCCATCTAATAACTCTTTTTGGACATGAAATTGAATCAATCAAACCGTTGAATTTAAAGTTTTTACCAAGTAGATCAAGCATATAAAGTTTCATACAATTTGAAAATGATTTGATAATTCATCATTTCATTTTATTTTGACAGATAGTATATTTTTTACAATACAAGTAAATATCGATTAATAGATTACATGGCTAATATTGTCCAATTTTTTTAAATTTGGCATGCTTAATCATCAATATAATATAACATAAATCAACGATCGGATTAATTAAATTCAATTATAGCTGAAGAGTAAACTGATCCCCACTATATATATATATATATATATATATTATGGAAAGGATTTGTAAACTAAGTTTCGAATTATATTATGAACTATATTCCTAGTTATGGTCGGACAAGTATTTTGTGGTTATAAATTCACACTTGAAAGTATTTAAAAAACTAACTTGATTTATGCTTGATTTAGGATTTGGTTTGTTTTAGATTACTTATTAGAGCTTGAATTGAAATTTATATATAGAGATGAATTTTCTGAATTATGTTGAGTTAATTGAACTGTTGCTAGGAGTGCATTCTGAGAATGCTTGAAGCCCAATTATGCATTTTATCCTTATTTTCATAATGTTGTACTTTTAAATTTGGGGATGTCCAAAAAACAGAGGAAACTCTAGCCGTTTTTCTATAAAAATCTTGCATGTTAAGGCTTACAAAAGAATATGTTCCCTATGCGCTAGTCATAGTCTGAATTGGATCATGACAAAGTAATGCCAAAACCAAAATGAATATAAAAAAAATCCTATTTAAGTATTTTCAAAAAGTAAAAAATATCGTCAGTGAAAATAAATTAAGAAAGTATAATATCGAATGCAAATATAAGTTTTATCATTGAATGTAAATATAATTTTGACATAATATTAAATAAACATATAATACTACACAATTGAAATATACCTCTAGATTGTTTTGTCTTCTAATGTTGAGTCCACTTTGCCTCTGGTTCAATAATGGAGTCTTCGATTCCTTCCGAGTCAGAGAAAGGACCTGTCCAAGTGGCACAGAAGAGGGTGATTAAACCATAAAGATAATTACTATATCATGAATACGCAAGATATACAAGAAAATAAGTAATAAAAATTAATTTAATATATCAAGCTACCTTGTTTGTAAAAAGAAAAATTAAATATCGAACATTATAGTAAATTAATTGATCAATAAAAATAAATTTCGGCATTATATTTTTAATAATTATTTAATCATATAAACACTAGATTTTAAAAGAATACATGTGTGTATTGTATATTGTAATCTTTTTGTTGTATGTAGATTACAATTGAATATTAAAATTGTTAGGGTGGGGTCGATTACAATTTGTACACTAGAATTGTTTAAAGAGGTGAGATAATATAATTTTTTCGATGGAGAAATGTGATGAGATTCAATAAAGTTGCGCGGCGCGTTTACACCCATTCTTCATGTGTTCGTCCACCTTTTTCTTGGTCTGCCCATCCTATTCAAAGTGCATGATTATGAAACATTGTAGCCTAACCCTGTTCAGCATTATCTTCCATTTCTGTTGGTCTTTGTTGAATTGTCGATTTTCTTATCTAATGAAAACGCGATGAGATTTGATGACTTGCAGCGATTGAATCAAGTTGCACAGGAAGCATTAACACCCATTGTATTGGTCTGCTCATCCTATTCAAAGGAAAAGACGTGAATGAAGATATCGTACCCTACTAACCCTGTTCAGCACTATCTTTCTTTTCTGTTAGTCCTTGATGAACTGTCAATTTTCTTATCTAATAAAAACGCGTTGATCAATTCACTTCATCCTTAAGCTTAACACCACTTATTAATTTGAATAGACTTACGGGATATTAATCAGTCGTTAATGTCCTTCTTCACCACAAATTAAACAGCCATATTCTCCTTTTGCATTGTAATACTTTTTCAAACTTATCTGCTTCTAGCTAGCAGCAAGAGTCATCATGCACTCCAGGTTCATACTTGTTTTGCCTGTACTTTATGCGCTTTTCTTGCACATATCACAGTTACAGCTTCTTGCATTGAGCCCTGAGACCGACAATAATGTTACTGTGAAGTGCATAGAGAGGGAAAGGCAAGCACTACTGTCTCTAAAACAGGGTTTTCAGCTCAACAAGGATTGGCTCTCTTCATGGGGAGATGGAGAGAATCAGAAAGAGTGTTGTAACTGGGAAGGCATTCGGTGTAGCAACCAAACAGGTCATGTCTTGATGCTTGATCTTCATGCTGATGATTATGTCACGGTTAGCTCGATTAGCCCATCACTTGGTGAGTTACATCATTTGAGCTATTTGGACCTCAGTTACATGTCTTTCATGCTGACCAAATCCATCCCTGAATTCATTGGCACTTTAACCCTTTTAAGGCACCTTAATCTTTCATATGGTAGTTTCCAAGGAAAAATACCCCATGAATTTGGGAACTTGCCCTTTCTAGAGTATCTTGATCTTGGACATAATATTCTCAATGGAGAAATCCCTCATCAATTTTCAAATCTCTCCAATCTAGTACATATTGATCTTGGATGGAATCTTCTTGAAGGGAAAATCCCTTCTCAACTGAAAAATCTTTCATTGCTGAGGTATATGGATCTTAGTGCTAATTTCTTCAGTGGAGTACTTCCCCCTGATCTTGGAAGTCTCATATCCTTGAAATATATGGATCTTAGTCAAAATTACTTCAGCGGAATCATTCCTCATCAGTTCATGAATATTTCAAATTTGTTGTATCTTGACCTCAGCCCCAACAACAAAATGTCTTTAAGATCTGATCTACAATGGTTATCTCATCTTTCATCTTTAAGGCACCTTTCACTTCATGGGATTAATCTCAACAGTGCAAACAATTGGCAAAGGCAAGTGAGTGGTTTTTCTCATCTACAATATTTGGACTTTGGTGGCTGTAATCTTTCAGATTCCATCCCCCCTTCACTTTCCTCGGCTGCTAACTTCTCCATTTATCTGTCTTTTGTGGATCTCTCCAACAACTATTTGATGAACTCGTCCTTAATTTTCCCATGGTTAACGAATGCCACCGATAGCCTTGTTATGCTCATGCTGAATCATAATGGTTTAAGAGGAACCATACCAGAAGCCATAGGAGACTTGAGCTCCCTTGAGCACTTGAATCTTGCAAATAACTCGCTTGAAGGCCAAATACCTATGTCACTTTTTCATATTTGCAATTTGAGTGAATTAGACCTATCTGAAAATAGGTTGACCGGGCTATTTCATGAGTTTGTACAAGGATTTTCCCATTGTGATTATAAACACTTAGAAATATTGAATATGGGATGGAATGGAATTACAGGGACGGTGCCTGACCTTTCTCAATTTTCATCCATGCAAGTGTTGCGACTTGATAACAATGGACTAAATGGAACTATACATGAAGGCATTGGACAACTATCCAATTTAGTTGAGTTAAGCTTTCGAAATAACTCATTGGCAGGTTTGATATCCGAAGCTCATTTCTTGAGACTTTCTAATCTTTCGACTTTGGATTTGTCTCATAACTCATTGGCCTTTAATGTTAGCACTGAATGGGTCCCCCCTTTCAATTTAGTTAACATTAACTTGGCATCTTGCAATTTGGGTCCTCACTTTCCCGGATGGCTTCAAACTCAAAATCATATTTACTGGCTGGATATTTCTTGCAATGAAATATCTGACTCGGTTCCAAATTGGTTTTGGGAACAAGTCCTTCCTATGATGGATAAATTAAATCTTTCTCACAACCATCTCAGAGGAAAAATTGAAAATTTACCATTGGTGCTTCGAGATGCCCTTCAAATTGATTTAAGCTCAAATGTATTTGAAGGCTCAATTCCATCTTTCCTTTCAATTTCATCACAAGTGTTTGTATCAAATAACATGTTTTCAACAGCAAATCGTTTTCTATGTGATAATAGGTCCATAAACATGAAATTTCTAGATTTGTCAAACAATTGCCTCAAAGGAGAGCTTCCAGACTGTTGGATGAATTTCCAATCATTGAGCTTCCTAGATTTGTCTAACAATTATTTTGATGGAAATCTACCGAGATATATGGGATCATTAAGGCAGATTCAATCATTACATTTGGGTGGCAACAATTTTTCAGGAGAAATACCATTGTCCTTGATTAATTGCACAAAGCTACAAGTTTTTGATGCAGCACAAAACAACTTCTCTGGGCCATTCCCGAGCTGGATTGGAGATAATATTCCATCTCTACTTGTACTTAGCTTGCATTCCAATAAATTTTATGGCAGCATGCCCTTAAGCATATGCCATCTTGACGAACTTCATCTCTTGGACCTTTCTCTGAATAATCTCTCTGGGAAGATACCTAATTGCATAGGCAATCTTTCTGCAATGGCAAGTCAACTAAGTTCAAATGTAGATATTTCCTACCCTTATGATGCATATTATGATGATTTTAGTGGTATAATTGATAACTTCGGACTTTATGATGATAGTGCATCACTCATATGGAAAGGGAAAATGTCAAAATACAGAAGTACACTGGGATTGTTGAGAAGTATTGATTTCTCTAGCAATCAATTAGTTGGAGAAATCCCAAGTGAGATAATGAATCTTGTCGGCTTAGTTTCTTTGAATATCTCAAGAAATATTTTAAGTGGAGAAATCCCTCGGGCTATTGGGCAACTAAAATCATTAGATTCTCTTGATCTATCTAGGAATCTATTGTCAGGAAGGATTCCTTCGGAACTTTCTCAATTGGACCGCCTCGGTGTTCTCGACTTATCATATAATGATTTATCAGGTGAAATCCCACTTGGCACCCAACTTCAAGCTAGAGATGCCTCTGCTTATATAGGAAATCCAAAACTTTGTGGTGCTCCCCTTAACCAAACCTGTCCTATTCTCTCTTATCAAATTGATGGGAATGATGCTCATGTTGCTGAAGAATTTTTTAATGAAGGGTTTTACATTGCCATGGCAATTGGGTTTATCATAGGATTTTGGGGAGTTTGTTTCTCATTAATTTTGAAGAAATCATGGAGATATGCTTATTTCAGGTTTTGGAGTGATGTATATGACAAGTTGTATGTACTGGTAGCAATTAAAATAGTCAAATTGCAGAGCATCCGATCTTAAATATGAAGGTAACATCTCTAATCGTCTTTGTTCATCAACTAAATTTCATAAGGCTCCAAAAAAATATAACAAACATTTTTATCATGTGCAACAAAATCAATCCATCTACAAAATTTGAGAAACGTTTTGGTTGTGTAGTTGTTTAGTAATTATTTTGGTTTTTACGGATGATGACATAGAGTGTATTGGCTGTGTAGTCTTCCATAAACCTGTAACATTGTTATGTAATGCTTAATTTTTTTAATCAGTATTTAAGGCTTTGCTAATTGCTCTTGCTTAGCAACTAAAAATGTATATTTTTTCTAATTTTCAAAGAATTCAATGCATTGAAAATTTAAAAACTTTACTCTCCACTAGAAGAGTTTTTATCTTTGATTTCTTAACTAGTGCTCTTAGAGTGTGACCAAAAAAAAAAAAATAGTGTTGTCAAAACCCTAGTATTTAATGACATATGAATTGTGAAGTTTAACTTAGAGTTAACCCAATATAATTTGTGTTGTTGTGATTTAGCTTTATCTTATTTAAGTTTGTCCTATATGCTAAAATTAGTGTGTATATATATTTTGACATTTTCTTGCTTACATATACCTTTCCCGCTTGCAGATGAAGAGTGTTACATCTAATGTTGAAGATCTTTGCTGGTGATGCATTAAAGAACTTTATATTTGTATCCATTTGGGAAAGAGATAATTGTAATTTAAATTGTATAATTGAGAACAACTATTATATTCTGCATAATATTTTTCTAACGTCACTTTTAAATTACATTGTTGCCCTATTTTTTTTTTTCACAGCTATATAGATCTTGCCTATATTGAACCAGTTTACATGATAAAAAATGTGAATATGAAGTCAAAAAAGGAAAAAAAAAAAGGAAAGCAAAGCGCAACAAGCAATCTATCATTCAAAAACACACATTGATATTTTTCTTTTAATTGTAAAATCGTAGTATATGATTTGATTGTGATTTAACCAAGGAAGGGAAAATTGTATCGGGTATCAAACTGGTTAAAGTGCTGGTTCAAAGGTTTAGAGGTCCAACCAATTTAATCAATATTCAATCAGAATATATATATAATTAGAATATAAAAAAATATATTAAATCATTAACAGTATAGTCTATAAAAATAAATATAATCCATATAAAATTTCTCTAGTCTTAGCCTTATAGCAGGGTTACAAAGCATTTGAAAATAATATTTATTGGTTACCAGCGAGGTCTATGATAAGCAGCCTATAAATGACAAAGAGAGAAGAACAACAACCCAACAACCGTTGTTAGCGCTATTATTTGGTTCCATTTTTTTCATTTTTACTTTGTGGCTGTTACAAAATATCAATATTTAAGTTTTGCAAAAAAAAAAGTTTCAAACCGGTCTAATCGGTTCGGTTTGCCAATTTTCTCAGTTTTCTCCGATTTTGATCAGTTTTGACTTCTTCAATTTTTGAAACTTAATCAGACCAGCCAGATAGCTGGTTCTCGGTCAGATTAGTTTTCTCTTCCATGGATTTTACAATAGTCGTGTGGAATTGAAAATCTGGTTATACGAGCCATTTTACACGTTGTGAATCTCTGACCTATCAAAAGCCGTGAACCAAGAAGCCTATCAATGTGCTTCTTAAGACCTCCTCCTCGCGGAGTGTATTTATTACGTAGTAAAACAAGAACTACTAGACTTGTTCTTAATAAATAAATAAATAAATAAGAACTACTAGACTATTTGCACAATGTTTATTAATTATTTTTTTTTGTGTATGAAGATGCATCATTTCTTCTCTAATTCATAGAGCTTAGCTCCATATGCCCAATTATCATCCTAATCTCTTGTTTGATTCTAAACCCACCAATAGGGATGGAAATAATCTAAACTAGGCTAGGCATTAGCTTAAATAGGTCGAACATATATTCTGAAAAAGGAGTCTGAGTCTACATTTGTATTTCTTGACATATACCTTTTTATGGCTTTAGACTGATCTTTCTAAAAATTTGACTTGGTCTGAAAGCCTATCTAGATGCTTATTTGGTTATAAAATATTTTGAAAAAATCAAAACGCCTACTCATAAATAAGCAAATATACAACTACATATGTGAAAAAATAAATATCTTTAAATAGACTAAAAGACTTAAGTTAAAAATATATTTTTAAATGAATTAAAATATTTTTATTATCATTAAATATTTTAATAATATTATAAATAGGTCAGTCTATTAGGCCAAATAAGCTATTTTTATTGCCTAAAGCCTAGCTTGATTAGTTAGAAAGATTTTTTAAAAAGCTTTAATAACCTAATTTATTTACTAAATAGGTCAAATCTAATTAAGTTAAATATAGGCTAGATCAAAAGGTCGTGTCCATCGGCCTCTAAACCCATAATGCCATTAACTACTCAAAAACCTAGGCTCATAATTGTTAAACAAATTGAACAAAAAGACTCTCAACAAACTATCCCAATTGAACTGAAAAGAGTAAATAAGATCTTTTTTTTGTTTTTAAATAGAAAGACATATACTCTCAACTCTCAAGTCCCAACAAACAATTAATACTAAGGACCAATGACAAAAAGGGGAAAGACACATTGAGCACAGGACCGAACCCAAAGTCCCCGACAACCTCAAAAGCATTGGGCACCCAGGCCTATAACGCACACTATATATCGTCAATCAAAGCAAATTGCATGGTTGCACTTGAGGCATAGCGTAGATAGCAAAGTTGCAAGCCTCTTAAAATGTGCACTCCGAGTTCCAAGCCAACCAGCAACCAGTAGAGCTGGTGGCTGTTGGCCGTTGGGAATGTAAGGTCCAGTCGTGGGTCCCGTCTTTTATTGAAAATTTAAAACCATAACGTGGAGAGAAGGAATTTTTCCACGTATGAATAGTAAATCATTATTCACGCGTGAAGAGTTCGGTACTGAGGAGAGTTTTTTCAACAAGTGAACAGTGAAATTTACTGTGCACTTGTGTTAGGTGCCGTGCAACGCAGATCGTGTTCATACGCAGAGAGCCTCTATAAATAGAGGCATTCGAAGCAACGGAAGATGCATCGTGAGCAAATAAGAACACAAGCTGCATAGAGAGAAAAATATACAGAGAGTGTATTATTTTTCTGAGAGTGAGAGGAAAATAGAGAGTGTGAGTAAATCCCTTAGAGTGTAGGGTGTGGGTATATACACCGGGAATATTTTTGGGTATCATCTCTATCACTCCTTGGTACTGCAAAATTGTAGTATTTGAATAGGAGGGTTCTCACCGGGATACACTATATTTACCTCTTGGGTTGGAGAGTGTGGAAAGGATATTTTGTAATTATCCTGAATATAGTGGAATATTTTTCGGAGTTTGTCCCGTGGTTTTTCCTCCGGTATTTGGGGGTTTCCACATTAAAATATTCGGTGTGCAAATTTCTTGATACTGATGTGAATAGTACTATTCGTAAATAGTACTATCGGGAATAGTGACCAGCAGGCCCCACGTGAATAGTAAAGAACGGCCCCTACGTGAATAGTGACCAGTGGGCCCCACTGTAAAAAAATTTACTATTCATCCTGATTCATATTTTCGCTGCGCTGCGCTGATTGGTAGATTTAATTCTATCAGATTTAGTTTTGGTACTCATTGCATCATTTAATTGCACTGTGAATCAGTCTCTGAGCCCATCAAGTGGTATCAGAGCTTTGGTACGGTGGGATTTATTCTTAGTATGCTCTGTGGTTGCAGTTTAATCTGATCTTCCACATCAGAAAAGAATTTCTCCCTAGTACTTGAAGAGCTACTTGGTGTCAGAAGTGGGATAGAGCTCAGGATTGTGCTGTGTAAATTAAATGGAAGAGAATATGGGTACCATGATCAAGCTAACAGCAGCAAATTACTCCATCTGGAAGCCAAAGATGGAGGATATACTTTTCTATAAGGATTTATATGATCCTGTAGAGAAGGGAGATGCAAGGCCAGCAGAAGTGTCTGAAGAAAATTGGAAAAAGATGCACCGGAAGGCCATTGGGTTAATTAGGCAGTGGGTGGATATCAGTGTATTCCACCATGTGGCCACAGAGACGAATGCACATACTCTGTGAAAGAAGTTAGAAGATCTCTATGAGAGAAAGACTGCATAGAATAAAGCTTTCGCAATTAGAAAGCTGGTAAATCTCAAGTACAGAGATGGAAGGTCTGTTGCTGAGCACTTGAGTGACTTCCAAAATATGGTGAATCAGTTAAGCACCATGCAGATAGTGCTGGATGATGAGTTACAGGCACTATTACTTTTGAGTTCTTTGCCGGATAGCTGGGAGACCTTAGTGGTGTCACTGAGCAACTCTGCTTCAAGTGGAAAACTGTCTTTAGTCCAAGTCAAAGACAGCATGTTTAATGAAGAAACTAGAAGAAAAGACTTGGTGGTAATTGATAATTCCCAGGCCCTTGTCACAGAGAACAGGGGGAGAAGCAAGAGCAGAGGGCGGTCCAGAAAACCAAAGGATCGATCGCAGTCCCAGTCAAGAAGAAGGTTTAAATGTTACCATTGTGGTGAAGAAGGACACATCAAAAGGAATTGTAAGGCTTGGAAGAATAGAGGCAATAAAAATCGGAGAAGTCAGGACGCGGCTGATGATGAAAATACTACAACCCCTGTGATAAATGGGGAAGTGGTGGTGCTTTCTTTTGTAGATGAAGAATGTAATGTTGCAGATTCATGTGTTGAATAGGTCGTTGACTCAGCGGCTTCGTATCATGCCACTCCCAACAAAGAAATTTTTACTTTGTACAAAGAAGGAGACTTTGGCAAAGTGAATATAGGTAATAAAAGTAATTCTGACATTGTGGGGATTGGTGATGTGTGCATTCAAACAAATATAGGATGTACACTGACATTGAAGAACTTGCGACATGTGCCGGATTTACGCTTGAATCTGATCTCCGTGCATGCTCTGGATCTAGCAGGATATCACAATAACTTTGGTGATGGCAAGTGGAAGCTCTCCAAAGGTTCGATGGTGATTGCCAGAGGAGAAGCATACAACACTTTGTATAAGACTCAAGTTAAGCAGATCGGAGGGTTGAATGCAGTTGAAGACGATGCTTCACCAAATTTGTGGCATAAAAGACTGGCTCATATGAGTGAAAAAGGATTACAGATTTTGGCTCGGAAATCTCTCATTCCTTATGCCAAAGGTACAAAGTTAAATCCTTGTGATCATTGTTTATTTGGCAAGCATCATAGAGTATCTTTCAGCAAAAAGTTAAAGCTGAAGAAGAATATTTTGGATATGGTTTACTCTGATGTATGTGGTCCCATGGAGGTGGAGACTCTAGGTGGTAGCAGATATTTTGTGACTTTTATTGATGATGCTTCACGGAAAAGTGTGGGTGTATTTCCTAAAGAGGAAGGACCAGGTGTTTCAATACTTCAAGAGGTTTCATACCATGGTGGAGAGAGAAACTGGGAAACCTTTGAAGTGTCTTCGCAGTGACAATGGGGGAGAGTACACTTCCCATGAATTCAAGAACTATTGCTCAGAACATGGCATCAGGCATGAGAAGACAGTTCCTGGCACCCCACAGCATAATGGTGTGGCCGAAAGAATCAACAGAACCATTATGGAGAAAGTCAGATGTATGTTGAGAATGGCTAAACTGCCTAAGCCATTCTGGGGTGAAGCTGTTCAAACGGCGTGCTACCTGATTAACAGATCTCCGTCTGTTCCTTTGGGCTTTGACATTCCGAAGAGAGTATGGTCCGGACATGATGTTAGTTACTCTCATTTGAAGGTGTTTGGATGCAAAGCCTTTGCTCACGTAAGTAAGGAGCAGAGACAGAAGCTTGATGATAGAGCCATTCCTTGCATATTTATGGGATATGGAGATGAGGAATTTGGCTATAGGCTATGGGATCCGGAAAAGAAGAAGATTATTAGAAGCAGAGACGTAGTGTTTCATGAGCAAGAAACTATGTCGGATTCTCATTGCTCGAGAGAAAACCTGATGAAGCTGGTGATAAGGTTGATTTTACACCGCCTCTCTTCGTAAAGAAAATGCCACAACATGGGGAGAGGTCCATGATCATGGGGTTGATGATGAGCCAGCAATTGATGATGATGGAGATGGAGGAGGTGTTGAGCAGGGGGAGCAAGCTCAAACACCACAACTTAGAAGATCTAATAGAGTGCCACAACCATCCAAGAAGTACCCCAGATAGGAATATATCCTTCTCACTGATGAGGGGGAGCCGGAGAGTTTTGAAGAAGTTCAGACTCATAAGGATAAAGTTCAGTGGATCAAAGCCATGCAAGAAGAGATGAATTCCTTGCAGAAGAACAATACTTATGAGTTCGTAAAACTCCTCAAGGCAAGAAAGCCTTGAAGAATAAATGGGTGTTCAAGCTGAAGAAAGATGGTAACAAGCTAGTGAAGTACAAGGCTCGCTTGGTTGTTAAAGGCTTTGGTCAAAAGCAAGGGATAGATTTTGATGAGATTTTCTCTCTAGTTGTCAAAATGAGTTCTATTAGAGTTATACTCGGATTGACGGCTAGCTTGGATTTGGAGCTTGAGCAGTTAGATGTGAAGACTGCGTTTCTCCATGGTGATTTGGAGGAAGAAATCTACTTGGATCAACCAGAAGGTTTTGAGGAGGCTGGAAAGGAGAACATGGTTTGCAGATTGAAAAAGAGCTTGTATGGATTAAAGCAGGCTCCTAGACAATGGTACAAGAAGTTTGACTCATTCATGGTGGGTCATGGATATACCAGGACAGATGCAGATCACTGTGTATATGTTAAAACATTTCGAGGTGATAAGTTTATCATTCTTCTATTGTATGTAGATGATATGTTGATAGTAAGACAAGAAGCAAAGATGATTGGTGATTTGAAAAAGAGCTATCAAAATCCTTTTATAGGAAAGACCTAGGCTCTACAAAGCAAATTCTGGGCATGCAGATTTTGCGAGACCGGATGGCTAGAAAGCTTTGGTTGTCACAAGAAAGATATGTGGAGCAGGTTCTAGATAGATTCAATATGAAGAATGCTAAAGCAGTTAGCACACCATTGGCCAATCACTTCAAACTCAGCAAAAAGAGTTGTCCCACGACTGATGAAGAAAAGAAGGCTATGGCTGATATTCCTTACTCCTCTGCAGTTGGGAGTTTGATGTACGCTATGGTCCACTCGCTCGAGATATCGCTCATGCGGTTGGAGTTGTAAACAGGTTTCTTTCCAATCCAGGTAAAGACCATTGGGAAGCTGTGAAGTGGATCTTAAGATACCTGAAAGGTAATTCAAGAATGTGCTTAAGCTTTAGAGGACCAAAACCAGTTTTGGAAGGCTATGCAGATGCTGATATGGCAGGTGATCTAGATAGTAGGAAATCTACTTCTGGATTTGTGTTTACTTTTGCAGGTGGAGCTGTGTGTTGGCAGTCGAAATTGCAGAAGTGTGTTGCCTTGTCCACTACTGAGGCAGAATATGTTGCTATGACTTAAGCTGGAAAATAAATGCTTTGGTTGAAAAGATTCCTTGAACAATTAGGAATGAAGCAGAGTAGGTCCATTATCCATTGCGACAGTCAAAGTGCTTTGGATTTGAGCAAGAATGCAATGTATCACTCGCGGACGAAGCACATTGATGTCAGGTATCATTGGTTGCGTCAAGCAATAGAAGAAAAGCAATTTGAGCTGAAAAAGATTCACACTGATGAAAACCCTGCTGATATGATAACGAAAGTTGTAGCACAAGATAAACTTCAACTTTGTGCCGAGTTGATCGGCATGGATCCTAAATGATTACTCCCAGATTATTTTCCCATCGGTTGGAAGGGGAGAATTGTAAGGTCCGGCCGTGGGTCCCGTCTTTTATTGAAAATTTGAAACCATAACGTGGAGAGAAGGAATTTTTCCACGCATAAATAGTAAATCACTATTCACGCGTGAAGAGTTCGGTACTGAGGAGAGTATTTTCAACAAGTGAACAGTGAAATTTACTGTGCACTTGTGTTAGGTGCCGTGCAACGCAGATCGTGTTCATACGCAGAGAGCCTCTATAAATAGAGGCATTCGAAGCAACGGAAGATGCATCAGAGCAGCGAAGAACACAAGCTGCATAGAGAGAAAAATATACAGAGAGTGTATTATTTTTCTGAGAGTGAGAGGAAAATAGAGAGTGTGAGTAAATCCCTTAGAGTGTAGGGTGTGGGTATATACACCGGGAATATTTTTGGGTATCATCTCTATCACTCCTTGGTACTGCAAAATTGTAGTATTTGAATAGGAGGGTTCTCACCGGGATACACTATATTTACCTCTTGGGTTGGAGAGTGTGGAAAGGATATTTTGTAATTATCCTGAATATAGTGGAATATTTTTCGGAGTTTGTCCCGTGGTTTTTCCTCCGGTATTTGGGGGTTTCCACATTAAAATATTCGGTGTGCAAATTTCTTGATACTGATGTGAATAGTACTATTCGTAAATAGTACTATCGGGAATAGTGACCAGCAGGCCCCACGTGAATAGTAAAGAACGGCCCCCCACGTGAATAGTGACCAGTGGCCCACTGTAAAAAATTACTATTCATCCTGATTCATATTTTCGCTGCGCTGCGCCGATTGGTAGATTTAATTCTATCAGATTTAGTTTTGGTACTCATTACATCATTTAATTGCACTGTGAATCAGTCTCTGAGCCCATCAGGGAACCCATCCCCTTGTGACCAACAAAAAAATGCAAATTACAAGGTTAACCTAGCTGCCTAAATTAATCATATTGTCTTTTGCACGTGTTACGCCCTTTTTCTTTCTTCGTTTCAACATTTATTTTGTTTTAATTTATAAATTAATAATCTGGTTGGTTTCATATATTGGTTTGGTAATTACGCATGTTTAATCTATTGTTTTCTTACAAAAAAAAAATCTTGTTTTGGGCTAGTGTATTCTTGTCGTTGGGCTTATGCTTCTCTTTTTAGAGGCAAGCTGGAACCTGTTTAGTTCAACAACTTTAAGCTAGGCAAACAAACAAAGAAACGTTGGGCTAAACTGATGAACTATAAACTGCACAAATGGGAAAAAAAAGTGAGACAAAAACAAACATTTGGTTAAAGAAAGATTGGTCCACATTCATTTTTTGTTGGTTTTTTATCTCTTCTTTTTTTTATCAAATTTCTATACAACTTTTTCATTAAAATTATGAATGTGTATCCCTCACGTTGTGGTAAAGGTACAAATTAAGAGATACATTTACTATATACATATCATTTCATTGTAATTGCAATATGTTTTTAAGTTTTTTAATTTTTTTGTTCTATGAAAACTTCAACTGAAAATTGTGGTTTACAAACAACGCACATTTAACAAAGTAACTTCTGCCCACTCAAAAAATAAAAGTAGCTTCTGAAAAATCGAAAATGTAAAAATAATGAAAATGGAGGGAGCAACAGTAATGTTAGCCGTTCGCCCCACTTTTCATGGATGCATGCCATTTTTCTTAGTCGTTCGAAAAAGACATGAGTGAAGCATAGCCACATACCTCTGCCCCGCATTACGCTTCAGAAGCTTGGTTATATTCCTACGACTATTTCAAAAGCTTTCGGTCAATTCTTTCCAGTGATATTAGGTTTCTTGCTCAACTGGGAATGATCGTGTTTACAGTCACTGGTTCTCAATCAGTGTGTATCTCTGCGTGTATCTGGTGCTTTCGAGAAGCTGGTTCTCTCTGTTGTTTATGCAACTCCTTGGGTTTAGATTCCTCTCTGTAAATATTTGGTAGAACTACTAGTAACGTCATATGTACAATAATTTTAAGTGAACACTCACAATGTTCTTTATTTTTTACAACAGTTAATACGGTGCATTAAGAAACAAAAAAACATTGTCTGATTATTGTAAAACTTTATTATATAAGCATTTTTCTGGAACTGCCTTATCAATTTGTGTGCCATGTGTATTTCACTATTAGTTGTCCAAACCACTAGGTAATTGTGGGACTACCATATCCTCCTTTTCAAGGGAGGGATTATTGTCACTCTCATTTGTCTATTGTCACTTCTCATTAATTATATTTATTTGCACTTTTTCTAAAATACCATTAAGCTAATTTTAATAACTAATCTTTTGTATATTTTACTAAATTAAAAATTGTGTATTATAATTTTAACTATCTATCATCACTCCTTATTTATTATTTTTATTTGTAATATTCCCAAATTCCTTTAATTTAAAATTTTTTATTTTTGTACTATATTACTACTATGGTATTTTTAATTTATATCTAATTATTATATTAGTTAATATTAAACACAAAATGTAGCTATAAATAAATCTCCAGCATAACACAAAGGTAACACATAATGAGCTCTTTAAGAGCAATTTTTATAGATAACAATATTATTTTCCATAAATACTATCATTTTATATGTCCCAAAGTAGACAGAATAATGAAATAAAATATAAAAGATGTTGCAAAGCCAACAAGAAGAAGATTTCTTGTTTTTTGACGTGAACTTATAAAGATCATTATTATTTACTAATAATTATCAAAACAAATAATAGAATTGATAAAGATAGGAAACCAACTTCATGTTACATGTTTGTAGTTTCAATTATGTGATGCTTAAACGCCTATATCTTAATTTTGTATTTTAATCATTTTATATACATTCATAACTTTCACAATAAATCAGTGTTAAGAAGAGGAAGAACAAGGTGAATTTATCTCAGGAGTATAATAATAATGAAGAAGTAGCATGAGAAACAAATTATGAATCAAGATGAATTTAAATTTACGTGACAACTTTTGAAATAAATTAAAATAAATTTTAAATTAAAACATTTAGAAATATAAAAAAATAATAAATAAGGAGAGATAATAATTGAAATTCTAATACACAATTCTTAATTTAATTTTGAAAATAAAAAAATGACTAATTATTAAAATAAACCTAAAGACATTTTAGAAAAAGTGCAAGTGATTGTAATTAATGAAAAGTGTCAATAAATAAATATGAGTGGCAATAGCCACTCCACTTTTTTTTTGTGAACCAAAGGGTATCCTCCGCTGGCGGCCGAAAACTAATCCTCTCAAGGTGTGTGAGATTACAAAAGTGGGTTTTATCTCTCCCAACAAAGCTCCATTATATACACACAGTAGAAGTTGAATCCTTAATACATGTTTAAAGGACCCAATCACCTTATCAAGCCGGGCTTTGTTGCTACCACTCCCTCTTTTTAAATAGTGAAGTACTTAGATTAGATTTTTGTCAAGAAAAAATAAGAGACTATGATTGCTGAAAATCAATAACCAAGATCATGATAAAAACAGACAAACATATATGATAACTTATTGTGCCAAATTTTTCAATCTTTATTTAGGTGCCACCAAACTTTATCTACTGTGTTGAAGCTACCATGTGCTTCACCGAATCAATCACGCCATCTGCTGTATCTAAAGAGGTTTTGGATTTTCTTGTTTATAGCTTAGAAAAAGAAAGCGAACCCACATGCTGCATTGAAAGTAGATTGGATAATTTGTCCATTTGTTGAAAAATTGAAGCCACCAATGTTGACTAACTATCTTATCAATTGATGTGTCATGTGTATTTCCCCATTAGTTGTCGAAACCACTCGATAATTGTCAAGAAAAAATTAAAGACTATGATTGCTGAAAATCAATAACCAAGATCATGATAAAACAGAGAAACATCTATGATAAATTATGACATTGTTAAAATTTAGGAGTTAGATTGTCTAATCGATTACCACCCTTATCTTTTTCCTCAAGTTGGTTAACCTAACAAAATTCAATTCCTCTCGAGCAATGTTAAATCTGAACAAAAAATGGAAAAAGCTAATTTTTCAGAGACATAGCCCAATTATTCATCCTAATCTCATTTGATTTTAAACCCACCAATTTGGTTTTGTGGCTTGTTGATCTCTAACCCATAATGCCACTATCTACTCAAAAACCCAGGCTCATAAATGTTGTTAAACAAATCGAACAAAAAGACTCTCAACAGATTATCCCAATATAACAAAAAAGAAAAATAAGTGTCTTTTTTGGTGAAATAAAAAGATATACAGTCTCAACAAGCAATTAACACAGAGGACCAACGACGAAAAAACAAAACACATTTGAGGGTAGGACCGAGGCCTAGAAATCAAATTACAAAGGTTAGCCAAGCTGCCGACACAAATCATCTGGTCTTGCATGTGTTACGCCCTTTTTCTTTCATCCTTTTCTTTCTCCGTTTCAACTTTTAATTTGTTTTAATTTAAAGTAATGATTTGGTTGGTTTCATATATTGGTTTGCTAATCAGGCATGTTTAATCTATTTTTATTAGAAAGTAAAAAAACTCTTGTTTTGGGCTTGTGCACTATTGCCATTGGGCTTTTGCTTCTCTTTCTAGAGGCAAGCTGGAACTTGTTTAACTCTGCAACTTAAAGGAAAAATCACACCATCCTCATCCTCTCTATAAAGAAATGTGAACATTGGGAATTAAATTTAGTTATTTTACAGTAACCAATACACAAAAAAAAAAGTTTATAGCTATTACAAGTATTGGAAATTAATATATTCGATACACTTAATTAAATATAAATATTTTTTATCCTTTATTCAACCAATATTTAAATAATATAACATTGAGTAATTTCTGAAAAAATAATAAAAATATATTAATAAATCGTGGTATATAAGTATGTGTCTTATTTTATAATATTTAGTATTTTATAATTAAAAATTTTAAGTAAACAAATAATACCATGGTTCATTGTTATTGACTAATAATTGTAACCATAATTTTTGTTTGCTATCATTGTTCTCAAAAAATTAATTTGCTATATTAAATTAACTACCTGTTCACAGAAAAATTTAAAAACACTACTTTTTTAATCCATTATTGAATAGTATAGAGGCCTAATTATTTACTTTCTGTTAAATAAATTATACTTTACATATTTTCAAATAAATAAATAAAAAGTAAAATTTAAAACCATGGATAGACACATTTTTTGTCTTGCAATATACTATTCATGGCATTGCACCTCAATTAACTATATAACTAATTCAATGTACTAAATTATTTTAATTTTTAATAATAGCGATGTCGAATAAAAAAATTTATAGTAAAAAAAAGGTAACTGTTGATAAATCCTAATATTATATGTATGTCTAATACTTTTGAAAATTATGTAAATGCTAAATGATAAAAATACTAATATGTATACTGCATATTATGATTTAGTAATTTATCCTTTTATTATTAATTTTTACTTGTTATTTTAGATATCTATCATTTTAAGAAATTTTTTAACAAAACAATTCAATAAACATGTGGTTATACTAAATTTATAAAGTTTAAATACCTACAATATATAGTAATTATATAAAAATGAGGTATCTATTAAATATTATAAATTAATTAAATTAATTTTTAATTAAATTAAATTAAAAATACTAGGTGTTGAAAATGTTTTTATGACTAATAAATAAGTTGTGTTAATCATTTGTATAACTAGGGAAAAAAAGGAGTAATTTAATAAAACTCAATAAAAATTTAATATAATAGAAATGGTAATAGACATGTAAAAGCGACAATTTTGACGATTGGATAAAAAGAGCACTGGTGCACATTGTTTTTATTTTATGTTGCTTTTTTTCTCAACATCTCTCTCTGGGCTTTTTTACCCCCAAATTTCTATACCGCTTTTTCATTACAATTATCAATGCGTATCCCTCACGTTATTAAAACTTCAATTGAAAATCGTGGTTTACAAATAACGCACATTTAACAAAGTAACTTCTGAAAAATGAAAAATGGATCAAAGAGAGTAACAGTCAGTGTGTTTGGATGGGCATTTGCCCACTCTAAAATCAATTCTAGATGTCCACAATTCATTTTGCTAACTTATCAATATGTTTGGTTTCAAGTTGAGGTATGCTTTTAAAATCGATTCTACCTCCAAAATCAATTCTAGTTGGAAGCAAGAAAAACATGCTTTTACTTCTACAGAATCCCGTTGCTACAGTAAGAAAATTTCATTCCATTTTATCCTTTCTTTTTCAAGTTTTTACTAATATTTCTCATCAAGATATTAAATTATGAAAGAATAAAAGAAAAAATCAACTAATTTTTTCTAACAATTTTAAAATAATAAAAGTTAAAAAATTAAAATTTACTCATTTTATATTATTGTCTAATAAAAAAAATTTTAATAATTGAAGAAAATTCATTTTAAGTATTTATTAAATTTTAATAATGGAACCAAAACTAAAAAAATAATAATTTTGAAATTTTTTCTAGTATATATAAATAATAAAATAAAATAAAAGAATAAGTATACTATATGTTTCATACTTTTTTTTTTTAGTAATTATACACCTAAAAGTAATTTTAGTTAACACTATCCAAACAACATTCATTTTTCTAGTTCAAAACCTCTTATCCATCTCACCATCGGAGAGATTCTCTATTACTTGATGTGAATGGACCAAATCTCGAAGACGATGATGCCAAGCCAGTTCTTAAGCCAACGCTATCGATTGGACAAATACTGAGCAGGAAGCTGTTTTTGCCACTAGAGTTTGAAGCCGAAGTGCCCGGAGAAAAATGCTTGGTGAAAAGGAAGGTGTCACTGGATCAGATGCTTGGTAAACAAAACTCTGATCCATCCTTTGATAGTAGGCAAATTGAGAAAGAAAATGGCCAGAGGCAGTTTTCCTCAAAGAGAAAGAAATTTGGGTTTGCTCGATTCTCTCTTCTTTTGTCCAAACAGCAAAGGAAAATGAAGAAGCCAGTGTTGAATTTGAGGTGAAAGATTGTTTGATCAATTTGCCCTACCATCTAGCGGCACTGATGACAATAGCTAGATTTCTAATTTCATCATCTGTCAGTTTTGAGCTTGCAAAGTTAACTTTGTGGGGTTGTAGACTTGCGGAAGACCCAATGGTAACATTAGAGAAGCTTCCTAACTTGAAATTCCTGAATGGATGGGAAATGTTCATCGGAAAGCAAATGATATGCTCGCAAAATGGTTTTCCTCAACTAAAATCTCTAGTACTCCGTGGCTTGCCCAATTTAGAGGAGTGGACAATAGAGAATCAAGCCATGCCTAATCTTTACCGATTAGGCATATCCGACTGTTACAAGTTAAAGACGGTTCCTGATGGATTAAAATTTGTTGCTGGTCTCCGGGAGCTTGAGATCAGATGGATGCCTAAATTATTCAAGACAAGGCTTGGAACTGATGGAGAGGATTATCATAAAGTTCAACATGTGCCATCCATTGTATTTTTAAACTAAGCTTGTGAGTCTAAAGGATTATATACCAGGTACAAGTGACTTCCACAAGATTCTCTTTTTGTTGAATAGATCAGTTTTCTAGTATATCTATCTGTTCAGCTTTCTCTTATCTACTCTTTGGACTGGTTCTTAATTTATTTAAATGAACATGGAAGTTATCTGGTTATGATTTTGTCTACATGATATTTTCTGCTTACAGAGTTATAGTATTTGTACTCCTTTTGCAGTCAAGCGATGGAAGGTGGTCATCCTTTGTTCTTGTGATTCAGAAGCTCAAGTTTGTAACAAAAAAAAAACTTATAGTGGTGTATCTTTATTCCTATGTTTGGTGTTTGGTATTTGGTGCCGTGATGTATTAGTTTGAACTTATTTAGCATGCAGTCTATGTATCGTGGCTTTCTTGTGGAATGATATCACATAATCGATTACAAAATTTGCGGCAGAGAAACTGCATTGACGTGTACATGTATGTTTCAAACAATGTGTTTAATGGCTGTGGATTATTTATCAATTGTTGCACTTTCAACAACAGTAGTGTCTTTTATATATGTTGTCCAGTGTCAACAAATTCTTTTTATTTCAATTTTTCTCTTCAAAACCAATTTAATTATAGTGCCCATGTTATCTTTAACTGCATGCGTCTTTGTTCCTCATTCCTTTCGTTTGTGCGTCAAAGACAAAACACGGCATGTACTAAGATTGAGCACAGCAGCTAATTTGATGCGAGAAAGGAAATTACTTTTCTTGTATCAAAATACAATGGTGGAGAACAAATACTGGCTAGTGTTCTTAAAATTGCCGCATCATGTGTCATTGATTAATGAGCGATTACCTTTATCATAATTGAAAGTTCAGGAGTAGGAAAAAAAAAAAGAAGTTCAGGATCATATGGCTCTTCCATTCAATTTGGACATAATTGAAAATTGATTAAAGAATTGAATCAAACTACTATTGCTAGTGTTAAAGTTGGATCTACAAAAGCTCTGTCAGCGAGTTCAGTAATCCTTTCCCATGGTCTTCATCCTAGCCTCTAAAATGAAAAGTATTTATAATCTATAATATATAATAGATGTACAATACATTTATATCTATAATAGATATAAGAGTAATTCTGTTTCAACCAATAAAAATGGAGCCATCAATTTGGTGGCCGATAATTTGGTCCTACTTACTTTTGGATGATTGCATAATCCTTTATTTTTGAACATTAGATTGTGTTTAAACAATTCAGATTTAATTACACAATATTTGTGTAAAATTGAAAAATAAAATAATTTTTTTGAAGTTAAGAATAATAATTTTTAAAAGATAAAAATATCCTTCAACACATCAATCAACTCCTAGTGATTCTCTACCACCGGTGGCTACCACAGTTCCCTCTACCACCACTACCATGCTCGGCAATCTCTCACATCTTCTTCAACAGCATAAATCATCCTCCTAAAAAATAAAAGATTCTACCAACCCAAAAAATCACCATAAGCACAATTACTTCCAGATCCAAAACCCAAACATGTCCAAGAATCATACCAAGGATGAAAGTTGCGCTGAGAAATTCTCTGTCCACTGCAATTAAATCTTGCACTATTTTTTTAAGAATAAGTATTCTTTTAATACTCTGAAATATGGGTTCAATTAGATTCTTTTATTAATGTCATTTGAGAGTAATCTGCAACTCTGTGTGGCTTACTCCCAACACTAAGTGATGCAAGAAAATGATTGATAATTTGTTTAGCATTTGGACAAAAAGCCAAAAACAGAGAATGTGGATGAGAATAATAGAATTAAAAGCATTAGTACATGTGCAATAGAAAGGGTCAGCTTTTGCCAGTGGAGATGTGCACGTGCGGTGGCGGCGAAGGTAACTGAAAAATCAAGAGACAACCTGTAACAATAACGAACTAAAATTCATTTAAGGATAATTTAGTAAATTTGATGTAATTAAATGAGGATCTTGTCATGGTCCATGACATGTACTAGATCAGGTTATCTTCTACCGCATCAATTTTATTACCATTGGATATGATTCATAAGTGAGGATAATGAGGTTATTATAATATCTAATAGAAATAGAGTGGATGTCCCAATTAGACACACAATTTTGAGTGTTGAAGATCACTTATGTAGATATAATTACAAACCCATACAATAGAATATTTTGTCGAGTGGCAGTTAATTCTACCGAAGAATAATTCCCTACTAATATAAATATATCAAATTAACAAAATAGAGAAACACAATAAAATTAATGTGGTTTGACCTTCATTGTCTATGTCTACTACTTCATAAACCAATCCACTAATTCAATTAAAAAAAAAAGAAGCTGTGAACCAATAAATAAATAAGAACTACTAGACGTGTTCTTAATAAATAAATAAATAAATAAGAACTACTAGACTATCGGCACAATGTTTATTAAATTTTTTTTTTTATTTGTGTGTGTGTATGAAGATGCATCATTTCTTCTCTAATTCATAGAGCTTAGCTCCATATGCCCAATTTTCATCCTAATCTCTTGTTTGTTTCTAAACCCACCAATAGGGATGGAAATAGTCTAAACTAGGCTAGGCTTTAACTTAAATAAGTTGAACATATATTCTAAAAAATGAGCTTGAGTTTGCATTTATATTTCTTGACATATACCTTTTTATGGCTCTAGACTGATCTTCCCAAAAGTTTGACTTGGTCTGAAAGCCTATCTAGATGCTTATTTGGTTATAAAATATTTTGAAAAAATCAAAACGCCTACTAAATAAGCAAATATACTACTACATATGTCAAAAAATAAATATCTTTAAATAGACTAAAAGACTTAAGTTAAAAATATATTTTTAAATGAATAAAATATTTTTATTATCATTAGATATTTTAATAATATTATAAGTAGGTCGGTTTGTTAGGCCCAATAAGCTATTTTTACTACATAAAGCCTAGCTTGATTAGTTAGAAAGGCTTTTTGAAAAGTTTTAATAACCTAATTTATTTACTAAATAGGTCAGATCTAATTATGCTAAATATAGGCTAGATCAAAAGCCCTGTCCAACTGCCTCTAAACCCATAATGCCATTAACTGCTCAAAAACCTAGGCTCATAATTGTTAAACAAATTGAACAAAAAGACTCTCAACAAACTATCCCAATTTAACTGAAAAGAGAAAATAAGATATTTTTTTTTTTTGTTTTTGTTTTTTTAAAATAGAAAGACATATACTCTCAACTCTGAAGTCTCAACAAACAATTAACACTAATTTTCTCTTTGAGCATAGGACTGAACCCAAAGTCCCGGACAACCTCAAAAGCATTGGGCACCCAGGCCTATAACGCACACTATATATCATCAATCAAAGCAAATTACAGGGTTGCACTTGAGGCATAGCGTAGATGGCAAAGTTGGAAGCCTCTTAAAATGTGCACTCCGAGTTCCAAGCCAACCAGCAACCAGCAGAGCTGGTGGCTATTGGGAATCCATCCCCCTGCGACCAACAAAAAATTGCAAATTACAAAGTTAACCTAGCTGCCTACATTAATCATATTGTCTTGCATGTGTTACGCCCTTTTTCTTCCTTCGTTTCAACTTTTATTTTGTTTTAATTTATAAATTAATAATTTGGTTGGTTTCATATATTGGTTTGGTAATTACGCATGTTTAATCTATTGTTTTCTTTAAAAATAAAAAAAAAAACTTGTTTTGGGCTTGTGTATTCTTGTCGTTGGGCTTATGCCTCTCTTTTTAGAGGCAAGCTGGAACCTGTTTAGTTCAACAACTTCAAGCTAGGCAAACAAACAAAAGAAACGTTGGGCTAAACTGATGAACTATAAACTGCACAAATGGGAAAAAAAACGTGAGACAAAAACAAACATTTGGTTAAAGAAATATTGGTCCACATTCAATTTTTGTTGGTTTTTTATCTCTTCTTTTTTTATCAAATTTCTATACAACTTTTTCATTACAATTATCAATGTGTATTCCTCACGTTGTGGTAAAGGTACAAATTAAGAGATACATTTAATATATATATATATATATATATATATATATATATATATATATATATATATATCATTTCATTGTAATTGCAATATGTTTTTAAGTTTTTAAATTTTTTTTGTTCTATGAAAACTTCAACTGAAAATTGTGGTTTACAAACAACGCACATTTAACAAAGTAACTTCTGCCCACTCAAAAAATAAAAGTAGCTTCTGAAAAATCGAAAATGTAAAAATAATGAAAATGGAGGGAGCAAAAGTAATGTTAGCCGTTCGCCCCCCTCTTCATGGATGCATGCCATTTTTCTTAGTCGTTCGAAAAAGACATGAGTGAAGCATAGCCACATACCTCTGCCCCGCATTACCCTTCAGAAGCTTGGTTATATTCCTATGACTATTTCAAAATCTTTCGGTTAATTCATTCCAGTGATATTAGGTTTCTTGCTCAACTGGGAATGATCATGTTTACAGTCAGTGGTTCTCAATCGGTGTGTATCTCTGCGTATCTGGTGCTTTGGAGAAGCTGGTTTTCTCTGTTGTTTATGCAACTTTGGTTTAGACTCTTCTCTGTAAATATTTGGTAGAACTACTAGTAACGCCATATGTACAATAATTTTACGTGAACAATCAAAATGTTCTTTGTCTTTTTACGACAGTCAATACAATCCACTAAAAAATAAAAAAAATTATGAGTATTAGTGTATGATTATTGTAAGACTTTAATATATAAGCATTTTTTCTGGAACTGCCTATCAATTTATGTGCCGCGTGTATTTCGCTGTTAGTTGTCGAAACCACTAGGTAGTTGTGGGACTAACATGTCCTCCTTTTTAAATAGTGAAGTACTTAGATGAGATTTTTGTCAAGGAAAAATAAGAGACTATGATTGCTGAAAATCAATAACCAAGATCATGATAAAACAGAGAAACATATATGATAAATTATGATACTGTTAAAATTTAGGAGTTAGATTTTCTAATAGATTACCACCCTTTTCTTTTTCCTCAAGCTGGTTAACCTAACAAAATTCAATTCCTCTCCAGAAAAGTTAAAACTGACGAAAAATGGAAAAAGCTAAATTTTACAGAGACATAGCTGCATGCTGCTGCATTCTGGTTATTCAGAAAAGTGAGAGAGTGATTACAATTATCAATGCGTACCCCTCACGTCGATAAAGCTAAAAATTAAGAGATGCGTTTAATATACATATCATTTCATTGTAATTGCAATATGTTTTTAAGTTTTTTCTAACTTTTTGTTTTATTAGAACTTCAACTAAAAATTGTGGTTTACAAATTACGCAAATTTAACAAAGTAACCTCTGAAAAATCTAAACCCTAACCATGAGTAACCTCTGAAAAATCTAAAGTGTAAAAATAATGAAAATGGATCAGAGAGAGTAACAATAATGTTAGCCACGTTTACTCAACAAATAAGCGTATTTCAATTGTTAGAGCAAGATGTGATAATATAATTTGCTCGAAAAAGGAACTTGATGACTTCACAAGTCATCGATTCAATATGGACGAATTAAGTTGGTTGACTAGCGTCATTCGCTCCACTCTTCACGGATGCAAGCCCTATATTCCACGTAAAAGCCATGAACAAAGCATAGCCTCACACCTCTGTTCTGCATTATCTGTCATTCCAATTAATGTTCTTTGTTGAATTGTCATTTTTCATTTTCTGATGAAAACGCGTTGATCAGCTTCACTCCATACTTCACGCCATGTTGACTATGCTTACTTTATTTATATGTGCTGCTAATTAACGTCCTTCTTCACCACACGTAAACAACCTTGTTCTCCTTTTCTATTGAATAATTATCAACCTTTGCTCTGAGTATTATACTTTTCGTAATTTTCAGCAGTTTCCTGCTGCCACAATTATCATGAATTCCAGGTTTCTTGTTGTCTTGCCTATACTTTATTATGTGCTCTTCTTGCACATATCATCAGTGGTGGAGCTACTTGCATTCAACCCGGAGGAGAGTAGCGATGTTGCTGTGAAGTGCATCGAGAGGGAAAGGCAAGCACTGCTTTCTCTGAAACAGGGTTTTCGACTTGAAAAGGATTGGCTTTCTTCGTGGGGAGATGGAGAGAACCAGAAGGAGTGCTGTAACTGGGAAGGCATTGAATGTAGCAATGAAACAGGTCATGTCTCGAAGCTCGATCTTCATGCTAATGGCTGTGTGATTGTTAGCTCGATTAGCCCATCACTTGGTGAGTTACGCCGTTTGAATTACTTGGATCTCAGTTGCATTCATGTTTCTCCTTTCGCCCGCCGGCCCATCCCTGATGTTATTGGCTCTTTAACCCATTTGAGACACCTCAATCTTTCATACTGTAGTTTCCACGGACAAATCCCTTCTCAGTTTTCAAATCTCTCCCATTTAGTTTTCCTTGATCTTGCTTGGAATTGGCTAGATGGAAACATCCCTCCTCAAGTACTTGCAAATATGTCATTATTGAGGTACGTGGATCTTAATAATAATAACTTTAGCGGATTACTGCCTGCTCAGCTTGGAAACCTCTTATCCTTGGAATATCTAGATCTAAGTGAAAATCACTTCACTGGAACAATTCCTCTTCATTTTGGAAATCTTTCCAATTTGCAATATTTTGACCTCTACTTAGGCGAGTATTTAAGTTCTGATTTGCAATGGGTATCTCATCTTTCATCCTTAAGGCATCTTTCGCTCAGTGGTGCTAACCTCAGCAGTGCAAACAATTGGCAGCGACAAGTGAGTGGTCTTTCTCATCTACAATACTTGGACTTGTGTGCTTTTTGATTCCACCTTTCCTTCACTTTCCTCCGCTGCTAATTTCTCCACTTCTCTGTCATTTGTGGATATCTCTGACAACTACTTGATGAATTCATCCTTAATATTTCCATGGTTAATGAATTCTAATCGTAGCCTTTCTATCCTCAGAATGAATGATAATAGTTTAAAGGGAACCATACCAGAAGCTTTCGTGGACCTGAGTTCCCTCCAGGAGTTAAATCTTGCAAATAACATGCTCAATGGCCAAATACCTGTATCCTTGTTTCATAGTTGCAATCTGGGAGAACTAGATCTATCTAACAATAGGTTGACCGGGCAATTTCATGAGTTTGTTCAAGCAAATTCTCGTTGTGCTCATAAACTCTTACAAAGATTGAATATGAGAGCGAATGAAATTACAGGGATGGTGCCCGACCTTTCTCAACTTTCATCTTTGAAAGTGTTACTACTTGATGACAATGGATTAAATGGAACTATTCATGAAGGCATTGGGCAACTATCCAATTTAACTGAACTAAGCCTTCGAAATAACAAATTGGAAGGTTTGATATCCGAAGCTCACTTCTTGAGACTTTCCCATCTTCACACTTTGGATTTTTCTGGTAATGCACTGATCTTTAATGTTGCCAGCGAATGGGTTCCCCCATTCAATTTATTTGACATTTACTTGGCATCTTGCAATTTGGGTCCTGATTTTCCCAGATGGCTTCAAACTCAAGGCGTCACTGAGTATTTGGACATTTCTCAAGCTGAAATATCTAGCACTGTTCCAAATTGGTTTTGGGAACTCCTTCCCACGATGGCGGAATTGAATCTTTCTCACAACCATATGAGAGGAAAAATTGAAAATTTATCAATTCGCCTTCGATATATTAATTTTATCGATTTGAGCTCAAATTTATTTGAAGGCCCAGTTCCACCATTCCTTTCAATTTCACAACGAATGTTTCTTTCCAACAACACATTCTCTTCAATAGATCTTCTTCTATGTTCAAACACATCAAAAAGCATAAGATTTCTAGATTTGTCACACAACAAGATAAGAGGAGAGCTTCCAGAATGTTGGATGGATTTTGAATCATTGATCACATTAGATTTGTCTGACAATTATCTTGATGGAAATGTTCCAAGATCTATGGGATCATTACGGAATATCCAGTCTTTACATTTGGGCGGCAACAATTTTTCAGGGGAAATACCACTTTCCTTGATTAATTGCACACAACTACAAGTTTTTGTTGCTGCACAGAATCATTTGTCCGGGCTACTGCCAAGCTGGATTGGAGTCAATATTCCAAAGCTACTTATACTTGGTCTGCATTCCAATAAATTTCATGGGACCATCCCGTTGAGCATATGTAATCTCAATGAACTTCGAGTTTTGGATCTCTCTCAGAATAATCTCTTTGGGAATATACCTAAATGCATGAGGAACCTTTTTGCTATGGCCACTCAAGAAGATTCAAATGCAACTATCAGCTATGATTATATGATAAGAAGACATCCATATTATGGTTATAACTCTTTTGATGCCCGCGAAGTTTACAATGATAGTGCATCACTCATATGGAAAGGGAAAATGTCAAAATATGGAAATACACTAGCATTGTTGAGAAGTATCGATCTGTCTAATAACCGACTAATTGGGGAAATTCCAAGTGAGATCATGAGTCTTGTTGGGTTAGTTTCTTTAAACATTTCAAGAAACATGTTGAGTGGAGAGATCCCTCCAACTATTGGACAACTGAGATTATTAGATTTTCTTGACATGTCAAGAAATCAATTATCAGGAAAGATTCCTTCACAACTTTCTCAATTAAACTTTCTTAGTATCCTCGATTTATCATACAATGATTTATCGGGTGAAATCCCACTCGGCACTCAACTTCAAGCTAGAGATGCCTCTGCCTACATAGGAAATCCAAAACTTTGTGGTGCTCCCCTCAACAAAACTTGTCCAATTCATGGTCATCAAATTAATGAAAATGATGCTCATGTTGATGAACAATTTTTTACCAAGGGATTTTACATCGCTATGGCAATCGGATTTGTCGTAGGATTTTGGGGAGTTTGTTTCTCATTAATTTTGAAGACATCATGGAGATATGCCTATTTCAAGTTCTTAAGTGATGTATATGACAAGTTGTATGTACTGACAGCAATAAACAAAGCCAAATTACAGAGGATCATATCTTAGACGTTAAGGTAACATCTCTTATTGTCTTTGTTCATTAACTATATTTTATGAGGCACCAAACAAATATAATAAACATTTTACCATGTGCAACAAAATCTATTCATCTACAAAATTTGAGAAACATTTTGGCTGGGTACAGAGAAAATGAATCAAAACGTAATGGTTTAGGAGTTATTTTGGTTTTCAAGGATGATGATGCAGAGTGAATTGGGTTTTAACGTTGCTCTTCAATAAACATGTAACATTGTTATGTATTGGTTATTTTTTATTTATTAGTATTTAGGGCTTTGCTAACTGTGTCCTGACTAAGCAACTGAACATAGAATTTTTTTTTAAAGCTTCCAATGAATTTGATACAATGAAAACTTAAAACTTTATGTTTCAATAAAAAAAGTTTCTATCTTAGTTTTTTTAATCAGCGTTCTTAAGACAATGATTATATCAAAACCCTTTTATTTAATGATATAAAGTTTAAAACAACATAATTTGCATTGTTATGTTTAGCTTTATCTTATTTGAATTTGTCCTATGTGCTAAAATTTGTATATATATGTATATATCGTGACATTTTCTTGTTTATATATATGCACCTTTCCCACTTGGGAGGAAGACTGTTACATCTAATGTTGAAGACCTTTGCTGGTGATGCAATAAAGAACTTCATATCGTATTCATTTCGGAAAGAGGTCATTCTTATTTACAGTATATAAATGAAAATAATTTATATGTTATTGTTGCCCTAATTCTTTCACAACTATTTAGATCTTGTATATATTCAATAAATTTACATGAAAAAAAAAATGCGACTGAAAAGTCAATTAAAAAGTGAAAAGAAAACTCCAACAAGCAGTTTCTCATTGCAAAACACACGTTGATAATTTTTTTTTATTGTAATAGTTGCGTGGATAAGCCCTTGGCAGTGAAGGGTGATGAGCTGGATCAGGTTCCACTGCAGAGGGCTCGCTTTCGCATGTCATCGGTTGAGTGCTTGGGGTCTTGCAGTTTTGTTGCTGCTGCGTGTTGTTTCATTCTGCATGACAGCATTTGCAGATTTGGAATGGTGCATAGTTGTGTGTAGTAGAGTGATTAATCACTGGTTTATGCTACCATATTTTGTATTTTTGAAGGTTCCTATGTTTTATTTTGGCACTAGTCAATATGTTAGCTCGGCAACAGTTTGTTTTATGTTGTTTTTGATGTTTTAGTGGTTGGCTGCTCTCTGTTCTTTAGGATGGCACCTTGTGTTGGTTTTGACTATGTGTTGCCTAGTGTTTGCAGTTTTTCAGTTCTGTAATGTTGCTGTTGATGTAAATGGCTTTTGTTGGCTCCTCCATTTGGTGTTTGACCGTAACATATCTATCCAAAAATTTAAAAAAAAAAAAAATTGTGTGAAATTGAAATCTGTTTACAAGTTTTGAACCAAGAACCTATCAATATGCTCCTTAAGACCTCATCCTTGCGGAATGTATTTGGCACTTGGTAGAAACAAGAACTATTAGACTATTTGCACAATGTTTATTTAAATAATTTTATTTATTTATTTTTATGAGTAATTTACAGTCATCTTCTTTTAGGTTTAACGTATTTTGCAAAATTATCACCAATTCTCCTTGAAGTTTACTAAAATTATACTAACCTCCCTACAATTATTAATTTATTAATTTAAGTGACAAAAAAAATGCGACATATAAATGATTATTAATGATAAAATTATAATATTTTAATAATATTTGATACGTAAATTAACTAAAATAACTCTTTTTGACCATAAGTTATAACTATAAGTTTTATTTTCTATATTTTATTCAATTAAAGTTTTATATAAAATCAAAATATTATAATTTAATTATTAATAATTATGTATATGTTTTATGTTTTCTTTTTTTATCACTTAAATTAATACATTAGTATTTGTACGAGAGGTTGGTAATAATTTTACAAAATAGAAAAATATTGAGTATAATTACACTAAATCTCAATAGATGGATCATTCAATCTTCCCAAATTCATTGTATGATTAATAGATAAAAATAGGAAAGAATTTATCTCAATATACATGGTTTTGGTCGAATCCAAATCTCTTGTTTCATACATATTCTAAACCCACCAATTTAGTTTTGTTGCTTGTTGGTCTTTAAACCCATTATGTATTGGAGGATCAAGTAGTTAGTTCAAGCATTTAATAGTTATTATGTTAGTCTGTTACAGTTAGTTAGTCATTACAATAATAGTTTGTTATCTCAGTTATGGAAATTACTCTACATAATTGATACATAATGTAACACTCACCAATGAGTGAAGACAAGTTATTCATTCTCTATTCAATACACAATGGAAGAAAATTTTGAGTGAGATTGAAAATTTTCGTCCCATTAATCCTTATTTTTGCAGCCTTCAATGTGTGTGCAACGAATACAAAGAGCATGATTTTGTAATGAGATTCCTTAAAGGTCTCAATGATAGGGTCTCTAGGGTGAGATCCTAGATCCTGTTAATGGATCCATTATCCCTAATCAATAGAGTATTTGGTCTAGTCTCTTAATAAGAAAGACACTTGATGAGTGAAAACATAGAAGATCATAACGTTCTTGTTGTTGGAATGAACAATGTTGGTGCTACCAATACTGGAAACAATGGCCTAAGAAGATTCGTTAAGGGTAAATCGTATTCAAAAGCAAAGAGTAGCACACCAAAATGTGCAGCCACTGTGGCAAATCTGGTCACACCATTGAAACCTGCTTCATCAAGCATGGTTTTCCCCCATAGTTTAGAAAAAAATGGGCAGGTTCAATGAACTTTGTTTCCTCTAATGCTATTATGATTGAAGAACAACCTAATAATGAGGAGTTACAGCAGATTTCCAAGACTGGTTTGAGTAATGAGCAATTTGAAAGTCTCCTAACTTTCCTTCAACAATCTCAGATCCAGTCTGCAGAAGCTTCAATATCTCATTCCATTAACCAAACTCCTATTGTCACCAATACTCCTACAACCACAGGTATACATATTGTCCCCATACTAAATCACCCACTTGAATCTTAAATTCAGGTGCCACTGATCACATTTGCAACATCTTGAACCTTTTTCACACACAAAATACCATTTTTACAATTCATATAAAACTGCCAAATGGTTTCCTTATCTCGACCCATATTGTAGGTTCTGTTAAGTTTTCTGATGACCTTCATTTAGATAATGTTCTATACCTTCCTCATTTTTGTTTTAACATAATTTCTATCAAGAAATTGGTAACCTCACTTTACTGTCTATGTTTATTTTCTGAACCTGGTTGTATGATTCAAGATTCAGCCACCAAGAAGATGATTGGATATGCTAATGTAGTGAATGATCTTTATGTGCTTGGAAATCCTTTCACACACACTCATTCACATCCAGTAACAAATTCCTTTACAAAACAAGCCACAAAACATTTGGCACCCTAGGTAAGGACATTTGTCCAATATAAAACTAGTTCAATTACATAAAAATTTCTCTTATGTAAAACTCCTAAAAAATACTACAGATTGTGCGATTTGTCCAATAGCAAAAAAGAAAATATTACCTTACTTTCATAGTCATATTAAATCTGCAAAAGCATTTAATTTGTTGCATCTTGACATTTGGGGTCCTAAGTCAATCACTTCCATTCATGGTCATATATATTATCTCACAATTGTAGATGATTTTACTAAACACACCTAGCTGTTTTTCTTAAAACATAAATTTGAAACTATTGAGTCACTCATTACTTTATCAACATGGTTGAAAACCAATTTAACTGCAGAGTTAAATGCATTAGATCTGATAATTGATCTGAATTCAATTTAAATCACTTTGCACAACCAAAAGGAATTGTCCAGCAAAGGTCTTATGTTGAAACCCCACAACAAAAGAGGGTGGTGGAAAGAAAACATCAGCATATAATGAACACTACAAGCGTATTGTTATTTTAGTCCAATTTACCCAAAACTTTGTGGACCTATGCAGTTGCTCATGTTGTTTTCTTAATCAATAGATTACCAAGCAAAACCTTACATGGATCCAGATTTAACCAATTTGAAAGTTTTTGATTGTCAATGTTTTGTATCAACACTAATATATGGCCAATAGAAAGAAACTTGATGCCCAAGCTAAACAAGGAGTTTACCTTGGATTTAGATCAAGGATCAAGGGCCACCTGGTCTACATATTAGAAAACCAAAATATTGTAGTTTCTAGAAATGTAACATTTAATGAATCTATACTTCCATTTCACAATGCTATTAATACTACTCCAAATATATTGCCTAGTCATGTGCCTATTGCAGATTTAGATGATACTATTTACCCTCCATTTCCCTTACTAATAACTACACCAGCCATATCATTTCCTTACCTCTCACGGTTTTCACCAATAATTGATATTACACCAGAAACCAATCACTCACCTCCTGAAACATCACTCCAATCTACTAACCTTATTATTCAACCCTCATCACTTGCACCTACTACAAAATCACAAAGGCCTAGAAAACACCTAATGTACCTAAAGGATTTCCACTACAATTTAGCATATACTACAACAACACCATCTTCCTCTAGTGTACTTTATCCAGTCTCCAACTTTGTGTCATACTCAAAACTTTCAAATATTCACAAACACTACATCCTCAACCTCTCCCAAAAAACAGAACCTTCCACATTTAAGCATACTGTTCAATCTGAGGAATGGAGGAAAGCCATGGATTCTGAGATTTCCACACTTATTCAAATCGAAACTTGGGAATTTGTTGATCTTGCTCAAGGCAAGAAAATTGTAGGTTGCAAATGCGTTTACAAAATTAAACTCAAGGCAGATGAATCAATTAAGAGATACAAAGCAAGGTTAGTTGCAAAAAGGTTAACTCAAACCGAGGGGATTGATTTCCTATAGACGTTTCTCCTATAACAAAGCTCACCACTGTCAGGTTATTACTAGCATTGGCTGCAAAACATGGTTGGATTCTTGAACAATTAAATGTCAACAATGCTTTTTTCCATGGGGATCTTTATGAAGAAATCTATATGGACCTTCCCCAAGGATTTACCTTGCCAAAGCCAGGCCAAGTTTGTCGCTTGAAGAAGTCCCTTTATGGCCTTAGACAAGCAAGCTGCCAATGGTTTGAAAAGTTGTCTACAATTCTAATCTCACTTGGTTTCAAGCAATCCTATGCTAATCACTCTTTATTCATTAAGTCTGCCACCCCTACTTCATTCACAACTCTACTCATCTATGTTGATGATATGATTTTGTGTGGGAATGACTGTGAAGAAATCAAGTTTGTTAAGACCCATTTGGACAACCTTTTCAAAATTAAGGACCTTGGACCACTTAAATTCTTCCTTAGACTCAAAGTAGCTCGTAGCTCCAAAGGAATCACCTTGTGCTAGAGAAAATACACTCTGGAATTACTTCAATCAACTGCTCTTTTAGCATGTAAACCTCTTGTTACTCCCATGACTCCATCCACTCGATCGGTCAAGGATGATGGACAACCATTTGATGACATTGCTACCTATAGGAGACTAGTTGGTCAGGTGTTTTATCTCACAAATACTAGGCGAGAAATTTATTTTACAGTGACACACTTGAGTCAATTGCTCGCTAAACCTATGAAATCTTATCACCAAGATACACTGCGCATACTTAGGCACCTCAAATAATCACCTGGTTGTGGTTTATTCTTTCTTTCCAACACTAAACTGCAGCTAAATGCATTTAGTGACTTAGATTGGGCTGCATGTCCTGAAACTCGAAGATTAGTCACGGGATATTGCATTTATCTTGGACATTCCCTTATCTCATGGAAGTCTAAGAAGCAACAAACAGTCTATAGAAGCTCTATTGAAGCAGAGTATTGAGCACTAACATCCACAACATGTGAAATACAATGGATCACCTACATGCTACAAGACTTACATATACCCTTCATTACACTAGCAACACTTTTCTATAATAATCAATTAGTCCTCCACCTAACAACCAACCCCACTTTCCATGAAAGGACAAAGCATATAGAGCTCGATTGTCATATTGTAAGGGAGAAAATCAAATCTGGCCAGATTCACCTACTTCCCATACGGTCTCAGCCACAAGTAGCAGACCTATGTATTAAGGCTTTACCTCCAAAGTCATTTATGACACTAGATCCCAAGCTGGGCATGATTGACATCCATGCTCTAGCTTAAGAGGGGCTATTGGAGGATCAAGTAGTTAGTTCAAGCATTTAATAGTTACTGCATCAGTTTGTTACAGTTAGTTAGATATTACAATAATAATAGTTTGTTATCTCAGTTATGGAAGTTATTGTACATAACTGATATATAATGTAACACTCATACTAAGTGAAGACAAGTTATTCATTCTCTATTCAATACACAATTTTCTCATCATTTCTCTGCCCTCAATTTTCTTTTTTTCCTTCGGTCCTTTCTTGGCCTAGGAGTACATATTGTAATACTCCTAAAGAGCTTTGAAAAGCTTATAGGTCTTCCATAACATTGGTGAAATATCGATAATTAGCCCCACCTAAACTTTTTCAAAAAATAAAATAAAAAGTGTGTAACACACACAAGAGAAGGTGGTGGTGGCTTATGTGAGCAGCTTGGTTAACCTTGTGCTTTGTTTTGATTATATATCGAGGCTATTGCAAGGTGCCCAATGCTTTGAAGGTTTATACTCGCCTCTCTCGAGGTTCATTGAAATTCAACCTTTATAGAGGTATATGAAGATAAAATAAGTGTGAGACCTATACTCCTATATACATTAAAAGTGTAGAGTTGTTGTAAAAAAATGTTATATACTATTTTTTTTCTCAAAAATAAAAAACACACATTCCGTGATTCAAGGGGTATATTTCTTTTATCTAGGTACTTTTATTTGGGACCAATTTTTTTTTTTCAAGTTGGTTCCAGGTGTTAGTAGATTTTTTTTTTTGTCATAGGTGTTAATAGTTTGTTGAGACTCTAATTTTTTATTTTCACCAAAACAGACTTTTTTTCTATTGGGAAAGTCTATTAGACTTTTCTTAGTTCGATTTGTTTTAAAGCAATTATGAGTCTCAGTTTTCATGGGTTTTTGAGTAGTTAATGGCATAATATTGGAGGATCAAGTAATTAGTTCAAGCATTTAATAGTTACTCTGTTAGTCTGTTACAGTTAGCTATAGTTAAACATTATAACAATAGTTTGTTATCTCAATTAAGTAGATTAACTTCCGTAATTGAGATAACAAACTATTATTGATCCTCCAATAAGGAGAGATTAGATATTGCTCCACTCATCATTTTCTTGCTCCACTCATCATTTTCTTTCTTCGTTTCAAATTTGATTTCATTTTAATTTAAATTAATAATTTGGTTGTTTTCTTTTTTTTTTGGGTCAGCAATTGTTTGTCTTTTTTTCCTTCTGGGTTCGAGAAATTTGGTTGGTTTTCTTTTTTGGCCATGAATTTGGTTGGTTTCATCATGCATTGGTTTGGTAATCATCAGGCTTTTTTCTTTGGATGAAAACTAAATAGGCTTTTTTTTTTCTTATAAGAAAAGTGTCACGACCCAACCTAGGCCATGACCGGCGCATAGAGAACATTTTCTCTAGCCAGCCTTAACACACAATATTTTATAGAAAAACGGACAGAGTCTCCTCTGTTTTTCGGACATTCCCCAAATACAATATAACCTACAACATTTTCAATTAAAATTCCAGCAAATGGGCATCAAGCATTCTCAGAATGCGCCCTTCCAGTATATAACAACATTTAACGTAGTTCAAAACATAATATTAATTTAAGTTTACAAATCATTTACATAACATAATCTATATGGCTAAGTCATAAATTCTCAATCATATCATAATACAAGTCCGAGAACCCTGCCTGTGACATATGGAGCAACTAATAAACTAGACAACATAAAGCTCTAACATAAAGGCCTTCTCAAGAAGGCTCACCAACTTGAAACGCACTTATGGCTGAGCCGAAGGAATAGAACTAGAACCAAAGACCAAAGACTGTATCTGAAAAAAAAATGGATAACAACAGGGTGAGTTTTACAACTCAGCGAGAGATAGGATATCCGTAGTTTACTAAATACAATCATAAAACAATATAAACATAATAATGTACATGTACTCATAGAACATATATATATATAGCTATAACATGAGATATCTTGAAAGCATAACTTTACATAATCACATAATTCCAAGTATAATGGGGAGATTATCCTAAGTAGAACAATAACAAGTCCAGACATGACTCAAGGTCATGTGCGGGTTAGCACCACACCTGCTAACTGGAGTTGGCCCATAGCCATATACAAGTCCAGACACGACAAAAGTCATGTGCGGGTTAGCACCTCACCTGCTAACTGGAGTTGGCCCGTAGCCATATACAAGTCCAGACATAGCTGCAGACTATGTGTGGGTTAGCACCACTCCTGCTAACTGGGATTTCTCACGGTGCACCGAGGTTAACGTCCCTGCCGTTAACTACAGGTTCTAACTATGAAATTTCCCCAAATTACTCTAAATCATGCATATTCCACTTCTACGATATTTTACAACATAAAAACCATCCTCATGTATAAAATGCATAATAGACATAAAATAACTCAATTTTAGTAATTAACATAATATGCTCTAAAAATATAAAATTTGTTACAATTCAACTAAAAGTATTTAAATAAGCATAATAATCATATTATGGCATCCAAATACAGATTTTTCATTTTAAACATAAAGCCTCATTTTCACTAAATAATTATTTTCTTCTATGTCAATATACTTTCAGCTCTTCATATAATTTTATATTGTTTATCATGCATAAAGTAACCTACAGATACACTATCTACTCACAAATACTGGTTCAAAGAACCGAAGATCAGCGCCTTTAATGTCACCAACGCAAGTGTTGTTGTCCAATTGCTCTATCGCTCTAGGAATAAGACAATATGAATATTTGTGAGCTAACTACACTATCAATTAACATCAATTTACGCTAATTCACTAAAAACCCCAAATTCAAGGGTTCTAAAAACCTAAATTAATCCTAAAAATTTAGAAATTTCAATAATTTAAATGGAGCATGGTAGAAGCTTACTTACCACTTGGAGAGTAGAATTAGTGAAGAAAATCACTCCCAAAGCTTCTAAAATCTTCAACTCTCTAATGGAGGTTAGAGAGAGAAAGTGAGATAGAGGAGAGGGAAAGAGAGATGGGGCGGTTATGGTGTGGGGAAGGAAGAGGAGATAATGTTGATGGAAGTGGTGATGATATTTGTTGAAGAACAAAGCAAAGAGGAGGAAGAAGAATGGAAGAAAGTGAGAGGGAAGGAAGAAAGTGAGAGGGAAGGAAGAAATGTGAAGAAGAAAAAGAGAGGGAGAGTGTTACGGGAGAGAATGAGGGAAGGGAAGAGGAAGAGAGAATAAAAGAAAAGAGAGAAAACTATGGTGGTCTATACCACTTAAGGTGTATGGCGGTCCTTACTCAAATATTTTTTTTTTTTTCGGTCATCACAATCTTCCCCCCTTAAGAAATTCGGTCCCCGAATTTCCAATAATTCGAAAATAAAACACATATCTCAAGAATCAAACAAATGCGGATATCTGACCCGCATAGCCTCTTCTGCTTCCCAAGTCGCTTCCTCTTTAGAATGGTTATTCCAAACCACCTTCACTGACACCACCTCTTTAGATCTAAGCTTTTTCACCTGGCGGTCAACAATAGCCACTGGCTCCTCCTCATAGGACAATTTCTCATCAAGTTGGATCACTTGAGGAGAGATTACATGAGACGAATCAGGAATATACTTTCGAAGCATAGAGACATGAAACACTGGATGAACCAGGGATAATTCAGGGGGTAATGCTAGATGGTATGCCACTGCACCAACCTTATCCAAAACTTCAAAAGGGCCGATGAAACGAGGGTTGAGCTTTGCCAAATCTTATAACTCCTTTCATAGGGGAAACTCGAAGAAAGACATGTTCTCCCACAGAGAACTCTAAGGCACGCCTTCTATGATCCGCATAGGATTTCTGCCTACTCTGAGCAGTTAAGAGTCGCTCTCGGATCAAACGAACCTTATCAAGAGACTCTTGTACAAGGTCAGGACCTAGCATCTTTGCTTCACCAACTTCAAACCAACCTATGGGAGATCTACAACGCCTCCCATACAGGGCCTCAAAAGGTGCCATCTGAATACTGGCTTGATAGCTATTGTTATATGAAAACTCTATAAGAGGTAGATAACTACTCCAATTTCCACCAAAGTCCAATACACATGATCGGAGCATATCCTCCAAAATCTGGATGGTTCTTTCAGATTGTCCATCCGTTTGAGGATGAAAAGCTGTACTAAGATCAAGTCGAAGTTCCTAAAGCTTCTTGAAAAGCTCTCCGTGAATCGAGCCGTAAATTGGGCCCCACGATCAGATATAATGGAAATCGGAATTCCATGGAGTCTGACAATTTCATCAATATACAACTGAGCATACTGAGGAGCCCGATAGGTGGTCTTCACTGGAAGAAAATGAGCTGATTTGGTCATACGGTCCACTATGACCCATATAGAGTCAAACCCTTTTATGGTGCGAGGTAACCCTGTCACAAAGTCCATAGTGATCCGTTCCCACTTCCATTCAGGTATTTCTATCTGTTGAAGCAATCCTGCAGGTCTTTGATGTTCAGCTTTAACTTGCTGACACACCAAACAACGGGACACAAAATCACCAATATCTCTTTTCATGCTTTCCCACCAATATAATTGCCACAGATCCTGATACATCTTAGCTGAGCCAGGATGTATAGAGTATCGAGAATTATGGGCTTCCTCCAAAATGGTCTTTCTAAGATTTCCAACATCGGGTACACACAACCGATTTCCAAATCGAAGCACTCCTTCTTGATCCATCACAAACTCAGTGGTTGCCCCACTTCTAACATCATCCTGTAGCTTGAGTAATCTAGGATCTTCGTTCTGAAGCTTCTTAATTTGCTCCATGAGGGATGACTGGGCTCTTATATGAGCCAAGAGTATCTTAGATTCCCCCATATCAAACTGAATACCATTCGCCTCAAGCTTATGAACTTCATCCACTAATGGTCTCCTTACAGGAGCAATATAAGCCAAACTACCCATAGACTTCCTACTCAAGGCATCTGCCACAACATTAGCTTTTCCAAGATGGTACAAGATAGTGCAATCATAATCCTTAAGCAACTCCATCCACCTTCGTTGCCTCAGATTTAAGTCCCTTTGTTGGAATATGTACTTTAGACTTTTATGGTCGGTGTAAATCTCACATGTTTCACCATAAAGATAGTGCCTCCAAATCTTCAAATCAAAAATTACTGCTGCCATCTCTAGATCATGAGTGGGATAGTTTTGTTCATGATTCTTAAGCTGCCGAGAAGCATAAGCAATGACTCGGCCGTGTTACATCAAAACACAACCAAGTCCTATTCGAGAAGCATCACAATAGACTAAGAAACCTCCAGAACTAGAAGGTAAGACAAGCACAGGTGCTGAGGTTAGACAGTCTTTGAGTTTTTGGAAGCTTTCCTCACATGCATCTGACCATTGAAACTTCACATTCTTTTGAGTCAACTTAGTCAATGGCGCATAAATTCTCGAGAAATCTTTAACAAACCGACGGTAGTAACCTGCCAATCCTAGAAAACTTCGAATCTCTGTAACTGAAGTAGGTCGTGGCCATCGTTGGATAGCTTCAATCTTTTTCGGATCCACCATAATTCCATCCTTGGATACGATGTGACCAAGAAAAGCCACTTGATCAAGCCAAAATTCACATTTAGAGAACTTGGCATAAAGTTTGTGATCCCTCAAAGTTTGTAGCACAATTCTTAGATGGCACTCATGTTCTTCCATACCCTTGGAATATACCAAGATATCATCGATAAAGACAATCACAAAGTGATCCAGGAAGGGTTTAAACACACGGTTCATCAAGTCCATGAAAGCGGTGGAGCATTCACAACCCGAAAGACATCACAAAAATTCATAATGCCCATAAGCGGTACGAAAGGCTGTCTTAGGAATATCCTCATCTTTGACTCTCAATTGATGATACCCAGAACGGAGATCAATTTTAGAAAAATAAGAAGTTCCTTGAAGTTGATCGAACAAATCATCAATTCATGGTAATGGGTACTTATTACGCACAATGAGTTTATTGAGTTGCCGATAGTCCACACATAGTCGCATTGAACCATCTTTCTTCTTCACGAAAAGTACCGGAGCTCCCCACGGGGATGTGCTCGGACGGATGAAACCTTTCTCTAACATATCTTGTAATTGATCCTTTAACTCCTTTAATTCTGCAAGGGCCAAACGGTAAGGAGGAATGGATACGGGTTGAACTTCTGGAACCAAGTCTATACTAAATTCTATCTCTCTTTCAGGAGGCAATCCTGGTAATTCATCAGGAAATACATCTGGGAACTCTCTGACCAGAAGACTTGATCAATGTTAGGCACTTCAGCCTCAACATCCTTAACCACCGCAAGGAATGCTTGATTGCCTTTATTCATCAAGTGTAAAGCACTCATGGATGAGATCAATGCAGCTGGAGTAAGATAATTATTTCCTTTAAACACAAAATATGGACCATCTGGAATATTAAACCTCACTACCTTGGAATAACAATCGACATTGGCATGATAAGGAGATAACCAATCCATGCCTAGAATGACATCAAAATCAACCATCTCCAAAGAGTTTCAGATCAGCTAAGGTATCTACACCATTCACACTAACGACACAAGATCGGAATGCCAATTGGATCCACAAAAATTCACCCGTTGGAGTACTAACCCAAAATGGATTTTCCAACAACCCAGGTTGTTCGCCAAAGCGAGATGCAAAATACGGAGATACATATGAATGTGTAGAACCTGAATCAATTAAAACATGTGCATCAAAAGAGCAAACTTTGAGTATACCTGTAACCACTGCATTAGAGCCTGAGCATCCTGTCGTGTCATAGCAAATACACGTGCCTGACCTCTGCCTCTTTGACCTATCCCTCGGCCATGTGGGCCTCTACCACCTGTTGCTCTACCACCCGGACCAAAGAAACTCTCTTGAGAATGGGCTGAATGAGATGATGTTGGCACAGCCTGATAAGTTGAATTCTGACTTTGGAATTCCTTTGAGCGTGGGCAATCTCTCAAGAAGTGGCCTATTTGTCCACACCCATAGCATGCCCTTCTGTTCTCATGACAAACTCCAAAATGATGCTTCCCGCATGTTCTGCATAGTGGCCTCATAGGGCCTGATTGCCCGGATCCCTGCATATTCCCTTGAGTCTGGCTAACCGAATAAGCTCTGGAGCCCGATGCACTCACAGGAGTAGGCCCATAGGAGGTGGCCCTACCTGAGTGCTCCTGATGTTGCCTTGGAGTCGTGTAGCCTCCTCCTGAGCTAGAACCTCCAAAGAAAGTTCCTTTTACCTTAGGTTTCTTAATCATTTACCTTGTAGCTCTATTTTCTTCTCTTGTAGTCTCCATAGCACATGCGACATCTACCACTTTAGGAAAAACATCCTTCCTACTTGAGAAGCAAGTTAGTGCATAGTGGTTCTCTCAACGCTCTGATGAATCTCCGCACTTTCATTACTTCATTCTCAATTAAATGTGGTGCAAATCTAGACAGTCCGTGAACTTGGCGAGAATATTACATTCGACATTCCCGTAGTTTGTTTAAAATTCTCAAATTCACTAGCAAGTCTCTCTTTTCTATTGTCTGGAAAGAATCTATCCTTAAAGGCTTGAGAAAATTCTTCCCATACTCAAAGGCGATCTCCTATCAGTGTACATTCTTCTAACAAAGATTCATACCCGGTGTCTTTGCGGTACCTTGAAGATTATATGATACAAAATCCACTGCTCTGGCACCTTCACATCTAAGGACCCTAAGGGCTCTTTTTGATCTATCCAAAAACTCCTGCGGATCTTCATCTATAGAGTCCCCTGTGAAAGTAGGTAGGTTTAGCCGGAGATATGCTTCAATAGTCACTTGCTCATGTCCAAAAGGCTGGGCATTTCTTTGAGTGACAGGGGTAGGTTCAACTTGTGGTTGAGCTCTATCCCTTGCCTGTTGGGTTAAGGCTGCCACCAAATTGTCAATGGATTGTTGCATACCCAACATTCTTGCATCAAGATCAATCGGTTGCCCTTGTGGGCCTTTGCATCACCCTCGCCGGATTCGGGTTCGGGTTCAAGTTACCGTTCTTCGTTCAGGTTCAGTCCGTAGTCCTTCTGCGACTTGCACCCCAACCACTACCAATTCGTCCAGCACCCCGACCTTGACCTCTACGGCCTCCAACCTGGCCTTGCCCTCTCTGTCTAGGTGGAAGAGAAGGAGCTTGGTTAGATTCCGCACCATAGGTATCATAATCTACTAGCCTTACATTGCGCCTTACATTGCGTTGGCGTTTTTAGGAGGCATTGTACCTGAATAGTTGAACTAAGGATCGGATACATGTAAAGTTTGAAAAAAGAATACATAAGACCACACAACTCAAGACAATACTCAAGAAGACATTCCTAAAGGCCTCTTGTAGGGTCACGCTTTGTGAAAATGGGCCGGCAACCATTTACACAATCGAGACTCTACTAAAGGACACTTGCTCCATAATACACAGGGAAACCTAAAGCTCTGATACCAACTTTGTCACGACCCAACCTAGGCCATGACCGGTGCATAGAGAACATTTTCTCTAGCCAGCCTTAACACACAATATTTTATAGAAAAACGGACAGAGTCTCCTCTGTTTTTCGGACATTCCCCAAATACAATATAACCTACAACATTTTCAATTAAAATTCCAGCAAATGGGCATCAAGCATTCTCGAATCGCGCCTTCCAAAGATATAACAACATTTAACGTAGTTCAAAACATAATATCAATTTAAGTTTACAAATCATTTACATAACATAATCTATATGGCTAAGTTATAAATTCTCAATCATATCATAATACAAGTCCGAGGACCCTGCCTGTGACATATGGAGCAACTAATAAACTAGACAACATAAAGCTCTAACATAAAGGCCTTCTCAAGAAGGCTCACCAACTTGAAACGCACTTATGGCTGAGCCGGAGGAATAGAACTAGAACCAAAGACCAAAGACTGTGATCTGAAAAAAATGGATAACAACAGGGTGAGTTTTGCAACTCAGCGAGAGATAGGATATCCGTAGTTTACTAAATACAATCATAAAACAATATAAACATAATAATGTACATGTATTCATAGAACATATATATATATATAGCTATAACATGAGATATCTTGAAAGCATAACTTTATATAATCACATAATTCCAAGTATAATGGGGAGATTATCCTAAGTAGAACAATAACAAGTCCAGACATGACTCAAGGTCATGTGCGGGTTAGCACCACACCTGCTAACTGGAGTTAGCCCGTAGCCATATACAAGTCCAGACACGACAAAAGTCATGTGTGGGTTAGCACCTCACCTGCTAACTGGAGTTGGCCCGTAGCCATATACAAGTCCAGACATAGCTGCAGACTATGTGTGGGTTAGCACCACTCCTGCTAACTGGGATTTCTCAGGTGCACCGAGGTTAACGTCTCTGCCGTTAACTACAGGTTCTAACTATGGAATTTCCCCAAATTACTCTAAATCATGCATATTCCACTTCTACGATATTTTACAACATAAAAACCATCCTCATGTATAAAATGCATAATAGACATAAAATAACTCAATTTTAGTAATTAACATAATATGCTCTAAAAATATAAAATTTGTTACAATTCAACTAAAAGTATTTAAATAAGCATAATAATCATATTATGGCATCCAAATACAGATTTTTTATTTTAAACATAAAGCCTCATTTTCACTAAATAATTATTTTCTTCTATGTCAATATACTTTCAGCTCTTCATATAATTTTATATTGTTTATCATGCATAAAGTAACATACAGATACACTATCTACTCAGAAATACTGGTTCAAAGAACCGAAGATCAACACCTTTAATGTCACCAACGCAAGTGTTGTTGTCCGATTGCTCTATCGCTCTAGGAATAAGACAATATGAATATTTGTGAGCTAACTACACTATCAATTAACATCAATTTACGCTAATTCACTAAAACCCCAAATTCAAGGGTTCTAAAAACCTAAATTAATCCTAAAAATTTAGAAATTTCAATAATTTAAATGGAGCATGGTAGAAGCTTACTTACCACTTGGAGAGTAGAATTAGTGAAGAAAATCACTCCCAAAGCTTCTAAAATCTTCAACTCTCTAATGGAGGTTAGAGAGAGAAAGTGAGATAGAGGAGAGGGAAAGAGAGATGGGGCGGTTATGGTGTGGGGAAGGAAGAGGAGATAATGTTGATGGAAGTGGTAATGATATTTGTTGAAGAACAAAGCAAAGAGGAGGAAGAAGAATGGAAGAAAGTGAGAGGGAAGGAAGAAATGTGAAGAAGAAGAAGAGAGGGAGAGTGTTACGGGAGAGAATGAGGGAAGGGAAGAGGAAGAGAGAATAAAAGAAAAGAGAGAAAACTATGGTGGTCTATACCACTTAAGGTGTATGGCGGTCCTCACTCAAATATTTTTTTTTTTTTCGGTCATCACAAAAAGATTCATTGATTAATAAACAAAGATTTAAGCCTAGATATAAAATATCGGGCAGAAACTTGGGTTCAAAATATCAAATTCAACAAATATCAAAAGCTTAAATCTAAAAAATTAACCAATAACTAAACAGACTTGTTTGAGCTATTTTTCTTAAAAACTAAAAAATATCAGACAGAAACTTGGGTTCAAAATATCAAATTCAACAAATATCAAAAGCTTAAATCCAAAAAATTAACCAATGACTAAACAGACTTGTTTGAGCTTAAAAAATAACATTGTTCCGGGCTTATGAATTGTTCTCGTTGGGCTTTTGCTTCCCTTTCAAGAGGCAAGCTGGAAGTTGTTTAGTTCTAAAACTTTGGGCTAGACAACAAACAAAAGAAACTTAGTAGTCATAGTTATACTAAGTTATTTTAAGCAGGGTGTTTGACGAAAAAAAGGAAGAAGTTATTTTTTAGGTGTGTACATTGTATTTTTTGATATAATTAGTTTTTATTTAGTTCTCCAAAATTATTTTTCGATCAGAATAATAGTTCAATATTAGTTTTTGATTGTTATCACGGTTTTGTTTAAATTTGTTTTAAAAAAATTAATGCTAATTAGATTTTTAAGTTTTATTTGATAGCTAAATGGTCTAAATATTATTAATTGATACATTAAAACAATTATTTAGGTTTAATATTAATTTTTTTATTTTTGTTATAAAAATTATTTAAGTAATGCAATAGTGATATATATATTTTCAAAAGGATTAAATATTTTTTGGTTATTGAAAATATAATGAATTTTTAGTTTTGGTCCCTTTTTTTGTTTTGATAAGAAAAATAAAATTTTTCCTTTGTTGTTTAATTTTAATTATGCTCTGGATAAATATTCACACACACACACACACACACACACACACACGTATATATATGTAATACTTACAAATTCAAATATTGAAACTTATAGAGATTTTATCCTTATAAATATTTTAAGAATATTCTTTTTAGTCGTTATAAACATCACCACTTAACAATTAGGCTCACAACAAGAACTAAAACCAAACATTTTTAAAGATTTGCATCAAAATAAAACCAAAACCAAAATAAATATGGAAAGCATATTTAAGCATTTTCAAAAAAACAAAAATATATTAACTGTGAAAATGAATTAACAAATTATAATATTATAATAAAGAATACAAATATCAATATGTTATCATCTAATGTAAATATAAATTTAAAATAATATTAAATAAATATATAATACTACACAATTGAAATGCATCTCTAATTTTCTTCTAATGTTGAGTCCTATTTCCTTATAATGGGGCTTCATAGTTGTGCTCCTTCTGTTTTTATTATGGTTATGATAGTTGTTAATAATGACCTATCTTTTATTTCCTGGAATTAGAGGGTATTTAACAGGAGAGGCAAACAGCTCAGAATCTCAGATTATTACCCAAACAACAAAGAAAAAAAAAAAGGCGAGGTAAATGGCAGTTGGGGAAGTGCATGGTGCATGAATACAAGCCATACAGTTTTGTTGTTTTGGAGTCTCATGCGGGCCTTGACAAGGTTAGAAGATTTTGGAAGAGTCTTGGTTATATTCCTATGGCTATTTCAGAAGCTTTCTGTCATTCTGGTGGTATCAAGATTCTAGCTCAACTGAGTCCGGTGGTGTTTACAGTCATTGGTTCTCAGTCACTGTGTATCTTTGCGTGTATCTGGTGCTTCCAAGAAGCTGGTTTTCTCTCCTGTTTATGCTACTCCTTTGGTTTGGACTCTCTTCTCTGTAAATATTTGATGGAAGTTGGAACTATGTGATCAATTTAATGTGTCATCATGTGTATTTCTCTTATAATTGTCGAAAAACAAGTTGATAGGAGGATTAACATGTCATCCTTTTTAAATAATGAAGGACTTCAGTAATGAGAATTTTGTCAAGAAAAAAAAATAATAAATTACAATTGCTGAAGATCAATAGCCAAGATCATGACAAAATACAGGCAAATATATGGTAAATTGTGACATTGTTAAAATTCAGAAGTTAGATTTCCTCATCGATTGCAACCCTTTTCTTTTTCCTCAAGCTGGTTAAAGTGTTTTCACCTAACACAATTCAATTCCTCTCCAGCAAAATTAAAACTGGACAAAAAAGGAAAAAGCAAATTTTTACAGAGACAACTGCATGCTGCTATGCTGCATTCTGGTTATTCAGAAAAAGTGAGAGTGATTAGTCACGAGCTTCTGACCTATGTCTCCCCTTTGTATTAGGAATATATGGGGACCATTTATATTGGACCGTAATTTAAACCCTTCCCCCCATAACTCAGTTATTAGAGTCAGTCACTTTTTTCAGAACCTTCTAGAGATGCTCGCCACTGCTTGTTCACAGTCTCTAATTTGCCTCAGATCCGACCCTTGTTCGGTTTCCCTTTAACATTTTTTTTTTTTCTCGCCTGCCCCAATCCATTCTCTGTGATATACAAAGTAGCTAGTAGTTGCAGTGTTTAAAGAACAATCCTTTTTTTCTTCACTCTTTGTTTTCTCAGAAAGGAGTAGGGACTTGGGTTTTTGTCTTTCTTCATCTTTAAACTTTTTGTTCATATCCTATTGTTCGTTTTCTTCTTGCCTCCTCTCCTCTTTCTGCTGCTTTATTTAGTGTTTTTATAAATTAATAAGATGTATACATGGTTGGTAACGTGAAAATATATTTTGCTGTCTAGGTACTGCAAAACTGGATGACCTTAATTATACTATCTTTATTAATATCTCACTTTATTAGTTTTATTATTTCTTGAATTTTCTTCATGTTCTTGAAACAAGGTTTTCATGATGAATGATATGCACGGTTTACTTTCTTCTTCAGTGTTTTGGTACGTTTGTCCATTTAAATAACTCTATTGGCTTTGAAGTGTTTTAGGTTTTCTTGGTGGATATAGATGATTCAATGCCAGATGTTTCTTCAACATTTTAAGGTTTGCCAAGCAACAAGCTCTTGGAGATAAAAACACCCACAAGACACAACCAGATGTCTTAGAATTTTTTTTCCTTTTTCTTTTTTAATTTTTATCTGTTATGTATACGTGTGAAAAGGAATTGAAGCAATAGAGTGGCTCTCCCATTTAATTTTCCTTTTTTCATGGACTTAAAAAGAAGGGTCACTTATTTTTTTTCTCATACCTTTACATTAATTTCAATGTTATGCACACATACATGTAGTGACTTTATTGGAACCCTTGAGCTTGATTAAAATTTCTATCCATTCATGAATAAATATCAACCTAGTTTAATTTAATTTGCTGCATGTCTCAGGGTTTCCCCGGCTGAATCCACTTTAAACAAAAAAAAAGAAGGAAAATTCTTGTGATTATTTTCTTCAGCTGAATGCACTTGAAACTGAGGGTTTTTTTGAGAAGATTTATTTTAGGGTTTTGAAGTTCACACACATATATATATATGCACACACACGCACGTAGTATTCAGCTCTCAAGTGGTGAAGGCTAAAAGTCTTCAATTTCCAAATGAAGAAGAAAAGATGAGAAGAGCGCTTGCTTACGTTTCTGCATCTAATACATGATTAATTGACTTTCTTTTGAAAGAAAGCATGCGTCATATATGAGATTAATCCACTTGTGAGTAGTAAGTGTGAGGCGTGAGCTCAGTGAAAAGCCTCAACTTTGCCCCTCCATGCATATCTCTCTGCAAAAGTTGTGTGGTCCTATTATAGTGCTCAGTGGGAAGGTTGTTTTCCTTTAAAGATAAATAATTGGTCCCTCACCCATGAGAATGGCTTTCCCTTGTACGAGTTGAAGTAGCTATCATACACATGCATAGACACATGACAGTGCTCATCATGGAGTAGACACGACAACTTTTTGAGTATCACTATTAGTTATCTAAAGTGGATTTCTCTGTTTGTCTTCTAAATCCTCTCCTCGTGATGCCTTCGCGTGGTTTTTGTTTTATCTCCTCTTTTTCTTTTCTTTACCTTTCCGTTTTATCTTTCAGTAAGGTAGAATCAAAAGCATATATTCCAAAATGTCGTATTTTCTTTCTTCCTTTTTTTTTTTTTTTAAAAAGAGCATGTGCATGTGCATGTGCATGTGCATGTGTGTACAATAACAAATTAAACTCAAGCAATGATTTGTTGTTTTCCCAATTTTCGATTGAGCATGGCATTTGATGCTCTCATGCATGTCCTTTGAAAGTTAATGTTCGCATAAAACTTCATGTTAATTTAGGCATGCGAATATTAGTTATCCTGGTTGCTAACCATTGAGTATATGAAGTACATTTCCCTTTATGCTGTTCTAGCTTGCTTCCATGGACCCCCATGTGATGCAATTCAGTCAAATAATTAACCTTTTGTAGTTGTCGATAAAGTGTGACTAGCCGCTTTTCAATGCGTGTAAACCATATGGTCCCCCTTTGAGGTTATTAACTGTTTTACCTTGTGAACATTTTATTTATCCTTCTGATCATAACTCATAAGTGATGAGTTTTAACACAAGATCCAAGCATATAGTAAACAGACAGTGAAATCTTTTACACTGAGATTCCATATCCCTTTTATACAAATAAAAAAAAAGTGATCTACATAGTATGATACATAAATTACGCTTATTTGTCACAAAATGAATCATTATCTCGTTAAAGTTGTTTAATTTTCCGTACCTGTTAGTGAGAACAACAAGTGAGGATATAGTATCAACCGGATATAACTACTATTACAATGGCAATGATTACTAATTATGCCTTATCATAAAATGATTAGATGTAGACTTCCATATTTACTTGACCAATAGGGATATGTGCCACGTGGCCCCCCATGCTCCATTGCTTTATCTTTCAGTGCGGCGTGGTTGGTTCAATTCCGGCATCTTCCTTTTAATTTCCAAGCAGCAGTTTTTCAACACCTTCACCAAATTTATTCTGTGTAATCAAAAGCCAAGCCAACCTTGAGAACTTCAAATTTTGTTCTAGCTTGGTATCCAAAAGCACAGTGCAAACTCATCACTTCCATCCATCTTATGGTTCATGGTGTTATTAGATAGTGGTAGGTAAGGTGTTCATGTAAGTTTGTTAGGTACTACTATGTTTCTGACTATAACTAGGGTTTATGTATTCAATTTCACATGTTTCATATGTGAACTTATTCTAATATAATATTGTATATTATTGTTAAATAGTTGCATTTCTGTCCATGTACCTCATCTTCTTTTCAGACTTGATGCTGCCATGCCATGCCTTCATTAATTAACTGAAACTAATTTGCTGCAAATTTTTATGCATGATGAGATAGGCAAGTTTTTCAATGATTCAAAGAGTGATTTAATTATTTACTGCTCTAAATATTCTCAAATATCTTGTCTTCATTAATCTTATTATCTTCAAAATCGCAGTTGATATGTAAGGATTCATTATGTAATTGATAATACCAAGTAGTTGCTGCATGTAAAAAATATGCCGTTTTTCTTCACATATCCACTTCTGAGGGATAGTAATTTGGAGTTTATATATTTAATTATGTAAGAATCTGCTACAACATTTATGAATTTCAATGAATTTCATGATGAAGCAGCTTTCCATCCATGTCCCATTATTTTTACATCATTACTAATTTCATAGGTATCTGATGCAGATACCTAGAAGAGACAACCTGCAAATCCAAACAGTGGACTTAACAACTAGGAATTTGGTTGTTGATGATGTTGGAACAGAAACTTGACAACCGAAAAGTAGAAGGACAAAACTCTGCACCTTGCAACCAACAATGAAAGACATAAGATGATTGATAGTCCAAAAGAATCAGATTTTCCATTGAAACAGGAGGGTCATTCAAGTGATCATGAAAAGGCAAAGGCACCATCCACCTCATCATCATCACAATGGTTAAGGTTGAAGGATCCAAGAATTGTTCGAGTATCTAGAGCCTTTGGAGGAAAAGACAGGCACAGCAAGGTTTGCACAATAAGAGGATTGAGAGACAGGCGTGTGAGGCTTTCAGTACCAACTGCTATTCAGCTTTATGATCTTCAAGACAGGCTAGGGCTCAATCAGCCTAGCAAGGTTGTTGATTGGTTGCTCAATGCAGCCAAGCATGAGATTGATGAACTCCCTCCACTTCCAAATATTAACATTCCACCAGGGAACTTCACCCTTGATTTTCCATCTTCTATGATCACTTCCAATGAAGCTAGCACCTCTCAGCCAAATAATAATGAGCAAATGTTCAATAACATCAATAGGAGCATTCAGTGGGGGGAAGGTTCAAGCCAAAATTCTATGTGGAAATCAAAGTCTAAAGAAGCTTCAGATCAAGAAATGGTTGCTGATAAGGCAAATTGGATGAATAAAAGTACTACTGAAGAGGATAAACAAGGAAGCAATAAGGAAGGTCAAGGTGCACATGTTTTGGGAGGTAATAGTAGTACTTTCTTACCAAGACCAAATCATCCTTCATTTTTGGGCTTGCTGAATACTATGCCACTTGGTTACCAATGGGAGCCTTCAGGTGATGTTGCTCATCAATTGGGAAACCATGGATTCACAAACCAAACAGATCTACACAGCATCAATGTTGTGCCTTTCCCATCAACATTGTCTTTATCAACTGGGAATCCTCAAATTTTGGTGTGTCCTCCTGGATCAACACAGTCATATTTCCCTTCAAATGTTACAACAGCAATGGAATTGGATCCAAGACAAATTAACCATTATCAGATGTTGACTTCAAGTTCTCATAATCTCTTGACAACGAGTTCTCTCAATCCATCATCATTCAGCTTGGCCATGATGACCCCAAGACTTCTTCATTCTCCCAACACCAGGGAAAGCCCATCTCAACATAAAGACCATGATTTTCCTTCCAAGTGATAAAAGAAATGGTACAAAACGTTATCTAAATTTTATTTTCTTTATCTCTCAAAATTAATGTGCATGGATCATGCTTCATTGGTTACTCCAAGTAGTGGGGGGGATTTGAATAATCGTTTCGTCTGTGAATGCATGTTATTGGATCTTCTGGTACTATTTCTCAATCATAGGTAGGGCTTAGGATTTTTCATTTAGTTTGGAAAGCTATATATTCCATGGAACTGTCTTTGTTTGTGTTTGTATTCCATGAGATGAAAATGAAATATAAAGATAGAAATTACCTAATTTCTTTCTCCTGCACGCTCTTACAAATGATTAGTCTCTCAAAATCATGAGAATGAGTCTTGACAGAATGGTAAAATTATTGCTTATGATCTGAAGACACAGGTTCCTATCCTAGGAATAATCTCTCTGCAAAATGAGAGAGGTTAAGTACATCCACTCTCAGATCCCATGGGTGAGAGCCTCTTGCATTGGGCGCCCTTTTCTTTTAGTCTCTCAAACTTGTCCCCTTGAGGATATATATGGAAATAATAACATATCAAAAACTGCTGTCCAAAGCAAGGAAGTTCAAAGGGGAGATTGGCTTGTATGATTTGGGAATATTTTGACTATAATCACGGTATGTAGTACTACGTACTCCAAATAAAAGTAGAAAACAGCGCAAGAAGACATAAGTTCAGAGTACTGTGTGCCTTCAGTCTTTGTCTCCGAATAAACTGAGGATGTGTCTAGTTCTTTTGAATAAAGCATCTCATCAGAATTTATCATTCAACAAACGTTTGTTCGCTTAATTTGGAAGAAAAATCTTTAGATGACACGAGAGTAAGAGATCATTAGTGATAAGTATAGTTAATTGCTGAACATTTGTGGGCATTCATATTTTTATTTAACTTTTTAATACAATAAATAAGATGTTGGGCAAGGGTTATACAAAACAAGAAGAAAAGTCTGGCCATTTAAGAATCTTTCATTACTAGAATCGATAACTGTTAGGTGTTTCATCAGTTAGCTTATACTTGCTCCTTCGTGTCGTGTACTTGACAGTCTATCATTAATGAATTGTCTATATATCATTTTCCTGGTAATTATTAGATTATTAAAGTTTTTACATTTTCCAAAATAAAATTGACAATTATATAGGAAATATATGATTGAATATCCGGATAAAAAAAAAGTTATACTATCAATACGTAAAAGTTGAAACCAAATTAAAACATGCAAATAGTTTGTGTCATTGATCACCATATACTCCTATGCAAATTAAATTAGGATATGAAAAATGTAAAGAAAGACAAAAATGTTTGCTAAAATTATATTGTAAGAGAATAACGTGAGATGCTATTGACATTTGAATTTGAATGAATGAGTAGCTGCTACCACTTCATTTGATCTAATAATTTTATCAATAATTCGACCAAAATTTCTAGTTGAGTAACCATTTCAATATAATTGAAATTTAGTAACATTTTAAAAATGTTACTAATTAAATCATATAAAAACATGGGTAAAACTATGTAATAAGATAGTTTATATACTACACACCTGTAAAAATATGCTATATTAAAGAATTTTAACAACACTTTTACTAATAAATGTTTCTTGAAGTTAGACTTGGTGTAATCAGCATCTCTCAAGATATTGGTCATGATGTTAGAGTGTAAAATTTAGTAAAATTACTTCAATAGGAATTCTGGTATGCTTGGTTTGGATTTTATATATATATTACGATCATAAATTTTAGGTTTGTCAATCCTACAAACTTATTTGGCTCCTCGTTTGACTTTTTTCTTTTTTATTTTCCAACAAGTCTAGCTCTAAGATTAATTTTCACTAGGAAGCATTTTTGAGTTGCTTATGTGATTAGTTCATAGTTTATCAAAAGTGTTTTAGCTATCATCTTAGTAAACAATAAAAAATTTCTGATTCAAAATCTAACGGACAAAATGAGGATGGGGTGTGTGTATATATATAGAACAAAAAAAAGAAAAAGAAAATAACAGCATATAATAAATAAGATAAATTATACTCACCTTTTCTCAGATTTATTAAAATCTAACACACATCCCCTCTAACTATCTAACCTACACTAACCTCCCCTGTAATAGTCCAAACTACACTAACCTTCCATTTAATTATCCAACTTACACTAACATCTCCTAATGTATCATATTTTTCCCATTTTCAGTATGAATTATAAAAAATATTCTTTCCTCTTTTCTTCAAACCTTCCTCCCCATTTCCACCCTTCCGCCTCCACCAGGCCCCCACCTTCCCTGGAGAGTTAAATTTGGTTAGCGTCATGTCAGTGTCTATAAGAACAAATGAGTTGTATTATTATATTACTTCAAAGTTCCATGTCATTTGATTACTGGATGAGGTTAGATAAAACTTTATCAAAAGTCTTTGATCACTCCCAGGTTTTTTAGAACATAATTTTTTTTTTTTATGTATTTTGGGAGAATTGTCAGTAATATGGAAAATGGATGAAGAAGCTTTCATTTTTTTGGTGAGGTTGTTCCTCTGAATTTCAAGTTCAACCCATATTAAGGTATATTGTTAGGCTTTTGACTGGCTACTCTATTGTAGGGAATTTTTGTATTCTTTATTTTACTTTTTAACATTTTTCCTCTATGGTATCCCTCCCCCTAGTTACAGCCAGTGTCAACAAAATTTTTGTATCGAAATCAACCATAAACTTTGGATACGCAATTTGTGTAAAGTTCTAGTTTTAAGTGCTATTTGAACTTCAGGTTCATGTTGAGCCTAAATGCCATTTATTTATATATCTTTTTGCTAAATTGACTCCTCTAATTACTTTTAAGTTTTCAACATCAGATTATTTGATATCTCCCTGAAAAGGTGGAAGATGGTTGTTGAGGTTTGTAATATTGTTGCTACACGTCTTTTTGCCGCTGACATCTTGGGTATTGATACGACTCAAACTGTAGCAGCGAGTAAGACTGTTGTCGGCGTGAAGGTAAGGGAATGGGAAGAAATGGAGAGACGAGGGAGGAAAGTTTAAATCAAAGGAATAAGGGCATTTTAGTAACTCACTTTAAAAAATAAGTGAAGTAGAGGAGGTTAGTGTAGATTGGACAACTAAAAAGGATATGAATTGAATTTCAAGAAATCTAAAAGAGATGAGTGCATTTTATCCTAACAAATATTATGCCAAGATACCTCAAAAGCAAAACACAAGTGAGATCACAACAAGCCAAAAACACTAATAAACAAAGCATATCCCACACATATTTCAAGGGAGCATCACCAAATTATTTAAATCAGGTGAAGCCCAAGTGAACTTGGACCCCCATAACCAGTTGGCCACATCCACCCTTCTTCGTTGAGCTGGCAAAGTAACAGAGTTAAGACCCACCTCGCACATGAGGCTTGGCTCAACTAGCAGTATCCTTTGCCTTTAGTTAAATGCGAGCAGGTTCGAGCCCTAGCAAAGCTAGTGGCCTGGCATGCAAACCTCCCCTCTTCCCACCAAAAAAAAAAAAAGAAGACCCACTTCCATATGCAACGAGGCATCATTACACCCCACACACCTAAGGATGAGTTATAATTTCCATAAGAGAAATGATAGATGCACATTTACATCATACTCTTTTACTTTACTACATGACAAAATAGAAGTATGATACATAAAAGATAAAATGGAAAGAGCAAAAGGAAAACAAAAAGTAACATTCATTCATTTTTAGAACTTGTTTTCTCTTTCTCTTTGTCTTGTTTCTCTCTCTCACCCACCATCTCTCTAAAAACTTTCATTCTCTCTCTCTTTATCATGCCTCTCTTTCTCATTCTTCGTCGTCCACAAGAAGAATGAGAAGGAGAATAAAAAGAATCTATTGATAGTGTATAAAACTAATCCTCATGCATGAAGACTTACCTTATTTCATTTCATGTGTTTATAGTTTATATCCCAAGATATGAATGATTATTTTTTTTTTCAGTTTTTCAATAACAAAATGAATTGAAAATGGCTTTGCTAGAAGTTGAGATTCGCTGTTATTTGCTATTACTTGAGTTAGAAAATTGTAAATATGTGTTATGAGAATTTATAAATCAATATGCAAAAAGTTATAAACTAGTGCTCAAAAAGTTATAAAATAATATGCAAAAAGTTGTAAACTAATGTACAATTAATCCTAAACCTGTTTAGTATTTGTCTTCAATTAGTTTACAATTTTTTGTGTACTGGTTTAAAATTTTGCTGCATATGATTTTACATTTAATCATGAACCTGTTTCATATGTGCATCAATTGGTTTACCAATTTACAACATTTTGTGTTCTGATTTACAACTTTTTGCACACTGGTTTACAACTTTTTGCATATTGGTTTACAACTTCTTGAAATACGCATTTACAATTTTCCAACTCTAGTAACAACAAATAATAGCAAATCTCAACTTTTAAAAGAGTCTCTCTCAATTCGTTTTGTTACTAAAAAAACTGAAAAATAAATAATCATCCATGCTTGGGGCGTATAAACCAAAAACACATGAAAAATAAAATAAAATGAGTTAAATCTTCATGCGTGATGATTAGTTTTATGCGCTATCAATAGATCTTAATTCTTTTTTTCCTTCTTCCTATAAATGATGAAGAATGAGAGAGAGAATGAAAATTTTTAGAGGAAGACGGCTAAGAAAGAGATAAACAAGAGAGAGAGAGAGAGAGAGAGAGAGAGAGAGAAAACAAGTTCTGAAAATGAATGGATGTTGTTTTTCTTTTCTTTTTCCTCTTCTTATTTTATCCTCCATGTATCATGCTCCTATTTTGTTATGTAGTGAGGTGGAAGAGTATTGTGTAAATATAGAGGAGTGCATCTATCATTCCCCTTTGCATAATACTTCAGAATTAGTCAATCGATGTGAGTAAAATTTTGACTTAAGATGACTTTAAAAAATACAACAATTAGAAAAGATTTATTATTTCTAGTATCAAAATCTCTTTCATATGAGTTTTAGGAATATCAAAGTTAATCAATAATCAAGTTTAAAAATGCATAACTAACAACACAATGAAAAGTGTGAAATTAAGCACATCTTTATTTGCTTTTATTTTTTTACTTTTTATGTAGAATCTAAAGCTTAGTGGGGAAACTAATGTAACAAATTGTAATACCTTTAGTTTAAAAAAAATAGAGGGAAAATTGAAAGCTTTCAAGTTAATTGCAAGTGACACATAAATAATCAAAATTATCACATAATTATCAAAAAATAATCTCATTTGTTTCTATTTATAAACCTTTAAAGTAGTGAGTAGTTGAATCACATATTATTATTGATATGATAATATACAATCGATTAATTGTATAAAACTTTTAAGGTTAATTTTTATGCAATGACAATGTAATTTTTTTTACATTATTATATAATCACATATTGGCAGATTATTAAAAATGATTTAGTCTTATATTCATTACTTAAAAAGTCATATAAATGAGATGACAGCATAAACAAAATAATTTTAAAGTGCATGAAATTTAAACTATAAAATTGTGATACTCAATTAAGAAAAAAAGGAGGTGAGAGGACCAACTGTGGATATTAAGTGGAATGCCCACCATAGACCTCTCCCCCACTTTTTTATTTCTTTTCCTTTCCTTTCCCTTTCAGAAACACACATCTCCATCTTTTCTTTCTTTCTTTCTTTCTCTTCTTTTTTTTTCTCTTGTAACTCTCTTTCTCACGTTCCTTTCATTTTTTTTCTTATGTTCATTAATGTCACAAACCAATCTTAAGTTATGACCGGTGCACATGCTAGACGAACTCACCTAGCCCGGTAAGCCTAAAGACATGATCTCACTCAAATAAATTTCAAGTTTAAACAACCTTGGCTACCGACAATCCGACAGTACCTCTCCTAAAACTGAACAACCCGTATATCAAATTTGACATGTTACACAATGTAGCATCATAATCTAGATTCAACAGATACATTCCAGTTATATACATACTAATGACCAGTTATACAAAAACTCAATGCTTAAACCCTTGTTCTTACATATAAATCAAAATATTCAACCTATATCCTACAGCTGTAACATATTGGAGTCAACAAACAAAAAGCCCCAATTGATAATAGAGGCCTACCAAAAAAATATCCTAGGCAAACAGCAATCTCAAGAACCTACTACTCAGCTACCTGAAAATTTGGAGGAAAAGGGAAAGGATTCAAACAAACCCAATGAGAACTATAAACAAGTGAACTAGGAGAAGAAACCAAGCAATTCACGGACATTTCAAAAAAAAATGGAATAGCCTATAGATCATCCATATTTTCTAAAAGCCAATAATATATATATATATATAGTCCATACTTTCCATACCTCTTCCACAATTTGGAAATAAATACTCCCCGAAATTTTATTTCTAAGCAAAATAAAAAAAATTAATTACTAAATATGTTTTCTCACTATTTTCTCCAATTCCTCATTCTCACATAAAAATTTAACTTCATCATCAAATATTCAATTACCCATGAGAGTTACATAAGAAGAACAAATTTTATTTAGGGAGTAATCTCAACCCATTTAATCTCATTTTAAGATTCTTTTAAATTTTATCTCAATGAGAGAAACTATATGTAAATCAACCGTTACATCTCTTTACTACAACAAGCGGTAATTAATGTCATTATATCTCTTCGCTATGGCGTGTGGTAATGTCATTATATCTCTTCACTACGGCTAGCGGTATTGCCATGACTTTTCTTCGCTATGGGAAACGGTAATTTCATTTTAGAACCTATCATAGTTTTCCTAAATTTGTATCAAACACAATTTATAGATCTAAAATTCAATCTTCATATTAATCTAACCTTTCAAGTATCAAATATAATAAATTTTCCAATGCACATTGAAATAGCATATAGTAAAATCATGGCATTATAAAATCAACAAAGATAGTTAGCAATAATTTCAACCAAATCATCCAGTCATCTTAATAACCAACATATTTGATAAAATCAACTAATTGAACTAACCAAATAATTCAAGTAGCTCAAAATGAAATTTTTATCAAGTATAATAAATTAGTTCCTCCCATAAAAATAATTTAAAACACTATTACTATGTAAATAGCCACTTACTATACAAAGGGATCAATTGGGCCTTTCCCTGATAGCTTCGGAGGGAGTAGCCAGCTCCGTATCAACAAAATCTAGCAAACATAAGTATTTTGGCAAGTTTAAATAATTTCTTTCAAAACAATTTATCAATTAGAGAGCCTATTGAACAAAACCCCCCAATTTATGGAACCTAAGGTTCCTAAGGATTAGAGAAAAATCAAATCTTGATACTACCCACTACAACATATTAGAGCTTTTAACTTACTAAAGCTTCAAACATATACCCATCTACCATTTTTGAGAGTTCATTAGTTCTTAAAATATACCCTAGAGTAACCAAGAAAATGGATGAGATTGAGATTGAACACTTACCTCAAGCTTTGTAAGCAAATGGGTATGGAGATTTAATGACAACTTAAGATTACATACAATGGATCGGAGTTTGTGGGTTGAAAAAATAAAATAGAATAAAAGAAAGGGAATAAGAAGATGAAGGGGACGCTAGGTGAGGGAAGGGAACGCAGGGAGAGAAGGTGAGATTTGGGAGGGGAGAAAGGAAATGGGTTTTCGATGGTATATTCACCCTTTCCTTTTTAAAATATCTATATATATATATATATATATAAGTTTAAGGAATTACAAAATTGCCCCCTCTATTTTTTTTGTTACTTTACAATTAATCATCACCACCACCTCTATAATCATAATCATAATCATCTCCTCCTCTTCTTCATCACCATAATTGTTCCCTTTCTTTCTCTCCCTCTCCTCCACCTTTACTTTCTCTCTCTAACCCCTATTAGAGAGCTTGAAGATTTTATAAGCTTATTTACTACTTGGAGAGTAAAATTGGTGAATAGGGGTTAGAGAGAGAAAGTGGAGGTAAAGGAGAGGGAATGGTTATGGTGATAAAGAGGAGGAGGAGATGATGATGATAAAGGTGGTGGTGATGATTAGTGAAGATGAGAAGAAAAGACAAAATGAAAGGAAGGTGAGAAAGAGTTACAAGAGGAAGAAGATAAGAGAAGGAAAGAAAGACAAGAGGGAGGCGTGTGTCTTCTGAAAGAGGAATGGAAGGAAAATAAATAAAGAGTGAGTGAGAGGTCTATAATGGGCATACCACTTAATGTCCATAGGTTGTCATCTTTTTTTTTTTTTAATTTCTTTTCCTTCCTTGCCCTTTTTAGAAACACACGCTTCCCTCTTTTCTTTCTTTCCTTCTCTTCTCTTCTCTTCTTCAGCCTGTAATTCTCTTTCTTTATCAATTCTACTCTTCAAATAGTAAATAATAAGCTTCTAAAATCTTCGAGTTCTCTAATGGGGGTTAGATAGAGAAAGTGGAGATAGAAGAGAGGGAGAGAAAAAGAGAAGCAGATATAGTGATGAAGAAGAGGAAGAGATGATGATGATGGAAATGGTGGTTATATGATTACTGAGGATAAGAAGAAAAGAAAAAAAAATGAAAGGAAGATGAAAAAAATAGTGAAGGAAGGAAAGAAAAGAGTGAGACATATGTTCTTCGTATAATTTTATATTTATAATTAAAATTTATTATGCAAAAAGTAAACTACAGATACACTGTCTACTCATAACTAATGGTTCCAAGAACTAAAGAACAACTCCACTGATACCACCAATTTACATAAACTAGTCTCAAATAACCAAAACCCCCAATTTATAGGGTTTAAAGATATACTAATATTAATCCTAAATTAATTAGAAGTTTTAATAATTTAAATAGAGTCTAAAAATTAATTTGATATTATAGTTGTATTGTTAATCTGGATTATGGTTAATACATGTTGGACTATGCTAAAATGTTGTGATAAAGTGAAATGGTGCATTCTAAGAATTCTTGATGCCTAATTATTAGGGATTTATTGGTGGATGTTGCAAGTTGTAAGTGTATTTGAAAAATGTCCAAGAAACAGAAGATTCTATCCGTTTTTCTGAAAAATAGTGTATGTTAAGACTTGTAAAGAAATGTATTTCCTATGTGTCGGATTGGGTCATGACAAAAACTTTTGGACACTAATAAATTAAATTCCATTTATTTATATAATTTTATCCTTTCTTTTTTCACCTTCATTTTGCTTATTTTAGCTTGGTTGATGCCACCGGCGATTACTGTACCTTCCTTTGGTCCAGAACGACGCCGTTTCTCAGCAGATTCAGGATTCTTGTATCAATTTTCATAATTAGCTAATTTATTGGAGGGTTTGAAAATCGAAATCGCATCGCGTCTTCGAGCATATAGTAATAGTTCTCTCAAAAGTCGAGTCTCTCTCTCTCTCTCTCTCTCTCTTCGTGCTTGAAATAGTATCTTCGATTGAAGGATTTGCGAAGGTTTAAGCTAAACCTAGTAATCATAAACCCTAATTTTTTTTTCAATTTCTTCTCTTATGCCCTCAGATGTAATCAACACCACGCCATCACTGGTAAGCTTCTCATTTTCCCCCCATTTTTCTTTTCAATTTTCAATTTTTTATTCTCTCCACCCGAAATTGTTTTTGATCTTTACCATTTCAACTTGGGACTAGTTAGGGTTTTTGCTTAGTTAATCTTTGCATTGAACTCACGTTCTGTGAAATCTGAAGTTCAATTTGTTTTTTAATAATTATATTGTCAAATTTGTCAGAAGTGAAGTTAGTGAGGTTTGATTTCTTGGTGAGTATTGGAAATGAAGAATAGTGATTTGTGGAATGTATGTTTGGGTTTTCAAGTGATATGAAGTGTGCTGAATATGAGCAATGGCGGTGGGAAGACTGGAAAACAGCCTGAACAGCCCAGCACATGGAGGAGGAAATCTGGTGCTGATGATTTTGCCCAGGCGATTGCGAAGATCGCGGTAGCGCAACTATTGGAGAGTGAGGGTTTTCATGGGTTTCAGCAGTCGACGGTTGAGGCATTATCAGATGTTGTGGTTCGGTATGCTTTGAGCATTGGGAAATCTGCTCACTACTATGCTAATCTAGCAGGGAGGACTGAATGCAATGCTTTTGATGTCATTCAAGGGTTGGAGGATGTGGGATCAGTGCAGGGGTTTTCAGGTGCTTCAGATGTTGATCATTGCCTTGAGAGCTCGGGTGTTGTTCGGGAAATTGTTCATTTTATTAATGAAGCTGAGCCAATCCCATTTGCACACTCCATTCCTCGGTTTCCAGTTGTGAAAGAAAGAGTGCTGACTCCTACTTTTTTGCAAAAAGGAGAAGAGCCTCCTGAGGAGCATATTCCTGCTTGGTTGCCTGCATTCCCTGAACTGCAAACATATTCACTTTCACCTACAGTGAATGGAAGAGGGACAGAACCTCATGCTGCCAATGGCAAATTTGAGCAAGAAAGAGAGAATGGTAAGGGGGAGTGGCATCTATTGGGTTTGCAGCAGCAGATGGTGCTTGAGAAAAACACTTTGACTGACCCTGCTGATGCCAAGGCGAAGGGAGTAGCAGCGGAAAGTAACCCTTTTCTTGCTGCACCTTTGAAAATTGGGGATAAGGAAGTTGCTTCTGTTGCCCCTCCAGCTAAGCTCTTCAATGAGGTTGCTTCTGATATGCCTGTTGCAAAAAACTTTGTTGAAGATAAATCCATTTCAGTATTGGATACATTTGCTCCAGCAATTGAAGCCATGAAAAATACATACTGTGAATCCAAGGAAGATCAGAAAAAGCTTGTTTTCAATGAGAAGCCTACTGTGCGTTTTAAGATTGGGGCAGGAAATAAATTCGTAGGAAGGTCCACGGGTTTGAGTTCTCAAAAAGAGCATAAAAAGACTGTGCCATGGTTTTCCATGGAAGATGAGAAGGATGACAGGAAAAGAAGGGCTGAGAAGATTCTGAGAGAATCTCTGGAAAACCCAGATCAGCTTGTTCAATTGTAGATTAGGTTGCTCTGATTAGGACCTCTATACTTGTTCAGGAGAATGCGAGGATAGCTAGTTTTGGGATATTGAAATTTAGGTGATCTGCTTATGGACATTGAATGCTACTATTTCGCACACATGTTCTCCTCTAACATCTACAGGTATGCGTGAATTGCTTGGCCGATCAATTTATGATTCCTTTTTATAGTCAGTTGGCTTATGCTGAATGTAGCATATACAAGCATCTGATCCACTTCCGACATTTGGAAATTGCTCTGAATTTGTGTGCTGAACCCTTAATATTAAAGATCAATGCAACATTTATGACTAAACCCCACAGGAAATCTCATCTTTTCTTATTTACCTACAGTGATTTGTCTTAAAAGAATAAAAAGAAAGAGCATATGTGACATCCTGCCAATAACGCTAAAATAAACTCCTAGGGCCTGTTTGCTTGCCTGTTTTCAGTTTTTAGTTTTCAGTTTTCAATTTTCAGTTTTTGTGAAGGAAAAACTGAAAAAACTGAAAACTGAAAATTTCAGGGCCTGTTTACTTACCAGTTTTCAGTTTCTAGTTTTCAGTTTTTGTGAAAGAAAAATTAAAAAAACTGAAAATTGAAAAACTGGAAACTGAAAACAGACAAGCAAACAGGCCTTGAAATTTTCAGTTTTCAGTTTTTTCAGTTTTTCCTTCACAAAAATTGAAAATTGAAAACTGGAAACTGAAAACTGAAAAACTGAAACCAAACAGGCCCCTAGTTTCCCACTGTTTCAAATCGTGTATAATTTATTAGATAACTAACAATTGAAGCAAGTTATATTAAGGTAGTCAATTGTTACAGATATTGTAATTCCTCTGCATATTTTTATTGTAGTTAGCTCATATCTAACAAGTAGTTTCTAAACTTCATTCCCAAAAGATACAAAGTATATTATCTTTTTGATCAAGTATACGCGCAATGCACGGGAAGATTAATTAGATTAGATACAAAGTGGATCATATGATTGGAGTGATAATTATCATGATAATATGGCTAGTATAGTTACCCGTGTGATGCACTCGTAGATTATATGACTCAAATACAAAGCAAATTCATTTGATTGCATCATAATGACAGATACATTGATTCAAATATAAGTAGATCCATATGATAGATCTTCAGGAATTTAAAGTTTCAACTTGTATATTGCTTATAATCCTTAGGAATTAAGTTCCATCTTAACAACGTCCATGGAATTGAATCAATAGATCAACTTCCAAAATTGGTAAATGCAAACATGCATATTTAACTTATATTGATTGAAATAGTATCATCTACATTGACTACATCAGAGGCCTAGAGAAGTCTATAGTTCTTGGATGTTGCACCCTAGTGGACATGTGAGAGCTCAAATTCATGGATATGCAGATGGCATGGGTTCAGCTTGCATTGAGCTTTTTGCCTTCTGTAGAGGGAACAAAACCAACAATTCAGCCTTTGCCTTGTCAGAGTGGGAACAAAACCAGCAATTCATTCAGCCTTTGCATAGTAAACGTTGTAGTAAGAACTTAGAGTTATCTATATGTATTAAGAATGTATTTCATTCACTTATATATATAAATATGCACCGAGAAAATCACACCTTTATTTTTAGATTTTTTTTATTAGATTTATATTATGTATATATTTTCATTTTTAATTTGGATTATATTGTATTCATGGTATTTGTTATTATGAATATATTTATGTTCCAAATTTTAAAATGTTTTTAAAACTTTTCTTGTTTTTCGATTCTTTTTTAAGAACATGCGGATAGCTGTGAGGATTTAAATCTCTGTAAGAAATGAATACCCACAATGGGAATGAGGATGGAGGCTAGGGGAAAAATTCTAGACAGGGTTGAGGGACATATGTCTGCACATGATACCCATTGCCATCCCTCCCAAAGGAGTAATGCTCTCAAAGACAATGAGTTTTGCATGACTGATAATACTAATGTACAAACTTAACGTTCAGACTAATATTAAATAACGGTCCTAAACAACTATGGAAAAAGAATAACTGAAGAATAGAGTGAAGTAATGCGAAATTTATTCTTTTTAAGAGTTGATGAATATGCTGTGTTATTATTTTTTTCAAAAGAAAAAAAGCAACCCAGATTATGACTTTCGTAGCAATTTTAAATAATGAGAATATCTATGTATTTTAGTATTTACATGCCTTTTTTTGGAAAAATAAAATGTCACAAAGGTTTACTTAATTTATGAGGTGCTGTGCGTATCGTAAATAATCTTTTACTCTGTCAAAAAGCGAAGATGAACGAGCATTTTCTTGGCAGGAAGACTGATTGAATAATTTTTCATCTCTGATCAACGATCAACCTTTTATATTGATTATCTCTATTTCCTTTTCATTCGGAAAGTTACAAAGCGGGTCAACCTTGATTTTTTAGTGAAGTGTCCTGAAGACATTGATTGACTTGGTATAACTGGCGTATAATTTATCTGGTGCATGCACTAAGGTTAGGTGCACCCTGTGAACTAATTATTCATATGTGTACCCATGTAACAAGTTTATTTTTTCTTTTTTATTTTCTTCCTATAGTTTCCTCTGTATCTCAGTAAATAATGAATCAACACCTCAACCGATCTCGTGCAAAGAGTAAGGGGGGTCGTTCATAGAATAAAAACGAACGAAAGCGACAGAAGGAGTCACTTCTAGTTTTCTCCTTTGAAACATTCTTGCTTCTATCTTCCTATCGATTGGAGTAGAATTCGAATAGAAACAAGACGAGCCTGCTTCCGTTTAATAATTTATGAAACTCGTAGAAATCTGGTGTTAACTTTCTATAAAATAATTAGCTTGAAAGGGAAATGTACTTGACCTTCTCCAAGTTAAAGGGAAGGTAACCCGTATGAATTGTATGAGATGATAAGCACTGTAGCTATATAAATATAGTATATGTGTGTTATGATAGAAAGCCTCGGATCACAACTACTTTCAAATTGCTGACCTTGCTAAGGGCTTGTTTTTCACTTCCATTAACAGAACAGAGATGAGATTACCGTGGTTTCTTGTACGTTTGTTGTGCATGATGCTTCTTTTCCATGCATCAGTCGGCGACAGGTATCACCCGCCAAGATTATTTATATTTGTACTATACTACGTTAAACTGAAAACACCTTACACTAGGTAGCTAGATAATCATACGATCACCAGCATTGTTTCAAGCTTTATTTTTACATAAACGTCTTGCTTATGTTTCTATATATATATATATATATTAAGCCTGATTGGGTTATTTGATTATCTGCAAAAAAGATGCTCAAGCTTCCACTAAGATCTCCTGTGTCTAACCCATTTCAAATAAATTTTGACAGAGGACCTTTTGGGTCTTCTCCGCCTTCAGGGTCTGGTTGTGATCATGACGACCCTCAACCACCACCTCCACCGCCATCTGGATACTCCTCTCCTCATTGGTGAAATTAAAACTCCTCACTCCTCACAAAATATGAGTTCTCATACTTACTCATATATGAAAGGAGTTGTATTATGTATGCAGATCACTAAGTTGTCATGGAAGAACGTTAGCTTGGTTAGTGCTTCGTGTTGTGTCGGTTTTCTGTTCGTTATTTGTGTTGCTCATAGAGTCATGGGCTATCGTATGCGTCCGATCTAATGACAACAAATAAAGCCTTTGGAACTTGCTCATCAATTCGTTATAACAATGGCTTAACTCTTTTAGGATTTTGTGTACAAAAATGTTATTTCAACTTTTAAGAGTAGGTGTCTCGTTCACTTTACTATTATTACATGTGATGGTGGCTCTGTTAATCTCATTAACTCATCACTTTCAATAGTAAAAAAAAAACGTATATTTCAATGTGATACCCACTTTTAAGTCTTCTCCTTTTCAACGCGCTTAAAACTTGGCCAAGAAAACATATATGGATACTACATCATGGATTAAAAACAAAATCCTTTGGAAATGCTTGAAAGTTTCTTCCGCAGTTTATGCTGATAAGTGTTGGGATCGCAACAATTCTTTTTCAGCTAGAAAAATGTTTAAAAGGTATAAGCATAAAAAAGAAAGATAAAATGAGAAAATAGAATATGACAGGGAATACATAATGCGTGTCATTCATGTAACAAATATTCATCTCTTACATGGTCAAAATGTCTATCAATTAAAGGGAACTGACTGTAATACTCTCTGTGTTCCCAGTATATGTATATCTTGCATAGTTTGGGAAGTACGGACATACTAGAAATAAGCACAAACAAGTATATTTTCACAGATAATATGTTGTTTCTTTGCTTTGTACACGCATCCCTCTTCTCTATTTTATTGGTTCTTCTTCCCAATTTTAAGCTCACCCTGGCCTGGAATTAATAAAACAGTTTTTCCTCTAAGTTCTTGACCTTATATAGTACATATCATACCAACTTCTACAAGAGCAGCATGAGGGATCTTAAGAGCTACGGGAGACTGTCGACAATTTTTTTCACTAAAACGATAGACCATGATCAAGAATCTCTTGAGGAAGTTAGAGCCATCACGCACCACCAAATGTGACTGTCCCAAGAAATAGGCACTACCACTCTCCCTTGCATCAATCAGCTCCAAGAGCTCATTCCTCACAGATGCCTGCATTTTAGGACTATTAGCAGGCAACATGAACCGAACCTTCTTTCTCTTGCTAGCACGACTACTACTCTCCAAAGCATGACCTACTGGACTAATTTGAGAATCATTGTTCATTGGGTTTTGTCCCGCGCTCGAGTCAACCTTGTCCAAAGGAACTAAAGCATTTCCATCTGGTGATGAATTCCCAACAACAATCATTCTTTCATTTGGGGCATCCATGGATTCAATGTCTCTCTGTTCGATGGAAATGAACTCCCCTATCGAACGAATGATCTGCTCCTCAAAATCACCTGTTTCCCTGATGTGGTCACAATATCCATATCTTACAATGCAGCGATAGATTTTGTAATCTTTTGGTCCGATCCTACCAATGAGATACCTTTCACTTTCTGGGACATAAGGCAGTGGCATAGACTTGAAGGACACCAAGATCAAAACTTGATGAAATGCAGGAAGATTGGTAATAAAATGTGAAAAGAAAGCTGGGATTCCTGCTACAATGTCGGTGTAGATAAAGCCAATTCCAGGTACCCTGGAAATCCCAAGGCCCGGACTAATATCTACTAGCCATTCAGTTGATACCTTGTTTTGCAAATCAAACTCATACTTCTTCACAGTTCCATAATGCCATGAAAGCATGGTTGTCATGGTCACGGCCAGAAGGACAAGTAGATACCAAGCACCCTTGTGAATTTGTAGCAGACACGCAGAGAGATATGCAACCTCAAGAAAACCAAAACATACAAGAAAGCACGCAGATACACTCAAATTCTTCTCCCAATACAAGGCAATAATTAATGACATCAAACTCGTTGTTACAAGCATTCCACAAATGATAGCCAAACCTGCCAAAATAGTGAGCTTAACATGTTGTCAATTTGTCATGACCATGCTAACTTTCATGCAATCATCTTTAATCTCAAGCACACATATAATGCCTTGTGCTAGTTTTATGCATCATTCTTTTTATCTGTCTCTCCTGTTTGTGAACTTGTTTTCTTAAGAGCTCCTTCATAAATTAATAATTACTCAAACTTTATAATTCAGTTAAAAAATGCAAGTACCATGAGATTACTCAAGAGGAAAGCTTAATTCCTACCGCAGATGAGAGTCTTGCAGATATGAAAAGAAAAATACAAAAGAAAAAATCATGTTGCTGAAGAGAAGCATGAGATGTCATCAACAATGGCATACCTGTTGCATAGCCAATCTTCACCATGTCTCTGAAACCAATTGTGACTGTGAGACTCAGAACCATCAATAACCAGTTGACATCAGGAATGTAAATCTGCCCATATCTCGTTTTTGATGTGTGAATAACTTTCACTCTGGGAAAACAATTTAGTGCCAAACACTGATTGATGACAGAGAAACTGGCTGTTATGGCTGCTTGGCTTCCTACAGCTGAAGCAAGTGGGGATAATACTATGAACACATGTTTGCAATGACCTGGGATCACCAAGTATCGTTTTAGCAAAAGCGAATTTGTAGGAAGAAAAATGTCTTCAGAAAAATGGCACTCGACTAACTTACGCGGCATAGATTGACTAAAATGATTGAAATCTGTGGCTAGTAAATTTTTGGACATATATGCAGCCTGACCAGCATAGCATATAACAAGAAGCGGAAAGATGAAGAATATAAATGTAATCTACAACAGACACATTATGCACTAGTTAGTAATAAATTTCAGTTACAATTAACATAGTAGGAATACAGATCAAGTTATATATTATACTTTAACTGATTTCTTGGAGAAATGGCCTAGGTCAGCAAACATTGCCTCTGATCCTGCAAAACAGTAGAGCATGTTGTGATATTGACCGAAACGAAACAATGCTAACGAGAAGTAACCACATAGTTATGAATATTAAACACTTGGTGGTTTTCGCATAAATCTGCCTTAAGAAAAATAAAACAAAATCAATATCTCACCTGCTACACATAAAATGATGCTCCCCAACAACTTCCATCTGCCAAAGTCTAAATTTCTTATGAATTTGAACACGTATATTGGGGATATTTTATAGATGATTTTTACATCCCAATGGCAAATATTGTAAATTCCCACTGCTCCAACAAAAAACAGCCAAGCAGAAATGATTGGAGCAAACATGAACCCAATTTTACGTGTCCCACAGTTCTGCAGCATGAACAAGCCAACCAATATAACACACGCAGAGGGAACAGGCACATCTGGAATAAGTTAAGCAGAAAGTGAACAGGGTATCCAGGGGGACAAATACAATACACACACACACAAACACACACACACAGAGTTATATGTATGCATGTATTTTCATTAGTTTATTAATCAAGTGAAACAACAATCAATCAGAATTGCTACTTGTAAGTAAACATTACATCGAACTAGGAAAATCTCAACCGCCACGCTAGATTCTTTCTTCTAAAATATCACATACACAACAAAGTCGTGTGAAAATCATACATTTGTGACATTGTTCATTCAATGATCAAGTGAAAACATGCTTGTAGCTCGAGTTATTTCCAACTCTAAGGAAGAAACTGGTTCAAACAGCATGGAATTGACATTTCCGGAACTCCATCAAATATAAGTGACTAAGCACTCGAGTCTGTTATATTGAAGATAGACAGATGAAGCCAAATGTGATTTGTATTCTTAGATAGAAGGTTACGGCTCCAGGTAATTGTTTGTACCTTCTCACTCTCATTTGAAAGAACCCTATACTTACATGTTTTTAGCGCCTTTGACACTGACTCCTGAGTTTTTGCCGAAGTGGAAACTGGTTATTAAGAATAAGTCAATCAAAAACACATAGTAGCAAACATATGAAATGACCTTAATAATAAAAAGTTATGTGTTTCATTTCTGGTTTCAGTAAAAGCCCTTACAGTCTGCTGCTATATCTGACAAGGATCTCTCAACACCAGTTGAAGCTGATAACACTGGTAAACAGTCGAAAAATATATGAATAAGTTGAAGTTGAATAGTTTAATCACTCATGGAACAAAAGATTACTAAACCTCAAATGCGATTACTTATAACAAAATTAAAATTCAGATCATACATATGTACCTGAAAGAGCTGGAGTGAGGACTGCGTCCCCAATCGTCATACAGGAACCAAAGAGGGCTAAGAACAGTAGTAAATAGTGACAGATCTTGTTTTTCTCAATAGCCCTTCGTGCTCTCGAATCGGCATTGATCTTTGAAGGAGTTCTCCCCTCATAAAGCATAATCTGATTGGCACTTCTATCACTTGGGAGCAGGCCAACTTTGGCATTTCTACACAACAGTGAGTACAAAGCAAAAGTACCACCTAGAAAGTTTTCCAAGGGAGGTTAATCTTAAAGGCTCAAGTAAGTCCCCTTCAAAATTTAAATGGAGTAATGGCTATTGAAGATATTTACCCTCTCCTCCATCATCAGCTTTCAGCACTATAGAGGCATACTTCAGCAAAGAAATGATTGTCAGAGTCCAGAAAATGAAGGAGAAGAGTTCATAAACGACCTCCTCCCCTCTTGATTGAAGATCTCCAGCATGCATTGTCCCAAATACATACAAGGGTGCAGTGCTCAGTTGACCATAAACTACTCCAACAATTTGAAATGACAGGAGGATTGTTTGTTTCCATGTTTTCTTCTGGATAATATGGATCATGGACACAAATCATTGACAAGAAAGAAATAATTGCTGGATCCTTTTAAGTTTTAACATCCTTATCATGAATCAACTTGTTGAAATTCATGTAACAAGTGAAACTGTCATCATTTACATTGAGACTAGTAAATTAAATGCTTTACTATTGTCTAGTAACTATGTGCTTTATATATAAATGATATATTTTGTCAGTCCAATACTATTGGAAGCGATTATCATTTTAACTATAGAAATATTCTTTATACATAAAAAAAATTGAAAAACATATCTTAAGTGCCTAAGGTGGGAAATTTTCATTGCTGAGGACAGCAAAGCAACAAAATTACTCCACCTTAATATGAGTGACATGTGTGAAAAATTTTGTATGTACGACTAGTCCTCCTCACATTTTAATGTGCTTGTTAATAAAATTTTCTTCATCAATCGTCCTTGTCTTTGTCTATAATTCTATAATCACAGGCACAGATCCAGATCCAGATACAGATCTGTAGAATTGAACAAAAACCATTGCAAACTGGAACAGAACTAAGGGGGAAAAAAAATAATGGAGGAAATTGGAAGAGAATTTTATTTGAGGTTTCCTATTAATTTTCTAAGTGAGCGAAAGGAGATGGATGTTTTGAAGAACTGTGTGGTTCAGATTTGTGAAGGAAAGAAGGAAAAAAAAGGTGTTTGGAAAGAGGAAAAAGGGAAAAGGAAACAAAAGAAAATGGTGAATGAGTTCGTGCTGGGTGGCAAGTCTCTGATACCATGTTAGAAATTCATGGTGATCAAGAGAAAAGATAGAAATAATTGAGAGAAAATCTAAATGCAAATTTTGCTAAATGATGAAAAGTAAATCAACACAAAAGAAATAGAGTGTGATATAGACAATGATTGTAACTAACCGACAACTAATTCCTAACCAACTGAATACACTCTCATTGACTACTAATATCTCTAATGCAATAGGAACTAACTAATTTATGTGGGAAGAAAATATTCAAAACAGCAACAAACTAAGTTCTTAACCAGGTTTCATATGAACTCAAGATATTGCAGAGGATTTCATCAAAAAGAGGCTAAATGAGCCACATGAGTGAAATTGAATTTGATTGACACCAATCTCTCCAAAAATAATATGCAAAACAAAATTTCACTTCCAGTGTTGACCATGCAAGAATTTCTGTAAAGCAATTAAAGTTTTACCTTAACCTCATCAAAGATGGCATCAGGATGATGTAGTTGAGGAGGATCCATTATGAGGCATACACTACTAGGATAAGCAAAGGTAAAAAAAAGAAACTAATGAAGTTATGAGATGAAAGAAAAAATGAGAGCAATATGAATGGCCAGCGATTAAGGCAATGCTTCAAAAGGATCAGATCAAGACGGAGGACACTAGGAAGATGACCTGACCCGAGTGTAGAGTATAGACCCTACAATAGTGTCAAAGACAGGAAAAAGATTTCACATAGTGATATTCACGTATCACAATCTGCAGACGGCTTACTATTGATCCGTCATTTGGCTTATACCAACACACAACAACTGGACACTTGCTTTTTTAATTTATTTTATTTATTGTTCGGCAATATATTATTACTTCATTATTGGTAGTAGGGAGGGAATGCCGGGGTGATATTGACTTGCAGCATTTTCAGTGAGAGAGTGTGATGTGAGTTCTATTTTTCTGTCCATGCATTGAATATAAATATTAAATATGAAGACAGGCAAGTAAAAAGATATACGCAAGATAGAGATTGGCAAATTGTTAAACATTATTTGAATATGACTTGGGATTTCCGTCGGGGATACGGGGAGAAAAGCAAGAACAAGTGCACATGTAGCTGTGGTTGGTCTGCATTATTCCCTGATCCGAAAACATATTCACTGCTGTCATGTCACATTCAGGAAATGGAAGAGAGGGACAGAACCTCTCATGCTGCCAATGGCAAACTGGAGAAAGAAGGAGAGAAAGGAAAGGGGGAGTGGCCTCTTTTGGGTTTGCAGCAGATGATGGTCTCGGGTGTATATGTTTGAGAAATCTACCTTTGACTGATCCTGCAGATACTAAGGTAAAGAGCGCGGCAGCAGAAAGTTGGGATAAGGAAGTTGCTTCTGATCTATTGCCCCTCCAGTCAAGGTTATCAAACTCGAGTGTTTAGATAAACTAGTTTTTGAGTGATAAGATCGTAAACTTGTAAGAATTTATAAGATAACTTGAGAGTTTAATAACTGTACAGTCTTACAAGGTTATCAAACTCGAGAGTTTTGATAAACTCATCTCTCAGCTGTAAGATTGTAAACTCATTAGAGTTTAAGAGTTAACTCAAGAGTTTAATAACCATGCCTCCAGCTAAGCTAGCTCAATGAGGTAGCTTCAAATATTAAGGATATTCCTGTAGAAAATTGGGGATGAGGAAGTTGCTTCGATTGAGAGGTGTGTTGGACCTTCTACGGCTATGAAACTTTTCGTGTTCTGGGGGTATAATAAATATGATGGAGTTGGTGTTTATGAAATGTCGTGCTGATAGATACACTGAATGTATGATGAGATATTTTTCATACATGGTCTCCACCGCTTTCCCTGTTATCACTGTGATTTCTGTGCTAACTTTGTTGTTGGATGAGCAAAGTGTAGACAAGGCTGAAAATTAGGGAAAGTGAAGATTTTAAATTTGTCGTTTGAAGTCAGATATGTGAAATGCAGTGATGTTCAAAACCCAAACTAATGCAGCACACGTAACGCAACACGGTATTGGTGTTGGCTTTTGAGCATCCTTGCATTGTGCTACTTTGGAAATTATGTTCAGATGACTAAAAGTTTAAGCCCTGATGTTATATGCCCAACATTATTTATCATACCAAAATTATAGAACTGATATCCAGTACTCAACTCAAATAATGGAAATATGGTCGTTAGGTCTGGCCATCCACACTTTTAGTCGTTTAGATTTTTCTTTACTAGCTCCTACATTGAATGCTAAAGTTGTACAGTTCGGCCCATAAACCAAATCATTTCATTTGAATCAAATCGTGGGATTAGTAAAATTCATAATTGAATTACTTGAGAGAGCAATAAGATGGAAGGATTTCAACCATGAGGCCTAGCACTGTTGATAGCTAGCTGGGCTCCTTAAGCATCTAGTCAGGGACTCGATTTCTGACTGTGTATATGGAGAAGGTTTCATGGCTAGAGGCATGTCTCGAGGGGATTAGTCATTGCTTCCGGCAGTGGATACCTTGGTTCATCCAAAAAAAAGGTGGAAGGATTTCAAATTTGGTTAGTTGAACTTGAGAAAAATAATTATAATATGAATTTGGTTTGAATTGAATCTTCAACCAAACTAACTCAAAAGCTGTGAGGAAGTAACCGGCACCATTGTATGTATACAGAACCTGTTGTGTTCGTGTAATATGTTAATCTCATTGCAATCGATATTGAGCCCTGTGAAACTCGACAGTGATATACAATAAATCTATTTCTGCATGTATTTATGAACACATAAACCATAAATACATGAAGAAAGACATTGAAGTAACACATAAACGTGCAAGAGTTTATACAAAAACACATGTGAAAATGTCAGCTAAGAAGCTTAACCCCTCCAAACTATATGTAATGTATAGCTATATTAGACAGGTGACATATGAAGACTGGAATTATTTATTTTTTTGTCAAAGTGAGTGGCAAATATTCCTAACTGGGAAACACCAGTTGCCTGCAATGCCTGCCAGCACTGTTTGCTACTTCACCTCTCACAACTTCAGTTATCAAATCTTTAAAGATCAACCGCTCTATATCCAACACAACATTTGGTATCTCAATGCAGCAGTTAGTCCAAACTGTGGAATGATGCATCAAATCCCTCCATGAGAGATTTGTCAAATTCTCATCCTCATCGGCCAGACCGACAATCCTATTTTGAGGTTGTAACTGGTCTATTTCTGTGCATAGCTCAACCAAAAGCTGCTTCCCTTTTGGTCTTCTACCTGATAGCTCATTTGGTAGGCACCACAAAGTGTTAGAACTCTCCAATATTAATTTTTGGCGTAAAATGTCATTAACAACATCAAATATGAGTTTTCTTTGCATTTGCTCCGGATTAATAATCCTGCCAATCTTCTTTGCACTGCCTTCAATATTAAAGTTCCTCTTGTTTGTTTTCATTTGTTCTAGTGCAAAGAACAACTTTGGGTTAATCAAGTGACCTGGTGATTGTGAAGCCTGGCTAGAGGTGGGACCACTGAGTAGACCTGATGCTAACAGAATTTCTGCTATGTATTTATGGTCAGGATCCTTACTGTCACTGAAACTGTTGAGTTTCTCATCGAATTCCTGAAGTATTTGAGCCAGATTCTGGGTGTTCAAATCTCTGTCACCAGATCCAGTGCTGAAGTTGGCTTTTGCTGTGTTGGATAAAGGAAGATCCACCGAGTTCTCCTCAGTATCATCATAGGCGCTTGGAACTTCAACTGTAGCAGAAAATTTGAAGAGAATCAGAATGTAAGGCGAAATCAGTTCCTGAATTTTGTTTGCAATGCTAATAAATGCATATTAGCTGAAATGATTTATTTGACAAATGAACTTAAGATTATCTGAGATTCAATCTATATTGATTACCTGAATCTTCTGAGATGTGTGATTTCTTTCTCACTGGAGATGGTGGGTCTTCTCTATAGAATGCAGCATCAAGAACAGACACAGGACTTGGTTGTTCTGTAGTAACTATTGTCTCAGCCTTGGATCTTCCCTTGCTCAAATCTTTGACTGCAATCTGATCAACAAGAGAGTGTCTAAGCAATTGATTTAGATGCAAAATCGATCTATGCAATGAAGATATACTTACATTTTGATTAAGGCCACTCAGCTGGATGCAGGTGCTATTGATCTTTCCCGATTGGTCAATGTGAATGACTTCAATGTCACTATAAGTGGGCAAGCTTCTTTTGCTGTCAAAATCTGGAGAAATGACATTAACACGATGCTTAAAATCCTTCCAGTGGCAGCTGTTCTCACCAAAACATTCATTTCTTTCTTGCAAAGTAGAGAATTTTTGTCTCGGTGTTGTGCTTGGGGAAGAAGACAATTCCACAGAGTTCCTATTATGTTGCCTTCTGCTAATGCTGGAATCTGATGACGGACTAGTTGATGGAGAACACCTCTCCAAGCCAAACTTCTTCTGTAGCCTAGGGCTACTGTTAACTGTTATATTACCACAGTTGGTGTTTTCTCCATTGCTGTCTTGAGGAACTTTCGTGGATTGCATTGATTTTGAAGTTCTCATGTTATTACTCTTATTTGCTGAATGAATAGGTTGACTATAAGGATCCTTGAAATTTTTTGTTGTTGAACTTATACCTTTGGATGTTTGCTTGTCAACCAATCTTCCATTTGTGGGATTACCAGGGCAACACTTGCTGAGACCAGATTTATCACGAATCAACATTTCTGCAGAAGAAGGACCATTGGCTTTTCTAGTAACTTTTGCTGATTTGATGATGACAATTGGCAATTTACAATCCTGGCTTGTGTTTGACATTTCATTTGTGACAGATGTTGGGTCCTTTTGTCGGATTCTGGGGCTTTGAACTTTTGAGCTTTGATTGAGACTACTATTATTACTGCTGTCAGATGGGGAATTTGAAGCCTGATCACTAGTACTATCGGATGAATCTCTGTATCTCTGCATTGCTTCAAGAATCTGTTTAAGGGCTCTCAGATCCTTTCCAGACTTTTTGAACTCAAGTTCTGCCAGCCTTTTCTCAATTTCACCATATACAGAGGGGGAGGACTTTGAGGCCTTTGTATCAAATTCACTTCCCTTGGAAACTTGCAATTGAGAGCTTTGGCTTGCATCAGGTTGCCTCCATGGACTTGTTTCTAGTGTAAACCGTGAATATGGTGTCACATTTGTGATTGAATCAGCCCTGCTAGACTGAGGCAAGGTGGAAACTTGGCAACTCCACGGAGATGCAGAACTTCGGCTTTGCTTGTATTCATCACTAGTTCTTGATCTCGCCAAGAGCTCATGTTTATGATTGCTAGTAGGTGGAGTCTCACAAGTTTGTGACCAGTCTGGAAATGCCTCCAGTCCCATTAACTTTGCTACAACACTAGATGATCTTCTTGAAGTGTCTGGTTCTTGCAGCTGGTTAAGCATTGTGATTGAGTTCCTCACATACCCTTTTTGAGGACCCTTCAATAGGTTGCTAGACTTGTTTCCTTCATTGCAACCTCTAATGGATCCTTCTCTGCTGTCCAAGGAAAACCTTGGCAGTTCCTTATGCTTTGTTGCAGCTCTGAATGTATCTTGTACATACCTCCCATCATAGGAAAGTCGCGGTGAGTCCCAAGATGTTTTCTTAGACTTACCAAGATTATGGAATGCTTCATTGGAGACCATAACTCCTCCACTGACAGATTTGTGGGGCTGCAAAGGCCTTGGGGAGTCTATGTACTTCAAGGTATGAGTCTGACCCTTCTTTTGCTCTTTAGCCAAAGTCTTCACAGACAATCCTTGAGCTTCTCTATGCATTGAGTCTTTGACAATATCATAGAAGTCAAGAGATTTCTGACCTTGGCCATCAAGTTGCTTCACTGCTAGTTCTGAATTTTGGCTTTCTGAAAGTTTGATTTGCCTGGTTGATAGTGATTCCGGCTGAATAGTTCTGTTAAACTCTAGCGATGACATGCTAGATGAACAAGATGATGAAGACATTGAAGCTGTTGATGACTCTGTGGAGAATTGTTGCTTCTCTCTTGTAACCTTTATACTCTTTGCCTGCAAGCATAGTCTAATGTTATTAACTGATTGTGCTAAGTTTCTATAATGTTACAACAACTTTTATCTTACCGTTGCTTTCTGCATGGTACTATTCGGTTCCTTGATGTCATTACTGCTGCTTCCACCTGAGAAGGGAAGGAAATTTGCTTTATAAATATATGAAATACCTCCTTAATCTTCACCTTCAACTCTTTTTTATTCTTATTAAATCACTTCTAAAAATATCTATTGGCATGTTTCAATGTTGAAGCTACACAGAAAAGCACAAAAGTTTATGGCATAATCAACTATCAAGGATTTGTGTCCAGCATAAATAATTATAAGGTTCACACTCTTCTTAAAAAAAAAAAAGGATGATTTGTACCTCTGACTCCTAGGTAATACAATGTGTCACTCAAAAAAGTTGAATTTTTAATCTTGTTTTTAATATCAGAAAGAGAATATTGTTTGAACATGTATTAAAAATTTTTCATATAATTTCCGAAAGGTCGGCTTCATACCTTTGGACAGGGTATATAGAAACTACAAAGGAAACCCTAAACCCTAAAATTCCCTACAGAACTTTGGTTAGCCAAGTTCAAAACAAGTGAACAAATAGATATTTTTGAAAAAAATAAATACAAACGACAAAACTTATCCAGCTCCAATATTTAACTACAATTACCTGCTTTTATCAAGTCTAAAGTAGTGTGGCATTTTATTTTATGTTATTTTAGTTTATTTTCGAGGGGAAAAGAACTGCCATCATTTACATTGAGACCAGTGAATTAAATGCTTTGCTTTTGTCTAGTAACTATGTGCAGTCAGAGAACTTTTAGCCAGCTGTATCACTCCACAAGAAAAGAAACTAAGATAAAAACTGAAGAAGAAAAGAAAAGAAAGCAGAACTATGCAGGACGACACGTTACTGACATATTCTAAGGTTAATTGTGTCAGTCCAATACTGTTGGAAGAAAGCGATTTTCATTTTTTCTAGAGAAAATTTTATTTATGCATTAAAAATTCTAACAAATATATCATAAGGGGCCAGGAAACCAACAAAATTACTCCACCTCAATACAAGTAACGTGTGTAAAATTTGTGTATGTACGACTAGTCCTTCTCATGTTTATGTGCATGTCAGTCAAATTTTCTTGATCAATCATCCTTGTCCATAATTCTATAAAGCAAAAATCTTGAAAATATAACAAAATTCAAACTGGCACTAATGCTAACAAAATTAATTTTAAAAAACAAGAGATGTTGTTTTAGATAATTTATAATCTTTGTACATTCAACTTGAAGTGACTGCCTTTCAACAAAGTATATAGATTTCAAGAGTGTTAATGTTGTAATAATAATAATATGTCGATTTATTAGTTATGTAACCAAAATCTATACTTTTTAAATTGCAATTATCATCATGTGCGATTTTGGTGTCTTAAAATCTACCTTCACATAATGCAACTGTTAAAAAAAGATGTTAAACAACCAGAAACTTAGCTAGAATGATATGGGGAAACAAAAGATATTGCAGAATACCTGAAGTAGGTCTGTGCTGAATGTGGCTGCTAGTACGTTGGCCTGTGAGGAAACGGTGGCGGTCAAAGAGCTGAAAGAATCCAGCAATGCATCCAATCTGCTTCTGCAAATCTGAGTTTTCGTCCTTCATGGATTTCAAAGACTTTCCAGACATGTTGACTTCACTTCAAGCTTTAAATTCTGATGTGACCACAAAAGGCTTCTTAATCTTAAGCAACAACCATGACCCTTTTGAATGTAGAACAAAGAGATCTTCTGTTTCTGGGAGGACTAAATGGAGGTCAAAGAAATTTGAGATGCCAAGTTGGTTCAGAAGGAGGAACTGGCCTTAAGAATTAGAACTTTTCAAAAGGGATAATGATGGTGCATTGACAGGAATTTACATGTGCCATTGTGTTTGTGCTGCATGTGTATGCATGTGCTCGGAATAGAATGAATGTCCTTGGACAGAATCAAAGGGAGGAAAAAAGGAGATGAAGTGGAAGGAATATATATACTGCAGAAGGAACAAAAAAGAAGTGGAAACAAAGCAATTCCAAAAGTGCTGCCACAAGTAGCATCTACCTTCTATATTGACTAGCAAATGCACAAGCTGAAGAGAAATTTTTATAGACCCAATAAGAGATGTTATTTGGTTTTCTCTGGGTTTGCACACAAATCAAAGGATGACTTTAAAATTCTTTTGTTATCTCAAGCAGAAACAGATGCAGAGAGAGGCCAGAGTGTGTGTTGTTTTTGTGAGAGAGGAATTTGCCTTTGTTTTTGGTGTATTTTATATATGACAGGCAAATGTTGAAAATAGAACAGGTTGCTTAGAATATATGACAAAGTAGTGACAACTTTTTAATTACATTACGTAAGAGAGAGGGAAAGATGGGTGGAATTTGGGGTGTCAAAATCTCAGTGTATCAGAGAGAGAGAGATATACAGAATGAGAGTTGTTAAAAATTAAGTACTCAATAAAGATACAGGAGAGGGGAAGGGAAGGAAGAGTTGGAGAAAGTGCAAGAGATGAGATAGTTGTATAGATCTAAATTTATTTAATACTTTATAAGTACATCTATAATAAAATTTATATTTATCTATATATATATAAAGCACTACATTTATATTCATGCAAGAGTTTTTTGAAGCGGGATTGTGGTGGTGGAGGGAGTGAATGCGTGGGTCAGAAGACTCAGATCTGCTCTATGGTCATTTCCTATACCACTTCCATGTGGACAAAACAACGTGGGTGGGTCTATGGCTTGGACCTCTCTCCATAAGCATGTGCAGTTTGTCAGAAGAGAAGGAAAGGAAGGAAAAACAAGTGAGGAAGTGGAATTTTTTTTTTTTTTGGCGCAAAACCAAAAGAAAATTGAAGAAGAAAGTGGATAGAGGAGCTGAGTGAAAGCCTGCAAGATCTAAAGTGCTTGTTCAACCATTCCCATACATATCCCCACTTTCACCAAATTGCCCCTTGGATGGGTTCCCCAGCTTTTTCTCCATACATCGGACCTGACCTCAAAATGGTGCTTATATGATTTCACTTTGCCAATGAGAGTGCAAAAGAGTCTTAACATTGTTTTAATAGTGAAGTATTTATTAGTTGAATATTACATTTCACCTAAGTTTTGGGACAATTGCATTTGCAGTGCATAGTAGCATAAATTTGTCTAGTGAATTGTTTGAAAGGTCAAAGTTTAGCCTTACACGACCATTGTAAGAAATGGGACTTGAATAACATTATAGGAAATAGATTATTAATTGCTCTCTTGTATATACCAACCTAGCAAGTAGGAGTACTGGTTCATTTCCTCGGCAATATGGTTGGTTATGTGCTTTTTAGTCGGTACATTTTAGCAGAAGCAGAAGTGTGGTCCTGGTCCAATGTGTGTAGCCATAAATACATTGCTAACTCTTGAATATGTTTGCACCATTGGCATTATCTAAAAAATGAATTATAGAACCAAATCTTAAGGGAGTCCTTTTGGTAACTATTTTATCAGTTTTGCCCACAAAGTTAAGATCTCTAGCTATCACTTTAGAGATGATACCACATGTTATTAGTGCACCATCGCTATGATTAGTGCTTTATGCGTTAGATTATGCATGCTTTTCCTATTGGCCAAGCCCGTACCTAAGTAAAATGAATTGTAGAGAGGCAAAAAAAAAAAAACTGGAATAAGCTTCTGCAATGTGAAGATAAGATTTTCGCCCAATAGTTGTACCAAATGCTTTCATAAGGAATTATTTTATATAGATTGATTAGAAGAATTTAGTTTTTTCTTGTATTAGTCCCCTGTTTTCTCATAAACAAGTACAAAAATAGAAATTTGTTCACCCCCATGATACTTTGATGCGAAAATTTCACATAATGTTGTTTTGTGTCAACTTTTCTAACTATTAGTCCAATTTATATATAATAAAATCATATAAAATCTTTACATAAGAGGATAAATAATTGGATAAATTACACTTATCTCTCCTGAAATTTGTGGAAATGTAACTCACATCTTCTCTAATTGTCCAACTTACATTCGCACTCCTTTGTCAAATTTTTCACATAATACCATTAGTAAACTTAACAGAATCATATTTTTTGTGATATTAATTGTTCCTAATTAATAAAATTATAAAAATACATTTAAACTTAATAAAATGGGTATGATTATTTTTATAATTTTATTAATTAAAAATAATTAATATCACAAAAATATTATTATATTAAGTTTATTAACGACATTATGTGAGGGAGTGTGAGTTGTATTTTCATAAATATGTAATTTAACCTCAATAATCCCCCTTTCTTACACACAATTGAAGATTGAACATTATTTTTGACTAAGACTAGCAAATACTTAATTAGGTCTATGCTCTATAGGCATAGATAAAAGAACAGCAGTAACGTATAAAAAGAAACATTGACTAAATTTTCAGCTAAATCAAGGAAATGTTAATGAGCGATTATCCATTATCGAGATCAAAATCTGGGTCTATCCTTCTGTTTCTAAACTTGATGAGAAATCAAAGTTATTTTTTTCCTTCACTCTACTAAAATTACAACTTGCATTATACCTAAGCTAAAGTGAATGTATATGCCAATCATAATCATTTTGTTCCATCTAGGACGAAACATTAGGGTGGATGTCATATTCCATAACCAATCTAGGATGGAGCTTTATATAGTATCTGGAGGAAAAGATGTAAATTGTACATGTTATTGGCATACTATATATGAATACTAGATGAAGAATGATGTGAGATTACGTAACAGCCTCCGATTAGACTATGTAGCCTCCTTTCAAATGCATCTGATAAAGAAAATATAAGATATGTGAATTACATCGGTAAGCTACATATTATGCCTCACGCACAGTTGTACAATCGATGGTTCTGACCTTCTGCAATATTTTAATATGCGAGAAATTCTGAACTTCATAAGAATTAGGAGCAATAATATATTTGTATTGCTATAGTAATCAATAATTATATTTCTCCTACTCCCGTTCTCAGATAATACTTGAGTAATAAATGAAAATCTTCTGTCCTCAAATTTTATCTCATTCCTATTTCACCGATCATATATTGTCATATGAAAGACGTTATATATTTAACAATTATTTTTAATTTTTAAATTTCTTTAAATTTTATCTCCTATGTGGTGGTTGTGGTAGTAAATTATTGGTGAAGGAGACATGAATTGGGGATAAAAGAGTGTAATACTATACTTAAGCATCACAAGAGACATGCATTGGGGACAACAAATTTTCATCCCTTGTCGCTAAACTAATAAAACCTGATGCCAACATGTTCGACTTACGTATGCAATGGTAAATTCGGCAAATAAATAGCCATTTGTAACAAAGTGGCTTATTGCTAATTTTGGATTATTAGCAATTGCATTAACCTAATTTAGTAGCGACCTAGTATTTTAAAGCTATTAGGTTTTAAGATCAAGCAAATGTGTAGGCTATGAATAGACTTCATGAAATCATCCATTAATATGAATGTCCATATGGATGGTGTTGTCCTATTTATAAATGTTACTACGATAAAATTTAGCATCTAGCTTTGTTTACTAGCACTATGAATTAAAGAGAAGAGGAAAAATGTAGCTTTCCATTAGGCTGAGCAAGCTAGACAGAGCTATTTACGGTCATAATAATTTCGCACATAATTGACCGCCTAATGTAAACTAGGTTTAGCTTCTACTTATAATTGGCAAATTTGTGCATGCTGTACTCCATGAAGGCAATAATTGTTCTCTTTAAATCTTATAATCACCAGCCGGTGACTAAAATGACGTACTTCCACCGAACAAAAAAATCACCAAATACACAAAGACAAATAGGGCTATAGATGATGCATTATTCCACCTGCCTGGAGTTAATATCAAACTTACTTGATTATTGCTGGGCATACCTAAACGGGGTGGATGGTGATCGATGGTTGATGTGGAAGTTTGAAAAAGGGATACACGATCACGTGGAAAAAGTGGAGTGTCACGAGGTTCCTTAATTACTTTTATTATATGGGCATGGATTAACCAAGCATGCCATCTGCTGATCTGCATCATCTTAATTCCCAAACTACGAGTCCTAGAAGCTCCGGCCCCCGTTATATTGGCAGACGATATTTCCATATGATTCTCTACCAATTGCCTTTTACTTGATTTAGCAACATATATTATAGTGTTAAGTCAATAAGGAAAAATGTTGATGGGCAGTGCAAAAAAGTAATTTATTAAATGACTAAAAATATTAGGTTTGATTTCGGCTGCAAGTGTTTTTTTTTTTTTCCCTCTCTTTTTATAACTAATATACAAATATTGTATACTTTATCATCTGAGACTTTACTGGTTTAAGAATGTATTAGCCCTATACATCCAATCAGGATTAGCACAATGCAAAAAGACTGAATCTTAGGCGAGCTTTACAAGGTTAGGGTACAACACTTGAGATGCTCTATTGAGGAGGAGTTGTATCATTTGTCATTTCAAGTCTCAGAAATTTAGACTTTTTTACCTAACCTTTAAGCATTAAGAATACATTAGCCCCCTTTATCTTTTTTTTTTTTTTTTTCTTTTCCTAGAAAAAAGTAATAAAGGGGCAGGACTCCCAAATATCTTTACATATATTTAATCAAATATAAAAGTAAAATTCTCAAATTTTCTTTGAACTTTTTTAAACTTCCCTTGAAGTAATGGCACTTACGATAGCAAAAGTAAAGAAATTTATTGCCTTTTAGTTTTACAAAAAAAAAAAAAATTGGTATGTTTTTACAATTAAAATTAATTGACATGAATCATGTTTCTATATATAAAAAAATATTCATTAAAAATATAAACAACTAACGATGCAGCCATGTCTAATATGTTGATTTCACTAAAAGTGAAATAAATCAAGTGAAGGAAGGAGATAATTTCAGAAAAAAAATAGATAAACTTATTTTTTCTTATAATTGACGATGAAGTAATTTACACTTGAAGTAAAATTCAAAGAATTTTATTTTCTATCAATATAGTCGGGAAGAAAAGTATAAAGAATCTCAAAGAATGAAAGAGAAGAAAATTATAATATTTAGGATGATTATGGATCCTTTATAAATAATCATTAGATAAATATTATTTTTGTTAGATAATTTGATCCAATGATCAATAAATAGAGAGTTCGTAATAGACTAAAATATGAAGTATATCATAAAAGAGATAGATTTTTGTAAAAAAAGAAACTCAAAAGGGAGCAAAGAGTAGAATCTAGTTCACATTCAAAGGAGCCCGCACAAAAGGGTCCCAAGATGGTGTGACCATTAAACAAGGGACATACCATGTTAGAGAGGTATATTGAACTCTTGATTCCATCTTATCCTTTGTCATATGTCACATGAGAAGACAGCCTTTCAAATCTTACATGTGTTAGTATGGTGGGTTTGATGATGAATTCAAATGTTTTGATTCATCATACATCCCATATTTATTAATTATTGAATCAAATTATCCAATAAAAATTATATTCATCAAATAACTAATATTAAGGAGTCTACAGTGAATCTAATTAAACATATGAGGTCCACCTTATAATTTTCATATATATGCGTGTAGCTAGAATATCCAACCACTCAACAAAATTAACACTAACTCGGTTCTTTCCCTCTTGTTTGGCTGGGTAGACAATAAATTGGAAGCCATAATACTCGGTTCCCTTTCTCTTTCATTAGACAATTCCAATAATTGAATCACACTACTTCTCTTTCTTCATATTTTAAGGAGAGAAGAGGAGGAGCAACACAAGTGATAAAATAAAATAAATATCTAAATAAGCATACGTGGAGGATTGTGGACCTGGCTAACTAATCACTTGCAGATTCAAAAACTTCTCAATATTCTGACAATTTCTTCTTTTTTTTAATATATTTACAAAAAGATGATCAAGAGAATAAAGTTGACATCAATAATAGGCGTCACGTGTACTAAGCATTATTTATACTCATCAATATTCAACGAAGTATATCAGGAATAATTAAAAAAAAATAGACAAAACATTTCATAATAATTTGTTCACATAAAAAAGTCAAGAATAAATCACAATATTCAATAGACAGGTCATCAGGATCGAAAACAGTCATACAGTTTCACATGCCCCATTCACGAGAATTTCAACATTTTTTGGGTTCAAAATATAAGAAGATTCAATAGTCTGTTGGGTATGCACTTGCAAGAAATATTCAAATTTCTTCACCTCATATTGATATTCCAAATCTTGAAAAATTGATACAGCAGGCACCATGCGACTAGTTAGGCAAATTATTCGGCCCGCGAATCCACTATCTCCTATTTGATGGCCCCGAAGAACTCTGGTACATGTCAATCTCGTAATCATATCATATATTGTATGAAAACTTACCAATTGCACCGGGTATGAATATGAATAATGCAACTTTCTGTGGTACGTTAGAATCATTGCTCAAAACATGTTAGTACCACAGTGAACCAGTCCAATAATGTGACACCTTATTTGCCACATGCTTTCGAACGTAGATAAATTTTCTGTGTAGGAAATGATGAATTTCACCAAACAATTTTCGTAGAATGACCGCAAACTCCTAAAATTGCCAAAGGCAGTTTTGCTTTCGTGTATATTTCTTAAGCAGTTTTTTATTTACTGGGAAAAAAAAGAGCATAAGAAACCTATAATTAAGTGCCACATGTTAAATTATTCATGAACCAATTCACCAAATCCTTTAATGATAAATAGTAGTAGTCTTTGGAATAAACATTAAACTGGTTGTTTGATGTCAAGCTTGTACTGAATTAATCCTCCAAATACATACTACAACACCAAATTGGTTCTTTGATATCAAATTTGGTTTTTCTGAGTATCCATCACAATCAATAGTAATCAACCACTTCGAGATAAGAGCAAACCTCTGACCACTAAATTTTAGGGCCTATTTGATTTCAGCTTTTAATTTTTCAATTTTTGAGATTTTGTAAATAAAATACTTTTAATCATGAAAAATATAAAATTCATTTTTCAATTTTAATTTTCAGTATTTTTTTTCCTTAAAATCCTGAAAACTGAAAAATAGAAAATAAAACTAAACAAGCCCGAAATCTTTGATGTCAAATTTGTACTATTATTAGTCCTACGAATCAAGTTAATCTGAACGGACAAAGAAACTATTAAGTAGGGTTGTGCAGCTAACTTGCATAGTTAAAAAGATGTTCACACAAACAAGGAATGAATGGACCGCATGTGAATTATTAGAAAACAGGCACATGAAGACTCATTAATCATACTCGTATTTACAGGGAAACTTGTCTCCTTGTCCAGGCACTTATCTTCAGCTGGCCATGCTCCAATTCATTGAAAAATAGCCTTCCTACGATCATATTCATTCCGCATAAAATGACCAGCATTAAATTGAAAATTCCGTGCCACCAGTCTAATAACTAAAAGGGCTGAGGGTTTGCTATAAAAAATTTGGCCCATTCCAATGTGGACCAAAGAAACAGGTCAGAATTGATCAATGGATTCGGCTAATTTCAACTTGAGTAGTATCGCACGCGAGACGCGGCTCAATTGGTCATATCCACTACCTTGCATTAGGTGCATATAGGGACAGTGGTAAGATCGCGCGTTTGATTCGTGGAGTCAGAGAACCCCCACCCCAACCCCCCCCCCCCCAAAAAAAAACACTAACAAAAAAAAATTGAGTAGTACTAATGCTGAGGAGCAACCACGTAAATAGGAATTAGCAGAGTTTTTTAAAAAAAAAAATATTTCTAAAAAGAAATTCAGTCTCACATGTTAATATTCATTGAACAAAAAGCAACCCCAAGATTATGGAGCAATTACAACACATGAGAAAATAGTTTAAAGATACTTCAGCCCTTATATATTTTCTCCATTCAAAATGTAAATAATCTAAAACCAGAGTAGGATAATCAACTGTTTATAAATGACATCACTTTCCAGGTTGAGAGGCAGAAAGGCTACCAATAACCATGAGGTAGAAGTTCCAAGATTGGCTTCTTTCACTGATATCTTCTTGACCAAATGGGTGCTGCTCAACATAGTTCATCATACTTTCAGCATTTGCCAGTCCATCCAGATATTGTCTCAGATCACCTCCAGCAGCTGTCATGTTATCAATGTATAGTTCATGATATTTTAACAAAGCATTCCATAATCTTTGGAAAGCATAAAAGGGAGCACTCACCAATGAGTACTAATCAATACTAGGGGAGCCTCTATTGTTGCTCCCACTTAACCATTTTGTTTTCAATTTCGAAAATACTCCTTCCTTTTTTTTATCTATTAAAGAGGTATTGATTTAAATGTCTCAGCCAAGAGTCAAGAAGGCAACTTTTACCTTTGCAAATTTTTGTTTAGCAAATCATCTACTACGCCAACATCTTAATTCACTTATCCAACATGTATACAATTTATAGAATTAGAGCAGTAGTCAATCATAATAAGGTTAATTAATTAGTTGTAATAAGTTTAAATATTTATCATTGATTTCATCAATTTGTATTTTTTTGGTAGTGATTAATTTCATCAATATATATTGATTTATCTTTTCAAATTTTTATTAATATAATAATTATAAAAGTATTATATAAAAAAGTTATATACATAAAATCACCAATTTTAAAAATAGTATATTACAAAAAATGATACGTGTATCCATCATTTTTATTTTGAAAAAAAAATATCTTTGATTTTTTTTTCAAATCATACTTAATTTATATTTTTATACAAAATTGAGAAAATATGTGCTTGTTAACCAAATAAAAACCTCTTTTTTTTAAAAAAAAAAAAGAGCATTAAAAATTTAGCATGTTTTATGAGAACAATAATAAGTAAAGATGACCTTTTTAATTTAACAAAAATTGTTTAAAAAAATTATTTAATACTTAAAATGATTAAAAAGTTTTAAAATATTCAATACTTGTAATGATAATCGAATATTAAATCTTCAATGATATTACATTTTCTATTTTAATGTGAAATGAGCATATTTAACACAATTTTTTACATTGAAATTTCAAATTATATTATTTAATCCTTTCTAACTACAGCAATTATCTAAGTAGTGTATCAATAAAAAAGAAAAAATTATCTAAATTATATATATATGATGGTGTGTTATGTTAGATAAACAACGGCTAAAATTGATGAAGAAAAATTAATATATAATAATGTGCATATAAAAATTCTACTTGCATAAAATTCACAAAAATAGAATAGCAATTTGATAGATTTAATTGTTTCCTGCATGGATACTTCGAGTTCAAAGTGTATTTGGTGCAAATAAAAAACTGTTCCCTTAGTTTGGATAATAGAACAAGAAAAGACAAATCATGTGACATTAGACAAATATTGTAACGATAGTTTAGGAAAAGTCTAAATGCATGTTACGAGAAATGACAATAGATCAATAGGAGTAGCAATAGCCACTCCCCAATACTAAATATAATTGTCCTTAGATAATAGAACAAACGGTCCAATTAATTAATGCATTTTGTGGTTGCAAAAATAGAATCACACAAAATATCATATTTGATCATGAAAGTATATTCCATTGATTCCATATTAATATTCATTTATATATGTGCCTAAAGTATGCCGGATAAGTCCTACAAAAAAATTAATTTGTTTTGCCTTACTTTAGATTGGCCTTAGATTAGAAGGATCTTGCCTGGCCAAATCCTCAAACAATATATACTCTGCTTTTATAAATATGAATGCTAGTCCTGCACCAAAAATTATATATATGAATGCTAGTATAGGTCATTTCGTACCATATCTAGTGAATTGTCGCTCCTATTCCGAAAACTGAACCTATCCAGAAAGATCGAGTTGTGTGGCTAAATCAAAACATTCATAATTAATTAAGCAAGTTAGGAAATATGAAAATGTAATACATGCTTATGTTGCTAAAGGAAGATAGCCTGCTTAAATTTAAATGAGGATTAAAATTTATAGACAAAGGTCAGTTATTTACGGGATTAAGTAATGCTTTATCTGGAGAATCATCCAGCAGTAACGTATTCGATTCATTATAGTATCCTTTCTCCGATGGAAGACTAGGATCATGCTTCTGCCAAATTTTCCTCAGATCCTTAAAAACCAGTTGCTTGTGCTTGTTTTCAAGAGTTTTGAAACTTGTTTCAGTGCAATGAGAAAGATCCTGCCATAATCAATAGTTTTTTAAAATTAGTATAGGTTGAAAGGATGAAAAATAGTAAAAGCATCAATCAATAAAGATTTGCCATTATTAGATCTGCAGTAAGTTACAACCTCATTTTATGTGCAAATCAAACACCAAGAATGGGTGGGAAAAAAAAAATTCATATGTTAAGTGTAATTTCCATGCAACGTCTCAAGATAAGGCACAGAAATACAACTGAAAAATTGAATAATCCTTAAAACATTGACACAAGTATGAAGTGCGCTATCTCAAAGTATATGACAACTCATCAAATCAATGTCAGCTATAACTCAAGAACAGGTCGCCAAAATCTCAAATAATATAGTATGCATGCTTTATAAAAGAATTTAATGAAACTAGTTCTCTTGACAAATTCGAGGATGAAGAACAAGAAAGTAAGAATTTAAAGATAAGTCAAAATTAAAGGGATTAATTGCTATATTACCCAACAAAAAAGCAACTTGTGTTTCATGCTTCCCATCAAATAATCAATGACCCTGTCGATTTTGTTCCTACAAAATTATAAAACCCAGAAGTAATCCGTTATTAATCAATACAGTACAGCTAATTATTGCTTACAATATAAAATATCTCAAAAGGAAAATGGGAGCAAATAGTCAATAAAAAAAGCAGACAAACTGAGCACAAAAGTCTTCACTTTTTTTTTTTTTTTTTTGCAAATGAACACACAAATTTATTAAGTGACATGTTACTAAAGATGGTTGAGGAGTAGTACTTGGTTCTTGAAGACCATATAACCACTTCAAATTTCTCGAAGCAGAAGTTCAGAAACTCCAGATAAAAAGGCCTCTTGAATACTGTAATGAAATATAAATAATCAAGTTATTATATCATGCATAGATAAAAAAAAAAGCCAATGAATGCGGCTACTACCACTAGAACAAGTAAAAGCTATGCGTGATTCATTAAAAACATAAAATATAATTAACACAATTAACCATTTCTCACTTGCTAGCCTAGCTATGATTGTATCAGCTTTTTCATCCTTTGGAGGAGGGGAAACAATGTCCACAAGCAGCCCATTTATATCAAGAACAAGTAACTTCTTCTTCAAACATCCAACCAAACTTCCTAGTAAGGAAGTCCTCATTGCTGTTATTGTCCTATCTTCTTCATTAGTTTCAACTGACATGGTTGACTCATCAGTAATATTCTTAGTGTTTTTAAAACCTTCCACTGGTATCCTAGAAAATACTATACTGCCTTGTGTTGCATTCGGCTCCATCTTATTTTCTCTCCACCTGATGCATGCAAAGTGGACTTAACGTTACCACACACACACTCACACACACACATATAAGTAGTGATGCTGCTGCTGTATAAGTGCAACAGTCTATTGGGAATAATTCAAGCTAATGCAAGTATCAATTAATTAAAGGTCGATAATCATCACAATCCTACCAAAGAAAAGGTAATGTTCATGTATGCTAAGAAGAGAAACTTACAAGGATAAGAGAAATAATAAGAATTTGAGACTGATAAAAATAAAACAAAATTGTAACAATAACATAAGAATTCTAGGAAGTTTGCAATAAGAACAGCAACATGGCAACTTAATAAAAAAGCATATGAAAAAAAAAAGAAGCTAACTACTGTGTCCGAAGTGCATGCACTTAATTCTCTTTAAACATGTACTACTTGCTTCATTTATTGTGTCCTTAGTGGGATTAGTTATCAAAATCCAAACGAAAAAACAAACACAGAACATGGTAGTGCAGAAATTTGAATAGACAACTACCGATGAACAAAACAAAGAGACTAGCAAATGAGTAAGATATATGGAGCTTCGGACTATGGAAGGGAGAAGGGAATGAAATGCAGATGAACAAATATAGAGAGAAATCGAGAAATGGAAAGCTCTTAGGGACCTTTCAGCTTCCAGTGTGGTTGGCTGTTGACTTAGAAGTTGAAGCAATTAAGCATGTAGATAAGCAAGAAAAGAAAAGGTTACGCATATGGGGAACTGAAAAGGTTTGTCTGCACAAGATGCAACAAAGCATGGAGCAAACTTTTTAAATAGAAAGTAAGGAAACTACCTCGAGAAAAAGGCAAGTAACAGAAGTGAGGAATGCATAGAAGAACAATAAGATCTGTAGGCCAAATTTAACATCAATTAACAAGAATTTCTCTTCTATAACTAAATAACATAAAATATTCTTTTATTTTTCAGATATTATAGACCGCGTTATATATGAAAAATACATATCCTGAACTGTCACAAACTCACAATTAATAAGCTTGTATCTACGATAAGTTATTAATTATTAAACAATGGGAGATGCGAAAAATAATGAAAAATACGGTTGAGATAATAAATGCGTAAATTTATAATATTAAATCTCATCAGTAACTAAAGGCTAAGGGCGACTATCATGAAATGCTCATGATACAGTATATAGTATATACTCTGCCAACTTATTCCTATACATGCTGCTATTTCCTGGTTCCACTTTTAACTTTCTTCTATGGAATTATTGTGTCCACGTACATTGTATTTCTAGTGTATCAAACTTGTGCTGATTTCCTAAAAGACAACTAAAGATGGATGGAGGGTACTAGTCTTATGCACCCAAATTAAATGGGATTGTAGACAATTACGGTATGTTTGATTTGACAGTAAAAATAGGAAATAAATTTTTCTTGATTTGGATATATTTGGTTGATGAGTAAAAATAAAGTATAAATTTTCAAGGATAAACTTCATATATAATTTTACATATAAAACTTATTTATGAAATTGTTATCTTACTTTGACCCTTCAATTAAACACATTTATTCATGAAATTTTTCACTCTATTTTTACCACATATCCTTAAACTATGTTTTTAACGTTGCTAATTAATCAAAGCCTCTACGTTGTTGCTCTTCGAGTTTATTTTAGTGTTTGCATTTATAAGTCTCTCCAGCTTTGTTGATTAATGATTGTTTTTTCGTTTTGGTTGGGGGAGGGGGAGGGGGAGGAAGGGAATGGGTTCCTATCAGTAGGTACCAACTCTACTGGCATTCGAACCCATATGCACTTGTCAAAAGGTGGATAAATTCATCAAAAAAATATTACTTTGACATATGAAGCTAACAATATATCTACATCATTCACTTTTAAGATGTGACGAGTGAGTAGAGTGAATAAGGATCATCATCATATTTAATGATGATAAAATGGATAGCGTAAGTGTATTGTTTTGTTGTCAAGGTAACGTTTTCCTAGAGTAGTGATTTTTTTTTTATGGGTCATGGTGAGTAGTGGATTTCGGGTGTGTCCTGTTAGGAGACCAAAACTGGGCCAACAAACAACAGCCACCCTACATCATATACAGGGCTTTTTTATCATTTAATAATTCATCCCAAGCCGTCCCCCAATTTGGTGGGCCTAGCTAGGCCTATTTATCAATTCTCTAGCCAAGAAACTGGGGGGGATATATAGGCTTTTCGTTTCTTCTTTTTAATGGGTTTGTGACTTTTTGTATTATTATTTGTTTTTGGTGAACTTTTTGTTTTCTATTTGGAACCAAATTAAAAACTAACTCGGTGAGTATTTTAATGCGAGTTATCTTTTTTTTTTTTGTTTTTGCTTTTGCCATGTTTAATGCAAGTTATGTGAGTTTAGGAGTTTGTGTTTCTTTTTATCGCCAGCATTCCATTGTGTTACCGAATGTTTTTGTGCTTATGCTTTTTGTTTTAGGTCATATTCTATTTTGATTTTTGGGGTCATATTTGTGCTTATGCTTTAATTTAGTCGTCTTTAATGTGTGGCATGGCCCATGCCCAATCCATACACAACCTGTCGGACCAATAAAAATCCTATTGGAGTTTGTGTTTACGTGGAGCAACATGTTTAGTGCAGCATTTGTTAATCCAAAGAAGAGAGAAAATAATAATAATCACAGGAAGAATTCATATTTCTTGCAATGCAGCCAATCTATGGAAATTTCTCATTAAAGTGGATTCTAAAGGAAAGCTTGCACAGACTCTGATATGTTTATTTCTACACATTTACAGTATAATATTTAATGATGTTTCAAATAGATATAAGAATATGACGTGCTCATCTCTACATTGATGTCAAAAATCTATTCAAAATTAAATTGATATCAACTATAAAATCTCATGATTAAACTGATTAATTACTTGGAAAAAAAAACACACTTTTAAAATGTCGCTATATTAATACGATGAGTCTATATCTTATTGTTAGACAAATATCTCTTATGTTAGTATGTTGTTCAACATTTAATGAATAAGATAACTTTCTATATATTCAGTACATATCTTATTTCATTAAATCAAATTCACAAAACGTAATTTTTGACAAAACAAAACTAACATATATGAAAGTAAATGAATATCTATTTTAAATTAATGAGAGTCCATAGTAACATAAAAATGATTGTTTTATTAGGCCATCTGAGATGACTAGATTAGATATTGTTCATAATACATTTGCTTTTGCTTTTGTCAGGTATCGGATGACTCAAGCTAAATGCTCTTCTTGGAACCAAATGCAATACACTTCACACGTTTGTGTCTTATTTGATTAATTGATTTTCATTCTGGTTTTGATCTGGGGGCACACCCATTTTTTTTCCCCTCTTTCAACTCCTTCCTTTCTATTTGCTTCCATTTACTTTGAATGTCGTGGTTAATCATATATTTTGCCATGTTCCTTAAGTTATGTTATTATAAATACAATTAATAATCTTATTATGTTACATATTCATAAGCAAAATGCTACACCATGGTGAGGGCAAGGCACTGAATTCTTATTCTGATAGATGATCTATCTCTGTTCAATAAATTGATTTTGCTTTTTTTTTAATTATTATTTGAAATTTGACGTTATGATATGATGAGCTTATGCAGCAAGTTGTACTGGAAGAAATAGCTAGCTATTACAAAAGGAGACTTTTTTTTCCCCTAGTTGATGATTCATGCTCTTGCTTTCCGTTGCTTAACAATAGGCCTCATCAGTCATCATGTATGTGGCAGTTTGTTGTGAAGAATTCTAATAAGGAATAAGGAAAGTGAAGATATGATTCAGGTGTGTGACCTTATAGAATTTCGATGATGTGTTTGCCTACATTTTGGTTGTTTCCATCTTGTTCTTAATTATATGTCTCATACTATTATGCTGGCTGATTTTCTAATTAGCAATTCCAATTCTATTGTGATTGCAGTCCTATTTTCTATTATTTGAACATTGCCGTTATTTTTGTTTAAGAATTTGGTCAGCAAAAACAAGCACAGATGATGACTTTACTAGCATTACCGTGGCCCAAAAATGTTGTAGTGAATGTACCATATGATCTATGTTATGCCCATAATTAGTTGTTTACCCCTTGAGTTAGCTAATTAGTTAATTAGGTCTATAAATAAGTCATTATTCTCACTTGTAAGGAGTTAGAAGATTGTTGAATAAAATATATTCCTTTCTCTCTTAGTTTTCTCTATTGGAATTGAAGATTAACTTGAAAACCTTACATTGGTGCTTTCATTAAGAGAAAACAAAGAGAGAAAGGAATACACTTTATTCATCAATCTTCTAATTCCTTACAAATGAGAATAATGACCTATTTATAGACCCAATTAACTAACTAACTTAAGGGATAATCAACTAACTATGCGCATAACAATCTCAAATGTGTATACAGTATAGAAGCTTTTCCATGTGATATCAACAATAACAAGCATAGATGATGACTTTACTTCAGAAAGCCACGATTATTCGGACATGAATGTTTCAGGGTTATTGGTAGTACGTCCAATTCCAATTACTAAGCGGGGCAGCAGGAGGTCAGATATGATTATGAAGCATGAAAGTTAAAACTTACCATCACACAAAATAGGAAAAATTCTTCCGTGCAATGGTGGGTACGTTGAAATAATGAATAAAACGGCCTGTCATGAATCCAGTACTCAAATCCTAGTTATCTCTTCCATGAAACTGATCGAGTACATAATAGTAACTTACATACTAAGCAAGAAATTTTTTTTAAAAAAAATAAAATAAAAAGTGATCTCTTTAATTCATTGAGAAGTTCAAAGTTCAAACCAATGAATTAAATGGAGTAAACTTTTTTTTTTATATATATATAGGAAATGGGGTTTTAAATATAATTAATTAAAATAAGAACATATACCATGATGTTATTCTCTAGCATAAACCCATTAGTTATATAAATCCATACATAGAAAAAGAAGAAGAAGAAGTATATATGTAATATGGAAAAGATATGGAGTTATAATAATTGTATAATTGGGTTGAGTTAATTAGCCGATAATGATTGACTCATTTAATTCCTCTTTCGCTTATACTTTACCATAATTTGAGTCTGGTGTTTAAGCCTTGTAAATATCTCTTTCAATGTTCGATAAATATAAAACCTTATATTGACCACGCATTAGAGCATGCCTCTCCCTTAATTTAAACTTTTCGAATGGAAAATAGTAGGATGTGTTGTGTAAGTAGAAAATTAAAAGAATGATTAACATATAAACTATGTTTGGTTAGAAGGTAAAAATGAGGGAAAATTTTTTATAATTAAGCTATATATGTAATTTTTCATATAAAACTCAATCATAAAAGATTTACCCTTATTTTAAGTACCAACCAAACATACCCATAAGAGAACGCGAGTTGTGAAACAGTTATATCTCCTTGTAAAAATGTATTGTAGGGTGGTGGTGATAGAAGATTGAATTTTTAACTTTACCTCTTTCATTAACCATTTTTTGAGTGATGTATGAATTGTGGCCATATAGAGATGATAGTCTTTAAAATATATTCTTAAAAGCATAGAGGATGAGATGAACATTGCCTGAAACCTTAGCAAAAATGAGGAAATTAAATCTATTTATGAAAATTTATCTCTTATTTTTATCTTAACCAAAGACACCAGTAGAGAGAAAAATAAAAGAAGAAAAATATTTAGTTATTATTCCAATGATTAGGTATCAAGCTTTATTATGTCAGCAATCCACTGCCCATCCACTACTTGTAAACAATACATGAGGGGAATAGGTAAGTTGCTATGAATATGATGCCTACCTCATGCATCGCCAAATGCCATACCGTGCTGGAGAGTGCACACCTAATTTAATTTCTAAGGACCGACAAGTCCGTGAAAGAGTTTGGACCACATATCAAATAATGCAAGTACCCAACCCATGCGTCTAGCTAGCTAATTTCTTCTTTCTTACTCTTATTTTTTAGAATAAACCCCAATTTAATCATCGAAGAAAATAAATTTGAATAAATTGATTCCTTAGAAATAAAAATATATTTTTTGGTTTTCTATGATTTAAAATATAGAATAAATTAGTCATTCTCTAATATTTTCAAAAAAATTTAGGACAAATTGATCTTAATACTTTTTTATTATATTTTAAAAATTACATGTTTGATCCTAATAATTTGTAAAATAGTTTTAACTGATCCCTCCTAAAAATATAAATAAGATAAAAAAATTTATCGAAATATGAAGGAGACTAACTTATCCTATATTTTAAATTGTAAATGATCACAAAATGTATTTATTTTCTTGAGGGATCAATTTATCCCGTACTATTGATGACTTCGAAAAACATCTTAATTTATCCAAGTTACTTAATACTAATCACATTTAAATTGAGCTATACTTGAGTAATTATGTTGAGAAATCAATTTAAATTCTCTTAGTTGATTTATTTAGTGAGTTGTGATTTTATGGGGATTTATTGGCGAAATATCTTTACTAATTTGATTTATTTGCAGAATAAGAAATGCATAAGCAGTTGTAAATTGAATAGATAATTAAAAGAGATTTGCACTTGATTTTTAAAGCATTTGTCAGAGATTCTATTTTTAAATTGAAGATTTAATAATTTCATTGTTTGAATCCACTGTTCTTGCATTAGTTTGAGTGCCTCTGCACCCACCTCCATTGTTAATCACGACCCAAGAGCAAGGGAGTCAATGCGCCAGCAGGGGTTGGAGTGTACCAGGACCAAGTGAGCCGTGGATATGCATCCAGAAGGGCATTAAAGTTTTTTTTTTTTTTTTTAATTATCTTATATTCAGTTTCACTTTTAAGCATAGTAATTAAACTCGGACCGGACTGGCCGATTCGAACAGGAAACCGATGAACCGGTTCCTGGACCGGTCCGATTCTTGCATTGGATCGGTTAAGCATTTGATCCAGTCAAAGCTGGGTTGAATCGGCCAAGCCGCCTCTAAACCGCGCCGACCGAACCGGAAGTGAACCGCATGCACACGTGGCAATCCATGAAAAATCATTGAGAAACCAACAATTAGCAAAACCTGGAGTCGATCCTAGGAGCAACAGGGGAAGGAGTGCGCTGCATGACCATCGTGCCAACTTTGTGTTTATTATATATTATGTGTTTGATAATATATATAGTATAATTAGATGGTTTATTTTTAAAATATGCTGATCAAAAGTGCCACCAATGAGATTCGAACCAAGGACATGCAAGCAACATATATCGGGAAAGCATGGCTACCACTAAGCCATATGCTTGGTTGCTTCTTGATGTATCATTAGATATATATGTTACATATTAAATTGTATTAAATTATAATTTTACATATTTATTTAATTAAATTCGATTCAACTGGTTGAACTAGTGACCCACCGGTTGAACCAGTGACCCAGTAATCTAGTGCCTTGACCGAGTCAATCACCGGTCCGGTTTTAATTACTATGCTTTTAAGGATATAAACAAGTAGTTTTTAGTTCCTTCGGGGAACACTTTTTCACTTTTTAGTTCTAAAGTTCTTTCTTCTCCTATGTTTTTAAACTCTCACAGGTGTTAGGAAGATGGATTCTTAAGAACCATTTTGTACCTTTTATTGTTATTTGAATTTCCTTTTTATTTATTCCTTATTTTCTAACTATCTTAATGTTGTTCTTAGTTTGGCCTCCCATTAACTAATATACAATTTTATATTGTTGAAAGAGATTTCACTTTATAAAATAAGTCAAACTATAATTTAACATATGTTAAAGTAGTTAGAGATAGAAGCACTTATATATGTGGTCTTTATGAATTCTTATTATTTGTTCTTAGGATAAATTTAAAATAGTACGAAAGATTGCCTATTTTGTTTATCCTAAGAGGGTTGTAGTGGTGAGTTCATACTATAACTATTAGCGATGAGTAATTCGACTCAGAATAAAGTTATTAGAAAAATACTTTTACAATTAGAAAGTTCAATTCAAGAAATTTTGATGAAATCAACTCCTTATATAAGTCTTCCATCTGTATTTCTCAAAAATTTAATTATAGTTTTCTAGTTTCTTTTTAATTTGGATTAAAGCATTCACCTATTTTATTTACAATTCTCCTAGATAGTGAATTACTCAATTGAATTGATACTTGATTTTAATTCTATTGGAAATGATACTTTATTCACTCTTTATTACTTGAGATCCAATATACTTGTCAAAATCCAATTTTTAAAAATTGGCTATCAACTATATTCTTAAAAGACCAACTTAGGTAATCACTCAATTTTTTATGTTGAAGTTAACAGTATCTTTGAGTCAGTTTTCAAGTGAAACGGGACTAAATTATTAAAGATTCACTCGTACATCAGCTCACCAAATTTTGATACATTGAGCCACTTAATTAAAAAGGAACTTATTATATATCATTTTGTTTTCTTTTCTCGAAAAATAAAAGTAGCTTAAGCTTTTGATATATTTGATCTTTGAAAATTACAACTTTTATTTAAAAAGTTAAATATTTTTTCAGCTAGAGTTTAATTTTTATGTATTGTCTGTGTAAAATAATTTTACACTAAAATTTATCAATTAGGTGATTGACTTTTATACCCACTATCTCAAAAATAAATCAATTTTACTTATGTGGTAACTCAAAGAGCTACGAAGGAGGGAAGAATGAGAGAGAAAATTGTGGAGCAAAACTCAACTTGAAGAAAATGATTCATGTTATTCATGCACGGGAATGAAACCAGTATTTATACAAGAGAGTTTGGAGAGAAAGGATTAGCTACTTCTAGTGTATCGTAACATATCAGCCTAAGTAACTCTCTAACTAACTAATGGAATTTCCCACATCATTTGTTGTAGAGGCTTCATGTATCATTGAGTCATCCGCGCCTGAGGACGCTGTGATCCCCCCCCCCCCCCAAGGAAGCTGGTGGCTGGTAAATATCCAATAAGCCAAGCTTGAGGAGGAAGGAAATGAACGCTTTGAAGGGAAAGGCAACAATGAGTTGCATTCTTTTGGTGGATAGGTGTCTTAGCTTATAGTGCCATAGGTTTTCTCGGTCAATGGTTGAGGCAACAGTGAGTTGATTAATGGAGGGTAGGGGTAAGGTATTTAGGTAAGGGGGATGTGGCTATCATCAAATGATACAATCCATTGATCACCTTACCCGAACCGATCATCCTCTTGGAGATCATATCCTGTATAATGCATGAGTTATGAGTGAAGGTCAGTTAACAATGCAAAGAAGAACAAAGCTTGGAAATGGACACAAGGTTCAAAGAAAAATTTGGTATGTAAAGTACATTATGCAATACAAGTGCCTCAGAGAAAATAACAGTTCTTACGGTGCAAGTGGTGACAGTGTTATCATTTGGCATTTTGACATAAACTGGTTCTATTTTGGTGTACGAAGTGAAGAAAGCTTTGTTTTAGCATACGTGATCTGTTGCTCTAGAATCAAATATCCATATCTAATCTTGAGCTATTGACCTAACAGACATTACAAAAGAGAATTTACCAGATTGGCTTGAAGTGGAGGTTGAATTAGCAACAGCTAGCAATTGAGTTGGCAACTCCTATCTTAGAGGTGGTGATGTGGTTTGCTGAGTGCTGTTGTGGCTGCATCAGTTCTGATCTTTGCAACAAAGCCGTTTAGCTATTATATTGATCTTGAGTGAGAATTTAACTTGGAGCAGTATGATGACATTCTTCGCTATGTGATTCATCATCCTTAGTGCCACGTTCATCAATCTTCATGGTGCTAGTCACTGAAGAATTCCTGAACTTAGGAAATATTCCAAGTTTCTTGTAACATGTCTCTATAGTGTGGCCTATCTTTCCACAATAGGTACACACTTAGCTTACACCTATACCTCTTCCTCTGGCCATGGTCCTAGAGCTAGCCATAGCATTCACAAGAAACCTCGCTTTATCTTGCATCATATTTGGAATTTGCCTCTCTTGTTGGAGGATCATGACAAACACTCGATTTGATGGAGGAATTGGATCCATGGTAAGATCTGAGATCTCACAGATCCGAAATCCTCATTCAATTCACTTAAAAATTGAAGGATATAATCTTGCGCTCTATACACACTTGGATTCCTAGTGGCTACACAAACACACTTGATTGAGCATGAGCAGTTTGAAAAAGGTCTATAATTCTCAAGTTCTTCCCACAAAGCTTTCAATTCAGTGAAATATTCCATTATAGTGAACGTACCTCGCCTTAAGCCATATAGTTCTTACTGTAACTCCAACATCTGCATCATATCTGCCTTGGAGAATCTCTCCTTCAGATCCTTCCATACTTCAACTGAACTTTCGATCGGATCTACATTGCGAATAATGGAAAAAGATATGGAATGCATCAACCAAGAATGCACCATGTTGTTACATCGTTCCCAAGCTCCATTGAGTGGATCGAAATCATCTAGCATCAAAACCGATCGATCAAAAAATCTGAATTTCTTCTTTGAAACTAAGACTCGTTTCATTGATTTGGCCTATACCTGATAGTTTGAGCCAATTAGAACTTTCTTCACAAGAATTTGCGAAGGATTTTCATTCGCATGAAGAAAATAAGAATTCTCAGATTTCTGAAATGGATCCTCATTTTCAACGTGATCCACGATAGCTCCATGATTGTTTGAAGCCGCATTGTGGTTCTTGCATGCCATTGGAAGTGTGGCAGAGCTCTCAATAATGAGAGCTCTAATACCATCAAAGAACTACGAAGGAGGGAAGAATGAGAGAGAAAATTGTGGAGCAAAACTCAACTTGGAGAAAATGATTCATGTTATTCATGCATGGGAATGAAACCAACATTTATAAGAGAGTTTGGAGAGCAAGGATTAGATACTTCAGGTGTATCCTAACATATCAGTCTAAGTAACTCTCTAAGTAACTAACGGAATATCCTGCGTCATTTGCTATATAGAGGCTTCATGTATCATTAAGTCATTTGCTGAGCCTGAGGATGCTGTGAGTAACATCTTATTGAATATTAATGTAAAATTATTTTATACCATGCTTATAAATTAAACTCTATTATTTATGTGCAAAGATTTTGAGTAAAATTATGTAACCTTTTGCTTATTAAATAATAAACACAAAATACATTTTTTTTAATAGATAACTCCGTTTCAATTTTTCATTGTTAAAAGTATCAATTCTTCACATATTTACGTACCTAATCATAAAATATGCAAATTGGGGATGGGGAAATTAACCCTCACTTTAAGAATTATCATTAAATTAAAGCCAAAATTCATTAACTAAGTACACGTAGCCACATCTAAGTTCAGCCAAAATAAAATCATTAATCATCAAATTTTAATTAAATGGAAGATATTAAGCAATCTGTACCAACAGCGAAAATATCATTATTCATCCCTGACTTTAAACTCCTAGTTGAAGAATCAGAATCATATCCTATAAAAGCATAAAGATCATATGTCAAACCTAATTAAGAAAAAGGTTACATTATAACGAGTTTATTTATCTATGGTTGTTTATATTACCTTGAAAGCATTTGGTTAGCAAGTTCACTGGCAGTCTTATTTGACCAAATCCTTAAAGTTAATTGGTGATGACAACAAAATAAGTTCAACCAATTAATCTAACTAGTTACTTTGCAGAAGGATCACTGGGATCATGTGCATTTAATGCACGCCATGATTGTAGATTCACATGCTTAAGTAGATACATTGTTCATCCCTATTGGAGGTATGCAAGATATGATGCTTTAGGTAATGGCTCCCTGGTGCATCTTTCTGCATAAAAGTTACAACAAAGCCGCGTGAGTATTGTGGTCCAAGCTATATAGTTGGGGAACTAATTAAGAAGTGGTTCTGAATCGAATCTGACAAAATGGGCTTTAATTTGTTCGTGGATTGCCGTTTCTGAAGCAAAACTATATCTATATATATATATATATATATACACACACACACACTCTCTCTTCTAATAAGCATATTTGTTTACCCCTTTTAATAATTTGGTTATTCTATCTTTGTGAACCCCAAGGGTATTCCTTTCCCTGCTCATTATTAACACTCACACAAATATTAGAAACTAGCCTTTCCCTGACATTAAAAGAGATTAGGCCAAGCATGTTATTCACTCTCTTACAACTCTTATAATGAGCTTCGCTTTTGTAGGAATTATTATTGAGTTTAATTTCTATCTACTAATTTTATATTCAAAGTATATAGAAATTAAACTCTTTATTATTTGGTATCATTGTACATATACAATTCAATTTGTACATTTAACTCCTTTTTTTAAAAAAAGAAAAATCCCATTTTTGGCTCCCATTAATGTGCTCAATTTTTAGTTTGGTTCATTACTAATCAATCGCACAATTTACTCCTTCATTAGTAACGGTTTATATTAATTCACTTTTTTTAGGTGAATTAATGATAAATTTCATGACTTTAATTTCTATGTATTAACTATTGAAAGTAATTTTTCATAGCTAACCAATCGAAATGAAAAAAAAAAGAGTCAAACCACAATGAATTAGAATAGTTACTTGGGCACCCAAAAAAAAAAGAATAGAAAAAGAATAGTTACTTAATATGATTTTACATTTTTAAAATTTTTAAATTAAAATTATTTTGTATTATCAATACATAAAAACTAAACTTATATTTTAATGACAAAAAACACTATTGCAATGCCTCTTAATTGCGTGAAGAATTAAATAGGAACAACTGCACTGCAAAGGATCAAACAAAGAATAAACACATTAAAAGACCATAATGGAATTCTGAATTTTGTCATTTTATTTTCAAATCACGTCTTAAATAACTAACAACTATATATTCTACTTTGAACGGTTACAGTGGATACCCTTTTTTTTGTATTAATTGTTCATACAATTTGATAGAGGTATTAGTTAAGTAAAATCCCTCTAAAGTGGCAGCTTTAGGATTTGGGGCGTTTGTGTAGCTCTGCCTGTATGATTTTTTTCAAGTGCTTAAGTTGGATTTCTGAATATTTTTAAGGGAACGCGCCACTCTCTCGAAATAGTACTTATTAATAAACAGGGTTTTAATCAATCAAAAAATAAACAGGGTTTTAATGAGTGCCTTTATTCTCTAGGATGTCAAAATGATAATTCTTAAAACTTTTTAATACAGCTATTATCTTAAAAATTCTCATTCAGTGTCCAAATTTATTTTTTCTCTTTTGTCCCTGTATTTAATAACACAACTAAAAAAAAGTGATAAAATGATATAGATAAATTGAACATATTTGGCAATTACCATTTGTAATCAATCATAAATGGGCCATTTCAAATTATTTTCTTCCCTCTCTAAAATTGCAAATGCCAATCATCTATGTTTGAAATCTCAGTCGAGAATTGTATTAGTGTATGGCAATAAATACCAAAATTGGAAATGATTTTGTTGACGGAGTTGCGAAAGTGACTATCAAACAATGCTATCATGGCTTTTATATCAAATAAAAGGGTAAATAAATGTAAAACAATGGGTGAGACAAAGAGAAAGAAGTGCTTTATTAATGCATTTTGTATGATAAAAGTGAGTTTTGTTCATGCTATGAATCTTCTTTATTTTACTTTCTCATTCCTATCAATTTATTATGTGTTGGTTTCTTTCTTTTTTTGTGTTCACGTAACTTATCTTTGCCATTTTTGTCTTTGTAATATTATTTATGTTGCTATTCTTTATAATAGTGATAGTAAAAAATATGTTGCATGATTCACTAAAGGAACTGTGTTTAGTTTCTATGCAAGGGATTTTTGAGTGGATATGTCTTTCGTTGTTCCCAAACCTTTTAAGCCTATGTATTAGTCTTTTTCATCTTTTCTTCTACATGGTTCGTTCTTCATTTTTTATTGTTCTGATGGTTTCACAGAGTTTCCACTCTTTTCTGGTCAATTCTCTCAGGCTTTTGAGTATAGCATCTCCATTTATAGAGGTCTTCCTTTATAACCATTGCATTTTTTAATTTTTAAAATGTAAGATAATAATGTATATGTCGAGTATCTCTTTAAGCTTTTCTTCTTCATTAATATTGACGGAGAGAGAAATTAAAACACTAGGCGTAAAAACAAAAATAAATAAATATAAAAGGCAAGGAAGAAGAATAAAAACAAAAGGATGAAAGGCAAAGAGGATCCATTGATTATTTACTAATGGCTAGAGATTAAGCATGATGTGGGTCAACAAAAGACCGAAATGTGAACTTGGTTCATAGAGTCTAATAAAGAGGAAATTCAACAAACCTGACCAAAAAAGAGAGGTGCTTAGATGAAAAATGGTTATCAGGCAAAAATTAAATATGATATACATGTATTGAGACACATGTTTAGTAGAAGAAAGTGAATAACGCAACATGTTCCACTTTGATATTAGTTCAAAGAATGAAAGATCTATCCATCAAATTGGCATCAATATTTCTAGCAATTGAAGTGGTTATGATGATAGGGTGGCCGTGCACCTTTTCTTGGAACACAATTTCCTTAGCAAGATGAAAGAGAAATGAAAAGGATGAATATGTGTGTGGATAGAGTGTTTGAGTAACAATTTTTGAATGAAAAGCAAAAATATATTTTTTCAAATTTCAAGAGTGGAGTAATTGAGTTACATAAATAACATCTGTACTTTCTCAAAAAAAACAAAACTGCACACTTAATAATATGATAGTTATTTTCATTAACTTAGTAAAATTGTTTGTTTAACCTTGTTAACTACTCTTACTAAAATTGTTTCCGGGATAAAAGCAGAAAATGGAAAATTGGACATCAAATGGGACAATTCCCTTTATTGATGTACTAGTAAATAGATAGGCACTTGCATGCTTATCAATCTATATTTTTTTATTTTTATAATTTCTTTCACTTTTTTTTAAAACTTATTTCATTTATTTTTATAACTTCTTCCAACACCTATGCATCAAGAGTATTTTAGGAAATAGAAATTTTGGACACCAAAAAAACTATTTTCTTTATATATAGTATAGACTAGTGAATTGACAGGCACTTGCGTGCCTCTCAATCCACATTTTTTTTAAAATTTTTGTAGTTACTTTTAATTTTTTTAATATATTTTATTTATTTTTGTAACTTTCTCTAACTCCTTATGCATCAAGATTATTTTAGGAAATAGTAATTTTGGACACCAAATGGGGAATTTTGGACATCAAATGGATTATTCCCTTTATATATAGTATAAATAACTTAGTAAAATTACATGTTTAACCCTGTTGACTGCTCTTACTAAAATTATTTCAGGGATAAAAGGAGAAAATAAAAAATTAGACACCAAATGGGACAATTCCCTTTACTGTATTGTGGATTAAAGAGCGATGCTACACGTTGCGAAACTTTTTTAACAAAAAATGTGCAAACGCTTATCGCACGGTGAGTTAGCGGTTTCTTAACAAATAAAAAATGGAAAAAATAAATAAAAACAGAATTGACGGTTTGAATTATTCGCGCTTCACGCATGGTCGTTTTCCATCCATCAAGAATTATACCTCAATGAATGCACTTAAAAGACTCGTCAGAAAAACCTTAACGAATATTACATTCTTATATAACACGTATATTTTTATTTCTAACACAAAATGAACGTATCATTTATCATCTGTATACATATGATTTGCAACTTCCTACACAAAAACTACTTTATTGGCTAAATTTAATGTAGGTCAAGATTAAAAAACAGATACCATAGTATATACTATAGGAGCCTTTATGGGGTTTGCTTGGGTTGAAGGCGGTTTGGACAGTTGGGAATGCTGGTCACATGAATATACATTAATTGTTGTGTCACATTCGATGGCAAGAAAGTCAACAAATTAATGAGCGCTGCCTGAAAACTTTTTAAGATTTCTTTTTTATTTTTCTGTATATTGTGGGCTTAATTTGTATGTATGACTTTAGCGCATCATTTGCATTATATGATGATAGAATTACAATGTAGGTGGGCATAGTGATAAGATTTATTATCGTGTATGCGTTTGAATATTATATGTACCTCATTTTTTTATAATTTCTATTTTTTTCCTCTTGTAATATTTTCTTTTGCATATAACTTTAATTCTATTCAACTATGTCTTTTTCAAAAAGGAAAAGATAATTTTTAGTTTCTTATGGGGTAAAATAAAATAGAATTAAATATGAGTTGGTGTTAACACTAAAAAATTACTAAGCGGGCCGCACAAACTGTGAATGCAATTGGGTTGCACTTACCATTTGCTTGTTTTAATAGGAAAATGGAATAAAGAAAATGAGTTTAGAGAAAATGGAGAGATTTTGTAGTTTTCTTCTACTTGAATGTGAAAATAAAACAAACAAGAAAGAAAAATTTAATAGTAAGATTAAAAAAATTATTTTCTCTCCACAATTAACATCTTAAAAACCTAGAGGAAATTGTTATTATTCGGAATAGAAGTGGTTATGAGAGATAGTGCCCCCACTACCAACACATGTTTAGGGATAGTTTTCGTGAGGTTCAAAGTTGAACTACCGAAGACTATCGAATATTTAAGGGGGAACGATTCAAGAAAAAAAAAAAGAGGATACATCACACACCTTGACAACTCTTGCAAACTTTATCTTTCAGTTGATTATTTTTTCTTTCCTTCTCATAGCTCGGTTTTTGTTGTAGTAGAAGTTTTTCCAAGTCTCTGTCATGCTTTGGTGTTGAAAGTATTGTATTGTATCTTATCAATAATGCATTTTCACATTGGCTTCTCCCCAAATCTTGTTCCTAAAGGGTATTTCTTTGGATTTTGGAGAGGAATAGAAGGGAGGGGAAGACTTGTAATATAATTTTACACTATAAATCCTTTTTTCCCCTCCCTTATCCTCTAAAATCTAAACTCACAAAATATACCCTAAAGTATTTGGAAAACTTATAATCAAATGATAGATTTCTCTCCTCAACGTAATCTCTTACTGTTATTGGAATTAAAGCGGATTTTTGTTGTTGGCTTTGTTTTTATTATTAACTTTAGCCAAACCAAAATTCACAATAACAAGTGGCCACTCAGATCAAATTATGAATTCAACTCTGCTATATGATACAAGAGCAAAACATCTGAATGAGTACGAAATGAAGTTGGCAAATATTTATTTGATAAAATAAATAGGAATCAGTGGTGGAATTCAATTGAGAGAGTCCTGTGAGATATTTAACTCGTTAGAACTGATAGTTACGAATTTAGTTTCTTTACATTGTTCAGCTTTTCCCTTGTGGATAATACACAAGCTACGCAATACTCTCTTTATTGTGGTTCACGATCCATCCGACTCAATAATTGCCCTGGCTAATTATTGGATAATTAATTGAGTTGAATCCAAATTTAAGGGAATAATCAGTTAAACGATTAGATCAATTGATCAAATCCACAAATACTTCAACATCGATTCTATCATGCAATTTTTTTTTTATTAATTTAAAGTGAGAAATTTTGTCACAGAAAAGTTTTCCCTCAAATTTGTCATCAATGAAAGTTTTTCTTTTTCAATCAAGATGTTCTCCTTTCCATTATTTAACAAATACTCTTAAAATACTCGTTAACAAAAACACATGATTAAATCACATGTCAACCATATAAGATAAGAATCCAATATTTAAATACTCTTGGCTTTCAGCAGCAATGCACTCATTTAACACCGGGATGCGTGGTTATTGAAATATAAGAATAAGCAATATATAATACCATAAACGATATCATTCAATACCTACAAAGATGCCTTCGTCTCTGACGGAGCCATTTTCTGGTCGTCAATATCGCTGTTCTCCTGGTCTCGGTACAAGATTGGGACCCAACGGGTTTGACAAAGAAGAAAATGAAGAAGACTCAAAATTGGATCATAAATTTGAAAAGAATGTCGTATTAACTGATTTATTTTAAGTAATATCTCTTCCTTCTCCAATTATGTTTGTATGTGTTTTATATTTTCTGCTATGATTGAGATAAACTCATAATCATGGCTAAAAATGTTTGAGGGGCCAATACAATGTTATAGTATATCTTATTATCTTCTTAATCATCAATTCTCCTAATTGTAAATTATACTCAAACTGGTATGAGCTGGAGTTTATACAACATTCAATGACTTTTAAATATATGTAAGACAGATTTTAAATTAAGAGATTTTTTATACATACTAAATAAAAAGATTTATCATTTCTTCACAAATATATTTAACAAATAAAGTTTAATGGTTTTTTTTCTTCACAAATTAAATAACAAAAAGTCTTAAACTTAATATATACTAGTGAATTTTACTCTCATATAACAAGACAAGTTGATTTTTAATAATCCTAATAATAATGTTTTTTAACATATATATATAATATAATATAATATAATATAATGTTGCAACAAATTTTGGGGAGGCAGTTGTTCCCCCAAAGTTGTACTAAGTTCCGCCATTGACTCATGGTACAGAAAATTTTAAAATTATATCTTTTTAACAGAAAATTATATCTTTCCTGTATAATGAAAGTATTAATTATTAATTATTTTTAAAAAAATATGAAAAGTAACTTTTATGGCAGATAATTAATTAGTTTTTTATTTATCAATTGATCGTATAATATTATTATACGAAATTGTGCAAAGAAATTAAACTCATGAAATAATAAATTTTGTATAGTTTTCATAGCCAGAAGTTTAAGCTTTAATTAAGTAATTAAAGTTATAGTAGATAGAATAAATTCAACGCCGCTTTATAAAGTGTTGTATAGGTCTGAAGTATATTCTCTGGCATTACGTCAATTCTCAAAATTAATATTTTTTAGAAAAAATATTATATTTAATTACTTATTATTTTCAGCTTAAAATATGTAAAAAACGAGTCAAACTCTAAAAATTGATTTGTTAAAACAAATTTAAAAAGCTTCCACATTTTGTTCCGAAACGAGATTCAATTCAAATGATCAAGTCTGACAATTTGAAATTAAATTATAAGCACGTTTTTCCTAAAAATGAAAGTTCAAACTATATATTTATTTATTTGATTTGCCAGCAAACTTCGTTCACTTGGCTCATTATGTCTATTGCAATCATTTGAGTTTGAATTTTGATATTTTGATTATCTTTTCAGTGTAGATTATTTAAAAGTGGAATTTAATTTTGACACACTTGAAAATCTAAAAAAAATTTATATTATTATTTAATTATATATTGTCACATTAGATATCATCGTATTTATTCTATTTATTTTATAATAAATATCACTGTATTTTTTTAATACATAAAATAGTAATTTAAATACAAAATGCAAAATGGAGTGAGTAAATTTTTCCCCTTAAAATTGGGGTGAAATAATTTTTTATTTTTTTATTATTGAACTTCCAAATACAATTAACAAATTTTTGGGTAAAAGAATTTTTAAATATAATTTATCTAATCAATGTACTCGAGACTAATGTCACTTATTAAAGAATTAAAAATAGAATTTTATGCATTGGAAAAAAATAAATTTTGATATCTGAGTAATTCTACACATCTAAAAAAATATGTACAAAGTTTATGATAAAGATTACAGTGATTGTTGGATGAAATGAAATTATATGACCTACCTATTTATTTAAAAACTAATGATATCTTTTTGAATATAAAACTCTGGATAATTTTCTGATTGTGTATTATTTTTCTTACACAAAACGCAGTTAAAAACTAGAACATTTTAAAACTTATATATATTTTTTCTTAACCATTACCCAAGGAAATTGGTTTGCCCTTAAAAATTTATTCATATATTTCCTTAACCATTTTCTCCACGCTTAGCACATGCATTTTTTTTCTTTGGGTCTGAATCTAATAGTAGTACACGTATTTTGAAACGTAGGATCATAGGTTGTTTCCTCGGTTGGTGTTTGGCACCTGGTAGCCGTATAAACAGCACGGATCATCAAATTCCAACCTCCATTCTCTCTCCATCTCTGTGTTGCTGACAACCGCTAAGTCCTTTCCTTACCTTAGCTTCACCTGAACCTTCCTTCCTTCACTTTCCTCCAATTAACCCCTCACACACAAACACACACACACCCCTCTTTCCCTCTCTTATTATCATTACACACACACACACACACACTCTCTCTCTCTCTCCCCCTCCCTTTTGCATGCGCTTCCGTTACCAAAAATGGGCAACCTTTGCGCTATCCTCAAACACAAACCTTTGCCACCAACAAACACCAAGAATAACTCGCGTTCATCAAACGCTGCTTCCAGCAACCGCTGGTCGCGGGCGCGGTCCACGCGGAAGGAGAAGTTCGATGATGCAGCGATTCGAGAACAGGCCATAGCTGCTGCCATCTTGTTCAAGCAGCATCAGCAGCAGCAGCTGCTACAACAGCAGAACGGTGGTTTTGATCGGTCGACTTCTCTAAGGTACCCCAATGGGTCTTCCAAGAAGAATAATGCTTTGCCTAGAAGCTCTAGCTCAAGGGCTAGGTCCCTCACTGACCCTTTGCTCCAGCCTCATCAGCTTGCGAATAATCAGGTTTGGTTTCATGAGTGTCCCTTCAAAAACTAGTAAAAAGAAAAACATTAGTTACCATTTTTAATTATGTGGGCTTTTTATTATTATTATTATTGTAAAGGATTGAACTTTTGATCATGCATTAAAACAATTGCATGATCTGTTTTGTTTTTGGGTTCAATTTGTTTTTGCATTAAAACATTAGTTACCGTGTTATATTTATTTCAGCTAATATTGTAAATTTTGATGATTTAGTCTAGCTTTGGATTTGGAGTAACGGAGTCTTTTTTTTCTTTTCCTGATGATCAATTCTTTTTTTTTTTTCCATAATAACATGGTTTGATTTTGTGGGGGTTCTTATGATGTGGACAGAAGGCTATGTTTCTTGTTGGTTTATGCTATTTAGGACAGTTTTCATTTTTTTAATGAATTGAAGTCTTCCTTCTAACCATGGCCTTGAAATAATTAAGATGGATTTTTCTGATGATGATGAAGTTTATTAGACTTATAGGAGGTGTTGAATAAAATGGAAAGAATTCTGGGGTCATCGATCTGTTCAAAACAGTGATGGGAAACATAAATAACGTGTTTGATTTACATTCTCTTCTCTCGGTTCAAAGTATAATTGTTAAGTCATGTGTTAAAAGCATAATATATGGGCGGCGTGTGCTACAGGTTTTTATTAAATACGAATTTTCTTCAATAATGATGTGTTTAACCCTTGAACGAAGGAGGTGATGTTTGACCTTTTGAAGTGTTTTTTACTGCAAGTTGGGTATAGCTTTGAAGGTAATCTTGTTTTGGTTTCTTCTTGTCACAACAGAGATATTTGTTTCTAAAATAATGATCGAAATCCAGAATCTCTGATTGGGGCTGTCAATGACTGTGTACTGTGTAGTGTCATTTTCGAAATGGAAAATATATATAAAAAAATTATAGCTTCTTTGGTTCTGGTTGTGTTGCATAAAACGGGAACCAATTATTTTTATTTATTTATCCTTGCAAGTAAGAGAGTGAAAAAGAGGCCTGTAATTTGTTTTTAATTCAAATAATTGGAGTTTTTCATTTTGTCCTTTCCCTATTGCCTTTATTGCTGTGTTTTCTGTAGCTTATATATGCAGATTTTCAATTTGACAGGGTATAAAGGTTGATGATCTTGAGACCAATCATTTTGTCCTTGTTCATGGAGGTGGCTTTGGGGCCTGGTGTTGGTACAAAACTATAGCACTTCTAGAAGAAGCTGGTTATAAAGTAGCTGCTATCGATTTAACTGGCTCTGGAGTTCATTCATTTGATAGTAACAACATTACAAGCCTGTCACAATATGTTGAGCCACTTACTGACTTTCTTGAAAAACTTCCTGAAGGAGAAAAGGTGCTTATTTGATTTCTTTCCCATCAGTTATTTGATTTCTTGCCCATTTTATAACTGATGGACTCTTGTATCTTTTTATTATATATCTCTGTTCGGTGTGTTAAACTATTCAGGGATGTAGAATTGTTTTGTAGTAAAGGAAAATTTATGTGGTAGATCTATGGAGGCAATTGGGTTATGGTCTGTTTGAACTCTCTGATTAGCAAAAATTAATGTATCTTTCCTGTAATTGCTTAGGATATGTGGGGAGTGGGGGCATTCTTAATAGGATTGCAGTTGTCTGATGTCTCTGTTTTGTTCTTTATATTCTTTTGAGTTTTGCTGGAATCAATTTAGGTTGGTGTAGATATAGATGGAATTGATTGTATTTGGAAACAGAACATATACTATATTTATTGCAGTGAAAACCACTTTGGTGAAAAAGTATACATACACTCCTGTGTGGACCCTATCATCCTGATGATTTATTATTGGGCCATTTGGCATTGTTGCATGCAAGGATGCTATATTTGGGTATCACAAAATCTACTTCCAGGAATAGCTCTTTGCAAAATACTCCTTTGATGTAATTCTTCCTATTTTTATTGTTGTTTTGCAGGTGATCTTGGTTGGACATGATTTTGGTGGGGCATGTATATCGTATGCAATGGAGTTGTTTCCTCACAAGATTTCCAAGTCAGTCTTTATTGCAGCAGCAATGCTAACTAGCGGACAAAGTACTCTCGATATAATTTCTCAGAAGGTTTTCCATCTCCTGCAGCCATTAATATTGATACGTCTTAATTTTCACGTAATCTATGATTTGAAATCTATGAACCTCTATCAAAATTTACAATAAACTTGAAATAAAATGGGCAGGTGAGGCGATGGCAACTGCAAGTCATGGTAGTTATTTTATATTCTGAATTTTGTTTTTAGTTGTTTGAACCAACAAATTATGGACACAGGTGATTGAACCCTTTTCCAAACATTCTGGTATTCTTAGTTACCTCTTTGTGCTTGCCACGAGTCTTTGTCCATAATTTGATGATCACTGTCTTTTGGCCTCACTTTGACAATTTTTCAGATGCATCTGATGATCACTGTCTTTTGGCCTCACTTTGACAATTTTCTACAATTCAGCAGATTTTGGGATTACCCCCCTCATTTGAAAGTTGAACAGCTATTTGCTAGTTGTGCTTGTGCTTTATGGCTGGATGATTGTGCATAAGATGCATCAACTTTATGCTAAACTAATGAATTTGCTATCTGTATAAGGTTTCTTTTAAAATTAGAATATTGACTCCTTTGGAGAAGAATGTGTACATTTTAAAAGGGACTGAGATTGAGAACAGAGAAGGAGAGTGTCATAATTATTTTATGATTTCAGTTGTCGTTTGCAATGCAGTTACATCATTTATGAATATAGAGTTATTGTGTCCATTTAGTGATGTTTTCTTCTTTGCCATCTGTTGCAGGCAGGTTCAGATGATCTTATGCAACAAGCTCAGATTTTTTTGTATGCAAATGGGAATGATTGCCCTCCCACTTCTTTTGATCTGGACAAGTCATTGTTGAGGGATTTGTTATTCAACCTGAGTCCCACGAAAGTAAGCTGCAATATACATGAAAATGCTTCTTCTACCTTTATAAAAATGGGTCTTCTATTTTTGTCTATGTTTTGGGGGCAGGGGATGCTTGCGCTTTTACTCGTTATTTAATATACATACGCTGTATTACGACACAGAAGCAACATATATGAGCTCTTGAAGTGCTTGTTCATCTCTGGGGCCAAAGTTAAGATGCAATTACTTAAAATTGCAGGGAACTGGTTTATTGAATGCTTCATAATTTCAAATTGATAGTTTGCAATTTGCTTATCAAACTTTGTAGCTTAATAAGTATGTTGGAAAATGAGTCCTTAAGGTTCTTTAGCAAGACATATAATATTTCCTGGAAGATTTACTTCGTAAAGAAGGTTACATATGCATTGTGTCAAGAGGAAGCTAGTATCCATTGCAGACAATTAGACTTAAAAAATGAGTATATCTTGTAATGAAGTATCTTGTTAGACCGTGGCTAACCAAACGAAATGGTCTCTCTCCACTGGCATAAAGGGGATGTATTTTTCAATAGACTCAAATCACTCAATACAATCTACGAACTACTAAATGATTAAATAAGACGCATTTTGGACTATAAGCTTTATTCTGGCTCTCCTTTTTGATAGTTTGGGATAGACCCTATATCGATGTTGCCTGATGTTTCTTTTCTCTCTTAATACAGGATGTTGCATTAGCATCTGTGTCATTGAGGCCCACACCATTCGCACCAGCTTTAGAGAAACTTTCCCTTTCTGACCTCAAATATGGTTCAGTAAGGCGGTTTTATATAGAGACTCTTGAAGACAATGCCATACCCATCACGCTCCAGGAAACCATGATAAATGTGAGCCCTCCCGAAAAGGTTTTCCGTTTGAAAGGTGCTGATCATTCTCCCTTCTTCTCAAAGCCTCAAGCCCTGCACAAGTTACTGGTGGAAATCTCCAGGATCCATTGAGAACCTAAGTTGTTTGTGATGCCCCATCCATACCAGTATACCACAGCTCCACTAACATGACATAGGAATGTTATTGTGTGCAAATTACAGGTTTCATTCTTCTTTTCTTTTGTTATTTGATATATATATGTATATATATATTTTTCAGTTTAAAACCTGTAACTTGTTACAGTTATTACTTGCGACATAAATTGCAAGTATTACTAGTACGAGTGTTGAGATTTGCTGAGTAAAGTTGCAAGTTACACTGATAGACAGTTGAACTCGCCAGCGATAAGTAAATCCAATAGGCCTCCATATCAAGGGATCATGACCTATCCAAATGAGGCATTTTGCAAGGAAGACAGTCTTGAGCATGCATCAAATGTATTTTACATTCTTTTGATGGTAACATGGCTGCTGTTGCTGGAGAAGGTTTGCATTTTGAGAATTTGGAGGCACCACTTGGAACTCCTCTTTCTCATTCTTCTCCTTTTTTTTTTTTGTCAATTCTTTTTATATTCCATGCATTTTCTAAGTACTTTCCCCAACATTTTTGCATCTTTCACTATAATAGGTTATGGGTATTGTGTAAACTGTTGGCAAATTGAGTAAAATAAATTGTGCTCTACAAATTGCAAGAAAGTTGAGACGTTTCAAGTAGTTGATCTCGTGATATGGTGATTGTTGATTCTGTTGCTATCTTGCATGAGAACACCTCTGATTCTTTGTTGACCTGTGAGATAAGATTGGGAGAGTGTGACTAATATGAACTTTTTCAGTTATTTGAACTGTCAATTATACAATACAAAATTAAAATTAGATGCATGTGTAAAACAACTTAATATTATTAGTTTATAGAAATTATTTTTCTACTTTTATTTGTATTATGAGATGCACGAAAATATAATTTGTCAAGTCCCATTTGTTATCATTGAATTCGATTTCTCTTGCATGGCAAGTGAAATATTTGTGGCGCATGGAAAAGAAGTAGAAGAAAGAAAATTGGCAACGATCTCTCGATTTTTCTTTTGCGTTTGAGCTATTTAATTAATGTTATATTTGGCGCTTTGGTAAAAGAATCATGATTCACAGTCCAAACATGGTGCGTGTGCGATATCAAATATTGATTGAGACTACAGTGGCACAGTAGCTTTCGGTGATGGACGGTGGTGACCGTAAATTCAAGGCAACAAATTCTACACGGCAAAAGGAAAGTTTCCAGCCCGATATGATTAAGATAGTCGTGTCTCTATTCGAATGCAGTTGGATAATTAGTTTTAGAATTAAAACCAACTCTGCCGCTTACCGAATTAAAATCCAATTTTGTTTCGTTCTTGTCATTTTTCAACCGCTCCGCATTAATGACTTGTATAAACTAAGTTTCCAAAATGCTCTCAAAGTAAATTTAATAATTAATATTTTTTATTTTATTTTCAAAATTAAGAATTCTTAGGTAAAGAAGAACACTGCCAACATTGCACCCAATCTCCTCTTCCTCGTGATACCATCCACAACATCCCCTTCCCAGTTCCAATGCCAACTCTCCCCAGTTCCACCCCCACAATCATAATTCCAATTCCAATGCCAGCAACTTGCGCACTTTTACAATTCGTGAAACTTCAGATACAAGTAAAGAAGCTAATAATCTCTCTAAAAAAAGAAGGGACAAGAACCGAAAGAAGAAAGACTCTAACAGAGCAACATAGCCAGTGACAGTGGCACTCATGGAAGAAAGAGATGCGGTGTTGACACGAGAAGAAAGATGGAATCTAGTTCCTGGATATAAGCGCAGAGGGTAGTGGTGGACATGAGGCACCACTTGCTGGGTTGGCTGGCATCGATCATGGAGAAGGAGCTCCTAAACTGGCAGAAGGTTGATGTTGTGAGATTTCAATTTTGATACGGACCAGGAAGAGACTTAATATTAGAATATGTTACTTTTGGAGTAATTTGGGAGGGGTGGTTGGGGGAGAGTCAATTTTTTCCATATGGAATTGCACTCATGATAACACTGACATATTACGTTTTCAGGTAAATTACTGTGGGGTAGAAGTGAGAAAACAATCTACTTTGTGCATGCTTCAAACCAAAAAAACAAAAATTAAGGGAACGGAATCCGCGACCAGAGGATTATGTTCCTACAAAAAGTGAAAAAAGACATTTCACTCAGTAGCAGGCCGTGTTGGTGTCAAGGCCTGTATTCGTCCTTAGCGGAATGTGTACCCTTTTTTTTCTTTTTCTTTTTTTTTTTGTGATTTTGATGCATAATCCGCGGATTATGTTGCCCGGGTCCATATCAAAATTGAAATCTCATTGGGGGAACATAATAGCGGATTATGCACCAAAATTACAAAAAAAAGGTACACATAATCCTCTGGTCATGGATTTCGTTCCTTCAATTTTTGTTTTTTGGTTTGAAGCATCATTATCTGCACAAAACATATTGCTTTCCCACTCCCCCATTTTAATTTACCTGAAAACATAATATGCTAGTATTTTCATCAGTGAAATTCCATATGGAAAAAATTGACCTCGATGTTGTCAGGTGTGAGGAGATCTAGATCTATGAAGGGCTTGTCAAGTGCATGAACACCAAGCCCTCCCATGGCATGGCCCTATCCAGTTCCGTGATACTGTTTTGAATTTTAAAAGTTTAACCTTTGTAATTTGACATGGTAGGTTTTGTTTTTGTATTTGGCTTTGCATCTTTTTTTTTTTCTTGATATATTTTTATCTGCAACTTGACTAATCATAAAAGTGCACAAGCAGAGAGGTGCTAGCATTGGAATTGGAGGGGTTACTGTAGATGGGAGTGCTCAGGAGGAGGAGGGGATTGGGTTTAATGTTTGTGGTGTTTTTCTTCCCCAAAGAATTCTTAATTTTAAATAAAAAAATAGATTTTGTTATGGTACCCCAAGAGTACCAGTCGCATTCTTTTAAATCTAAATATTATGATTTAATCATGAATATTTAAAATATTAATAAGTTTAGTTAATAAGGCACGTAATAAATTTTTAGCCAGTATCTATAAATTTTATGGGATATTGAAGAAATGTATCAAAATTTACTTTAAGGACATTTCAGCAACTTCGTTAATATAAGCTATTTATTGAGAGTGACAATAGCCAATCACTCCCTTCTTTTAGGTCATACTCAAAGAGTGACTATTGTAATATCCTATATTATCTAATCACAACCTATTTAATGTGATTTTTTATTAATTATCCTAAATTACCTTTCTAAAATATTTGAACTAAATAATTTATTATTACTTTAATATTATCTAAACTGTCAGTTTGCAAAGATGAATATTGCATGAAGATTTGTACTATAAAATTCGCAAGACAAAAATAGAATTTACATGCGTTCTATATTTTTTTTTGGGTTAACGTGCTCCGTATGAGCTTGTCCATTTTTAGATGTATAGGCTTAACCTTCGTGTGGCATCTTGTTTTGGAATGGAAATCTCTTATCCAAATGCCATTCCCTTATTTTTATTCTCCAATTATTTATTGACATATAAAATATATATATTATATATTTGATAATTAATAAATTTTTAAATTTAATTTGATTTTTATGTTTTCGTATGATAGTAAATTATTGGAGGACAGGGAAAGGAATACCTGTTTGTTGGGCTATACCACTGAGTCTATGTTCATGTTGCTTGTATGTGTAGACCCTCCCAAAACAAATAAAAAAACAAATATAACTGGAATTCAGACCTTAAAAGTAAGTATAATTGGAAATAAGCACAAAAATTCATTTAGCCGTAAACTCGAGCAGTAAATCAATAATATAAAAAAATAGCTACTATAAAATTGCGTTGAGTTTCTTTATCTTTCTCAATAATGTATTTTTGCTCTTTATATATAATAGATGACAGATAGTAAATTTATTATTATTGAAAATAAATTATTTTAAAACTATTTTAAATCATTTCATTTACTTTTTATGAAATCATATAATTTATTGAAAAAAATAAAATGTTATATTAATAAATTAAAAGACAATCATATTTTTTTTCGAATATTTTTTCTCTTAAAGTATATTTGTGAGTTTGAATTTTGAAGATGAAAAAAGAGGAGTGAATGATTTGAATTTTTACTGTAAAATTTTAAAATTTTACAATATAAATTTTTTTTTCCTTTTTTCTTTCCTTCAAAGTCTAAACTTATAAATATATTCTTAAGAAACAATGCATTTTATTGAACTGTGCCCCTAAGGATTTAAGTAACAGTACTTAATATATATATATTTTTTATCTTCTAAGATTTAAGTTATCGATATTCTCGGGCATTATTGTGACTAAAAAAGAAGACAAGATGGTGTCTTAATAGTTGCTTTCTCGACAATTTTGAACCTTTGTCCTTTTTCTAAGAGTATACCTTGCTGACCAAACAAGTGGTAAAAGTTTGAGTACTATCTAAACATTTTAAATGGGAAGAAAAAGTGGAGTATGATATAATTAGGCTATTAATTAGTACCATGAATTTTAAAACCGTAGTAATTAGTTCCTAAATTGTAATACTAGTAACTATTATACGACTAAGTATTTTCATTCAATAGCTTTCAACTTTCAACTCTCTAATTAATTAATGATTTGCTCAAATAGAAGATTTTCATATGCATGGCCAAAGTTATTCATTAAATTATCCTTTTAATATAATTTTGGAGTAAACTCCCAAATTAATCACCAACAATATTATTATTAGTTATTAGACACATTGACTATTGACCTTCCATTCATCTCCACTCCTTCCTAAATCCCACCCCATCACACTAATCCCCTTTCTCCAAACATACTGTTTATTACAGATTTTAGCACTTATATTGTCAACAACAAATAATTGACAATTTCCTTGGGTAGGAGGCCAAATTGCGCTAAACTAGGCGTATATCGACAAACTTCAAGAGTTTGGATGACAGTCTTTGCTTTTAAGATCTCGATTTGGAGAGCGACAAACTACTCCTCTTAGGTTCACTACCAAATGAAGAATTGAGTGTCAAACTATGTTATGTAAAATGATTGTAACATGATTTGTGTTGTGACAGTGTAAATGAGGTGTTTTGACAGATTAAGGGAGAAGAAGAAATGTAGAATGCAAATTGATTGACAAACTGGAAATAAAGTACATAAAATGTGAAGAAACTGAAAGGAAATCTAATCCTAGGAAAGCAAAAGAGAGGGTTGAGAACAATACTTAGTGAACTTTGGACTCTGTGTAGTCATTGGAGACGTTTTTAGAGTGAGTGTGTGAGTGAAAATTCCAACCATTTACAATATGTACATAACTAGTATTTATAAACAGTCTAGGACTCTAAGATTTTGACACTTGTCTTCTGACTGCCCTTGGATGTTGTCCACGGGCTTTTATAGTTATTTTCTTTGTCATTTGTCCTCTGCTACTACTTTGCCACATTCTTGTCACACTTCTATCAATAACCGCTGGTAACCGTCAATAACCGTCATTTGACGAACATCTATCTTGGAGTTATTATGATGGTCTCCTCCAGAGCTTCAAAATTTTCTAAGTCTTCAAGTGACAAACTCTCACTTCGACTTGTCGAACCTCGAGCATGAGAACTACTTTGTTATGCGCCTTTGTCGTCAAACAGTTACCATTTCATCGCATCTTTATAAGGCCTCTATCAGTAACTGCTGGAAACCACTATTAACTGTCACATGACCAACATCTGTCTCTTAATGATCACTGTGACGATCTTCTTAAGATCTTCAAAATTTTCTAAGTATTGAATGACAAACTCCAACTTCGACTGACGAACTCTCACTTTGACTGACGAACTCCCACTTCGACTTGTCAAACCTCTATAGTGAAGATTGGTCATTTTTAGCCTCTAATTGGTCTTGAAATATTAAGTCTCAAATGACAAACTTTGATTTCGACTTGTCAAAAGTCAAATAGAAGAATTTTGACAATATTGAATAAAAGTATTTTGACAATGCAGAGTTGTCGAATTTGACAATGCAGAGTTATCGAATTAGATATCCAAGCTTTATCATAGCTGGACTCTTCTGTATGTAATCATATTGTCTAACAGACTAGATGCTTTGTCAATTCTTCTCACAACAGGCTTTTGACTAACTTTCCAACTGTCAAAGTTAAATGTCAATTTGATAATCTGATACTTAGTAAAATTTGGTGCCAACACACACACTCTTTTTCTTCAATTCACATAATTAAAAGAGATAAACGGCATAGAGAAAAATAACAACAACAACAACAACAACAAAAGGGGTGCATAAAAAAACACATAGAAAAATATTGAAATCACCCACAATATTCTCCACCAAATACATTGCAGCCCAACCAAACAAAACCTACCATAACTAATAAAACCAAACACACAAAAGAAAAACAATCCAGGTGAAAAAAAAAACAAAGAAACACAATGATTTAAAGCACAAGCATTACACAATGGTGGGGATGGAGATAAATGGAGGTGGAGACAGTGTTGGGGCAGGAAAAAAGAGAGAGGAGAGAAGAGAGAAGGGGGGAGGTCCACTCAGCATGTTAATTTTCATATCACATGTGTAATTAATCGACACAAGTGACTTAGAATTATAGGTGCCCAATTTTTGTAATTGACATACACCTCAAAACTTTTTTTTTTTTTGGAGGTCATTGGTGCGTTTTTTCGATGATATTGTCTTGGGATTCTCCCTAAAATTTACCTATTCTCTAAATGGCCCAAACTTGACCCCCAAGACAACTTGAATGAAAGGATCTAGTATACACTTTTTTTCCTTTATTAAAAATTAATTGAAATAATATACTCCTATCTCTTTATGAATGACTTATAGCTTTACTATTCTCCACCGTAGGCAACTAACTTTATGTAGCAAGCAAAGCAGGCATCTGCTCTGGAAGACATGGACGATTCAGTGCAAGTTGTAGCATGCGTGAAGCTTGAGAAAGGGAGTTTTACTTTGGCACTTTTTCAGGAAAAATTAAAGTTAGCTTAATTAGTTGTACTCATTGATCACTTTGCCTCGGTGGGAAGTTAGTTTTGGAATTGGAATTTAGAAGCAAAGTACGCAAGAGAACGTTATTAAAGGCAAGAACCAGATCATTGTCAAGGTGCCTCGAGCGATAAGCTATAAAGTTAAACAAATTATTAATGTATCCTTTTGTGTTATACATTAATATGTGATTTTATGGTGGCTTGTCTACCTGGCGAGAAAAGAATGTGGGGACATTACAAGTGAATATAAGCTTTGATTTTTCTTAGTTCCTTTCAATTTGCTATTTTAAACAACATAATGACACATTAAGATTGTAGTCACAACCGCACATAATTGATACACAGGCCATGATAAAAGACTTGAATGAAGCCATATGTACCCATTATGTGAAGCTGTGACTTCACTGCTTTATAAGCACAAGTTCCTGTGCGATGAGTTTTATTTCTATTTAACAAAACATACAAAAAGCATGTAATGTTGTTTTTCTATATACAAAACTTTATTTACATTTATATAATCACAACCTTTTTACGAGACACAAACTCAAACATTTACCATCGACTTTGGAATAAGCATGAATTTGTCGAATTTATTTATTAATATCTATATTTATATATATAAATCAAAGTACTTAATAAAATAATAAGTAATAACACTTTCCAATAGCATTCAGAAAACCAAATGAGAGAATTTATATTATCTTTGGGATACTCACAAGCTGAATTATTTTTATTCATGCATCAGCAGAAAAATTTCATACAAATGGGACTGAGTAGTTAGAAAATGTACTATTAAACTTTACGAAGTTCTGGCTCAGCTATTTTTATTGTTCTTATTTTAATGTTTATACTGTGATTTTTAAAAAGTAAACATAACAAAAATATGGAGTAATGCTTAGTGTGCAATAAAATTGCACAATAAATATATACTATATATTTTATCACAATTGGATGTGATGAGTGAGTGGAATGAGTGGAGATTATATATTACGTCTAATAGTAATAAAATATGTAGTGCGTATTTATTGTGTAATTTTATTGTACACCAATTATTATTTCAAGAATAATATTTTGTGTACAATAAAATTGCACAATAAAAGTATATCACATATCTTATTACCATTAGATATAGATACGGTAGTGTGTATGCATTTGTTATACATATATCATTACTTTGATTCCAAAAATATGTGGCCCATGGATATTGGTGGCCCACTCAATTGAACTCCAACTGCTCTCTGTTGCATCTATATCTCTAGAACTCGCACACAAACTTCTCACCGACTCTGTGGACTCCTGAGTAGAAGGTAAGCAAATCCTATAGATCTCACTGGCTTGCAGATACCCTTTTGGATCCACTGCATCATCAACCTTAACTTCACTTCTTGGATTTTGATGTTCTAGGTCCTGTGTGTTACTTTCAACTGTACTAATAATATTTTTATTTTCATTCAACTTATGCTGTCTGTGAATCTTTTCGTACATTTCAGTTGCTTACTCACTTCTGTTGAATACATGTATGCATGCTTTTTAACTTCTTTTGATAACATCATTTTCTCTAATATTTAATGGGGTATAGGTTGTGTTCAATTTAGATTTGTCATTTTTATTTCGTTTGATAATGGGTTTAAACTTCAAAGTTTGTGATGATGACTGATGAGTACCACAAACTGTCATTGCATGAGTACTCTGTTATTACATATTTTTCTGTGTATGATATAATGTTGCCTTCTTTAACATAGATTTGTTGATATGGTTACTTGTTCTGAGGTTTTAATACCTGATTTCAAAGGTTATTGCATTTTTCCATTATGTAATTGTTTTGGAGTGAATAGAAAAACTCTTGTCAAATCTTGGCTTTTCCTATGGCTCTAAGTGCTTTGAACATAGCAAGATGAGAATTCCAAATTGGAAATTGGTTGTCCTGCGACCCATCAATGAATGGAATTTTCTTGGTTCCTGTTCCAAGAGGCGAGAGCAGTGTCATAGAATGTAGCTTGAGGAGATACAATGGAATGAATGAAATGATTAGCAAAGTTAATTTTGATTGCTTAGTATGACAGAAGACATGGTATTGTTGCCATTTTCATCTCATTCTTCATAGTTATGAAACATAAAAACTCATCAATCCTCAAACTTTCCATTGCCCTCTTTGGCTGTTCCTGACCTTGGCATTTGTCAATCTCTCCGTTCCTTGGGTTGCATTGTACTTATTCCCCTGCATTTTCTTAATAGATGATATTAAAGCATATATTCTGGAGGTTAAATTTCTCAACAACGAAATTGTGCAACGCAGGTATAGCCCCACAAGTTCTAAACCAAAACAGGAAATGGGTCGTGCTCGTGGGGTGAGTGCTGGTGGCGGTCAAAGCTCTTTGGGCTATCTCTTTGGCAGCGGGGAAACTGCCACCAACAATGGCCAAGGAGCAAGCACTCAAGGCCAGCCTGCAAACGGTGGACATGCTCCTAATGCACATGCTGCATCACCACCAGTTGAGAAGCAAATTCCAGCTGGAATTCTTGGCAATCTTACCAACAATTACCATCGCGCTGATGGACAAAATTGTGGCAACTTTATCACGGTACATCTCTTGTCAACTTCTTATAAAATTCTCTTTAATTGTCCAGCACAATTAACGGTAGTTCTTTGAATATGTTAGCCTAGGAAGTAATAGAATACTCCAAATCTTAATATTATAATAGATTAGGATTGAAATCTCTTATATTTCATTGATTGATCATGTTCACTAAAAAGTGATGACTGATGTAGAGCTTGCAATTTTAGTGTCTACAAGTTAAGCCAGGGTCAAAATAAACTCAGAAATTCAGTAAACAGGACTGTGCATAATCAAGTTCAACTACTGAAAAACTTCAAAGTAAAAATAACTCGGACTTTTGTGCCCTGCCACCTTAGCTTGGTTACTTGCATTTTGCCAGGAGAAACATGTGAATTTTACAGCTTGATGTCGGTAGTAACAGAGAAATTCTGTTTTTTCATATCCATAGGAAAAATTTTCATTATCAGATGCATTTTATTATTAATCATGCATAATGTTTGATGCTAGTGAAATACTGCAGCGATCTCTTTCTCCATTTTGCACAACTGAGTTGGTTTTATGACATGGTATATTGGAGATTGAGAAGTATCTTATTTGCTTTTTTGTTATTGTCCTTGGTTATGGCTTATGGGTTTTGGTTATGATGCTGATGAGAAATCAATGTTCTTAACGATGGTTTCCTTTTGGGTGCAGGATCGACCATCCACGAAGGTCCATGCTGCCCCTGGTGGTGGATCTTCCTTGGGTTACCTCTTTGGTGGTCCTGGGAACTAATTCATCTGTGTATGGATGCTTTTCATTCTTGCTACCGTGTTGAAATTGGATACTAGTGTCTTGTGTTTAGAACCAATTTAAGGATTTGTTCCATGTGTAATTGAATCCACTGTGCCTTGACAATATTGGTGTGGCTGATAGCTTAAACTATGCTGATCCATAGGTTTATGTTGCTCCTTAATTGTGATGGGTTTCACTTAGTGAAATTATCTGAGTTTGATGGCCCGTAACCTAGGTCTATTTCTCTTAAGTGGGGTAATTAGCAAATTTTTCTGGTTTGCTTTGATGTGATTGGCATTATTTTCTAACTAAAGTATAAAAAGTTTGTTGATAAACTCTTGGATGGGGCGAATGAACATAATAAATATTGATGAAATCTAATAATTTATGCAAAATCATCAAATTATAGAAGGCATTTCTACAACAACTTTTATAAGTGAACAATCAACATCACTGATTATAAAATCACATCTAATTAACAAACTTCTTGTTCAATACACGCACAAATTCATAATGCAAACACGGAAGTGGATCCTCCCAAGTATACTTTTAACATTAAGAGAGTAGAATGCTATTGAAAGTAGAATGCAAACGCAAATATAGAGTTTCAAGATCTTGAACATCAGGTTCTGGCCTGAACTTGAACATTGCACTAAGCTCATCGCCCTTTTGGGTCCCCAATCTCGGAGAAAACATTCTCTGATAATAACCGCTTTGATTCCTTACTACTCCCATAACTTTGATCGCCACTGCTTGATGTCATGCTTAATCCACTGCTCTTACTATGATCCGAAACATGTGCACTACTTGAGCTGGTGCTAAACATGTCATCATTGTCCTCATAATTCCCACGACCATCACTAGCAGAATTCTCTTTAAGATTCAGAACAAACTCCAGCACCCCAACAATGTCGTTCATGGAAGGCCTATGAGTTCCATCATCAAGCAAACAGCTCAGGGCAAGCTCCCCATACTTTCTCAAACACGCAGGTGCAATCCCACCCTTCATTGCAGGGTCTACAATCTCCCCAAGGTTGCCAACGTCATAGCAACGCCTCGCCCAATCAACAAGTGACATCTGTTTCTTCTCCACGCTACGCAGCAAAGGCTGCCTCCCACACAACACCTCCAACAACACCACACCAAAAGAGTACACGTCAGACTTCTCGGTTAAACGTTGTCGTTTGTAGTACTCAGGGTCCAAATACCCCACACTCCCCTTCACTACAGTGCTCACGTGGGTCATGGATGTACCCGTAGGTCCAACTCTTGATAACCCAAAGTCAGAAACCTTGGCAACCCACTTCTCATCCAACAAGATGTTGGTGCTCTTGACGTCACGGTGAATGATCATGTGCTTCGCCCCTGTATGGAGGTAATGCAATCCACGTGCAGCACCTATGCAAACCTTGAGCCTCTGCTTCCACGAGAGGGAAGGGTTGTCGGAGTTGTAGAGATGGTCACGGAGTGTTCCACGTGCCATGAAATCGTAGACCAGGATCATCTCGTTGCTCTCGGAGCAGTAACCAATGAGGGACACGAGGTGAAGGTGGCGAAGCTGAGAGAGCATCTCGATCTCGTTCAAAAACTCGCGTGCACCTTGCTGAGAACCCGGTTTGAGCCTCTTGATGGCCACTGGTGTTGCACCGTCATCGATGTAGCCTTTGTACACGTTCCCGAACCCTCCCACACCAACCACGAAGAGCTCGTCGAACTTGTTTGTGGCAGCTCTGATTTCTTCTATTGAGAAGTGCCGGCAGAGGTTGGTTGGTAGTGAACATGATCCGTTTGATTTGTGGCTGGAACCATAGTAACCCTTGTCATTCTTCTTCCGGTGTTTGAGGAGGGATAAAGCGACAACGACGACAAAGAAGAGCAAAACGACACAGGAAACTGCTCCAACGACAGTTGCAAGGGTGTTGCTGCTGGTTTTCTTCTGAAGGGGAACATGTGAGGTGGAGGGTATTTTTGGACGAGGGTCAGGGTTGGGTCCTGCGAGGTTACCTTGAGAGTCGTTGACTTTGAAGAGTTCAAGGCCGTTCAGAACTGAGTCTGCGTAGAGGCTCTTTGGTAGAGGACTCATCTTCAGTGAAATGTTTGTGATTTTCTGATCCCCTGGCGGGACGATCACCGCATAGTCTTTAACTATCGGTGTGGCACTTTGTCCACTTGTCCATAAGAGAACATCCGCATCATGCTCAACCATCTGATCCTGTATGTAGATGAAGAATCCTCTATCACCGGCCCCTGTAATATTTGGCTGGAGCTCGCAGAAGTGGAGCCTCATCATGTACTTGAAGCCTGAATCAACGGGAAGCTCCCAAGTGAGGTTGAATCCCAAGTTGATGGTTGCATTCTCTCCCATGTGGCGCAGAGTTCTGTAGAGTTCTGAAGGCGCCGTATAATTCGGGATCATCGTGAATCTGAGGTTCTTTTTTCGATCGTAGTCACTGGCCAGACCATTTGGTGGGGCCACGTAGTTATTGTCTCCAACCCAGTACCTCAACATGCCGGTATCACCAGAAGGGGAGAGTATGCTCCCTCCAGCGTTGAGACGGTACTTTGTCTCAAGCGCTGTGTAGTTGTCCACGGTGTATGGGATGGTGGACCTCACAAACTGAAATCCTCTGTCGCCGGGTTTAGTGTGGTAGAGAAAAGGTGGCATTGAAACCACCTCAATACCGTTAATGAAAGCATAGTAGGGACCTGAAGTTTTATTGGATGTGCTTGGAATGAAGCTTATGTTGAGCATCTTATCACCATCTTGAACGTAGATGGAGTACTCTCTGAAGAAGGTACCGGAAGAGTCGTCATCAGCATCAGCATCAGCGTAGAGTGTGGCGTTGAAGTCCTTGAGGAGGGTGTAATCACCTGATTTGACAGAGAAGAAGGCTTTGGCAGGGTCGAAGTTTTGGTATGAAGTTGGGTAGAAGAATAAGCGAATGAACTTTGGGCCAGAGGTAGTGACAGGGAATGAGTATGTGAATTGGGAGTTTGAGACACGAGCTGAGGTGTAAGGGCCCTGAATGGTACTTGGAGTGAGTGCTTTAGCAGAAACTGATGCTGATACCTCGTTTTGGTTTTCGGAAAAGAGTTTACTATTGTTGATGTCTGCAGTCCAATTCCGGCCATCAAAGTTGAAGTTTTCGGAGGAGCCGCAGTTGATGCTGTAGAGATCCTCAGGCTGGTAAATTTCGTCTGCTATGCAAAGGTGAAGGAGGCACAAAGAGAGGAAGAGAGTGGCACTGATCCTCAAACCAATCCATGTGCCCCTTGTGGCCATGTTTTGAACTGCAAGCTGAAGTGGTTCAGATAGCAGCACAGAGTTCATCAAGTTCAACACTGTGCCTATGATTGTCTAAGATTTCTGTTACCTGTGTGGTTAATTATGGTGGCTAGGCTAGCTATTGTTCAAGTCTACGCGTGGAGGCTTTCTTGAATGAGAAGTGTTATTTGAACACCCAAAAGTGGGTGTCTGAAACAGACATCCACTTTTTAACCGTTGGATGTGATGGATGTTAAGAGTAAGTAGGGACATCCATCACATCCAATGGTTATAAAGTAGGTGTCTATTTTAGACACCCACTTTTAGGTGTTTAAATAGTTTTTCTCTGAATGAATTAATTACGATGGCCATCGGCAAGTCTGCACATGCTTCATGCTTGTGTGTCATAAATGTTTCAAGCTGTACGTACAGCGACAACTAGGTTTCTGTTGAAATTTCAGCCACTGCAAAAGAAGCTCGGGTATGATTTTTTTGTTTAGGCAGGGTAATATGTACGGTGGTGATCTTTATGCCTAGCTGTTTAGACATATTAGTCGATATAAGTATATATCACACTTTAAATGAAGAGTAATGTTATTGGCTGAATTCCTAGGATATTTTTGAACAAGAATTTGAAGAGTACTTTAAATATTAGTTGAAAATTAGTTGAGGTCTACACTAACAAATATTTAAAAACATTTTAAGATGTTCTTATTATAAATATCCCGAATAGAAGTATCAATAACATTTTTTTCCTAAAAAACAAAAGATTTTAATTATATTAATGTGAAATTGATATTTTGTCTCTAGAATAAAGAACTGGATGTCGCACTAATATTCTCGTAATCAAATATCATATATCCCACAGTGAAATATCATATATTTAAATTAATGAATATTAATAAAAACTATATTTATTCTTAATAAATGGGCCAATCTACTTAAAGCTAATTTGTGGGAGGGAGTCAGGTGGGTTAGTCTCTTTGGCCATATCTAATCTACGAGCGATACACAACTCCACTTTTAATCATTTCTTCTAAATATATCAATTGACCCATGAGTTAAGATTTAAAAAGTTGTCATAGTTATTTTCGTATGATGTTGAGAGATGTATTGCCCAACTTACTTATCCATTGATAACTAAACTCAAAATGAACTTTTGATGATAGAGGTTAGACGATGTGCAGAGCAATAAAAAAAAATATAACTATTTGAAACTTTTAAGCGTCCAATATTATGAGTGACACACTCGAACAAGACGCTAGTGAAATTGTAATTTACTATTTGACAAACAAAATACAATGCAAAATCTGACGCGTGATTAGTATCACAACTTGTGTCAATAATATTATTTTTTAATAACAAGAAAATTATTTGTTTTTGTCTTTTTACTTTTTACATGAGGAGAAGTATTAGTCGAAAATTTTGACACATTCGATTAATAATAAGAATAATAACTTAAAAAGAACATTGTTGTTCGACTTTATAGTAAAAATACAATAAACAAAACAAAATGTTTTGATTTGATAATATAATTTACAGTAATCTTACAAATCCAAAAAAATATAAACAGAATGTTTGACAGAAACTATTATAATTACTAAATTAGATAAAATAGTATAATTCACTGATTAATATAAAGAATAATAATTGTGATATATCATCCTGAACATAAAATTCTGCGAAAATTTACTACATATCATTTTCCTATAATTTTTGAGTTTCGGCCCTCTCTTACGACACCCTATCGATCCGCCGTAGACTCATTTATACCAGCCGACAGCCAACTGTCAACTGCAACTGCCAACATAATTATAATAGGAAATACGTGTCTACATGATGAGGAAGGTTAAAGAGTGGGTGTTACTTGAACATCTATCTTAATTTTTTTTTGTAGGAGCTAGCCAGCGAGGAGCAGAGAAATGAAGAAGCAAGGAAAAGCATCAACGGTGCTGGTGTTGTCGGTGATGATGATCATTTTGGTGCATGCAAATCTCAGCATTGCAGCGCAAGAGGAGAACAATAATGGCACCGCTTACGATTTTGGGCTCATTGAAGACAAGTTTGACTCTGATGAGTTCTTCCCCGATGCCATAAGCTCCCACTTCCATGGAAGAGTGCTCGCACAAGTTCCAACTGCAACAAGGCGTACATTCATTCGTAGTAGACCTTTCAGCAACGTCCCCAGGACCGGTTATCGTGGCTATTCGCCCCTCAGCACAAAAGGTGGAAGAGGTTGTAAAAGTGAGTACGACAGGTCATGCTAAGGAAATAATGTATTTCTAATTAAGATTATTGTGGTCTCGTCAAGTTTGTGTTTATGAGTTCCAATGTCTTTGCGTATCATCATCATGGTATTCTTGGGTATATGTATCACTTTCGTTGTTAATGTATGAATAAATAGCTAGGTGTTCATCTGAAACGCCAAGCTTCTGGAAGACGTTGTCAACATGTATGTATATGCTTTTCTGGTTTAAGTTTATTGACGTAAGTGTGTTGCATAATAATGGATTTTCGGATTCTAATGCTAGCCCCTATTCCTCCTTATCAATCCTCTTTCATGTTTATCGTGCATAAAGTCAAGGGAAAATAACATGTTGGCTCTGCGTTACAATCCACGTCCACTTTACTTTCAGAATTTTGATAACGTACAAACTTTTTTTAATTCAACAAATCGACCCTGAATGTAATTTTTCTATCTATATTATATTATTATGAAAATAACATATATTTCAGGAGAAACTTTGGAGTATTGAGTAACATGTTATTATTATTTTCTTTTTTTTTTTTTCGTCTGAGTGGCATGTTATCTTAATTTAAAGTATTTCATTGCATATGAATTAAAATTTAAGGTATATAGTAAATTCAGGAATTTTTTACAGAATTAAAATAAAAAAATAACATATTATAGGAATCTCCTAACTTGCTTCAATTTATATATATATCTTAATTTTTATATAATAAAAACCTATTTAAATCAATTTTTATATAAAATTTAAATTATATAGCATGTAAAGATTAAAAAAAAAAAAAGACAATCAAATCATGAGAACTTGTAACCCCTATCTCATATCAGAATATTTTAAAAATCGATTATAAATAACTTGTTTGTGCATATGAAGTCGACTATGACCGATTTTTAACTCATGTTGAAATCGATTAAAATCATTTTTAGAAGTATCATTAATGCTATTTTAACACCTAAAAGTAGGTATCTAAGTGAAACACTCACTTTATCAGTATTGTATAGAATGGTGGTTCCTACTATCTTCATCTATCCATCATATCTAATAATGATGGAATTAGTATTTCACTTAGACATCTATTTTTGGGTGTTGAAACACCAATACTATTAGAAGTACTGTCACTCACGCTGTCAGAGGCGCTCAGAATGCACACTGCAGGCCACAGAGAAAAGGAAATGTCGTTCTCTAGGCTTCAACCAGCTAGGTGCTTGCTAGCTACAGCACCGCTTCAAGTTTTCCACCACATATTATAAACGTCGTACTACAGCACCACTTCAAGAGATATACCATATAGGTTAATAATCTCTGACACCCTAAATATAATAGAAATTCATTTTATAATTATGAATATCCTTACTTATGTGTAATGATTATAAAATATCTGATATTAAAATATTATTACCCTATTATATATGTCACGACCTCCATAATTATTTTAAAATAATTTTTTATTTAAAATTAATAATTCTTTTTCTATATAAAAAAAATCTATTCTATTTTAAAATAAGTCACACACACACTCTCATGTACACATTCCAACATTCCCTAAAAGTGTCTTCGATTTTTTCTTCTCCCGTTGTCTCTTTGATAATACGACGTGGAAAGCTTTTAAATAAAATTTGGCATTAATTTGGTAAAATGACTGTTTAGGCTACGCATGGCATATTTGTTTTGGACTTTTTTTTAATAAAAATATTTTTAAGCCATCAATGAATAAAAATATTTACTTGGATTTTAAATTTTCAAATAAAAATATTTTTTATAAAATTTATTCATATTAATTAATACTTAAAAAGATAAAAAAAAGATTATTTTAAGCTGTTTTACCTTTTGAATTGAAGTTATTTATATGAAGAGTAATTTTTGGCGATTTTGTTTAAGGTGAGTAGTGTAATTAAATATTATTTGGAGAGATGAAACTCTCATTTTACCGCACCTAGCAAAGATTCAAGCCCACAAGTTGAAACTAATATCATTCTACAAATTTATCCATGTAATAAATGGAATAAAAAAAGTAAATATAATAAGTGTCCTGAAATTTTAAAATGTAATTAAAACTTACTTTATTTAGCATTTAGAAAAATTTATAACAAAATATAGTTGGAGGATATGTCATTTTTCAAAGAATTCACAGGCTGGCATAAAACACTGAAGTTATTTACTCTAGCAAACTTATAGGCTTTGTAAATTAATTTTCTATTATTTAAATGGTGAAGTACTTGGCAGGAGTAATGGCCGGACTCCAAGGACCTGGAGGAACAAACTGCTTCCAACGAAGAAAAGCAGTTTATGGTGTTTACCCCGATAACGTCCAAAAGGGCACTTGTTAATGTTACTTAACAAGTTAACATTATATTATTATGTGAATGTTTATACGTGGCACCATATCGAGCGTCTGGCTATCGATCGTGGTGGAAAACTTGAAGTAGTACTGTAGGTAGTACCTAGCCGGCTAAAGCCTAGAGAACGACGTTGCTTTTTCTCTGCGGGTTACGGTATGCATCGTGATTTGGCTCCACAGGTTGAATGAAGTCGATTAAAATCGACTTGCAGCACTTCTAAATCCCGCTTTAATCGACTTCAACAGGGATCAAAAGTAAGTTAGAATCGACTTTAAATGTGTGGACAAATCCCTTAGCTACACTTTGCCAAAAACCCATTCCTCTCTCTCTTCCACGTGTACACGGTAACAAGCCTTATAGTAGCCTAACTAATTTTGCTGAGTTTTTAAATTTTTTTAAAAATTGTTTTGATGCTGGCCCAAATGACCGGCTCTACATTCAGCTTATTTGGGTTTCTCTCTTTTCCTGTTTCGCTGATCCTAAGGAAATACACGTTGTGCATTAGCGAATGATAGAAGTCCAAACTGCGTCCTTACTCTCCATGCTCACCCACACTGCATTGGCACTGCCTTTACATTTTCACCTAAAAGTATCTCATCTGATTAGCCCCCATTTTCCCAATAGGAGTAAAGGATCCCTAGCCCCCATTCTCACCATCATCCTCTTCTTGCTCTCCTCCCTTTCCTCTCTCCCAAGTCCTCCCAATGCTCACCCTCCCAACCCCATTCGAAGCTTCCGCGCTACATGAGGATGTGACAACAACGCAGATAGGGAGGCAGATCGAGATTCCACGCCGACGGTTCAAGGACTAATCCACACTGGTGAAGTCTCAGCCTCTCCACAACTTCTCCTTATCGTTTCTGAAATCAGGGGTATCCGCATTGCCAAGAGCCACCACACCGCTACCGTCGCCGCCGCCTCCGACCACCACCACTGCTTCCGATCACGAACCTGACTCCAACGTCGCCGTCACCGTGTCAGATCTTTTCCCGCCTGAACCAACTACTTCGCCCTCTTTCCTTCCCCTCCGCCACTCTATCGGAACCAGTTTGTTTTTCACTTATACTCAACTCATAGTTTTGGAGTTAAAAATTGCGGTGAAAGTTAATTTAACTTGATTTTGTTCAATATGTTAAAACAAATTGAAAATTGAAACTCAGTTTGTACAGTCAAATTATGGTTTTGACTTTTTGAGTGTTCAAAATGAAATCTTGGTAATAGTTGATAGTTTTGTTTGATTTTAAATTGTGCTATTGAGTGAGATTGTGGTGAGTATTGTCTGACTACTTGGTGAGGAAGGAAAAAAAAAAGCTACATCTTTTTCACTTCATTGCAATGATTCTGATAAGGTTAATTTGGTTCGTACAAGATTAAATTGTGCTCTTCACGTCTCTTGACATTTGTGTTGTGATTCAATGTCTTGTACTCAATCTATATGTATTGCATTGGTTATGAAATTTCTTAAGCTACTATCTCCTATGATTGACTAGAACTGTGTTCCTTTATTTTTCATGTATGAGATAGATATGATTACTATATGGGAAACTGAGTTTACTGGTCACAGAGTTTGGATAAACCTACTGTTATTGCTACACCAAAAAATAGAACCAGGGATTTGAGAAGGTAACAAATTCCTTTATGTTAGTTCTAACTTAATAATTTGTGAAGCAGCAACACTAACTTCAAAGTACTCTCTTTGCACAAGCCATTAGCCGTGGGTGCTTCAAAGCATGATGGATTGGATTTTATGCATAAATTACTGCTTTGTGTACAGGTTCTTATAATCCAATGGTATTATGATTTTTAGTTTTCTTATTTTATATTTGAGCTTAAATTTTATTTGAAAAGCACTACCTTAAAGAAGTCTCTGAAATTTTAGGAGATGTTCTATTTCTATTTAGAGTTAACTTGAAATTATTACAAAAACATTCCTCAAGGAAACTACTTGCTCAACCCAAACTATTGTGCTTAGCATGTGTTCGGATTAGTTATTTTGGGTTCAAAACAACTTATAATCAAAAGCTTTTTATGACAACTTTTGAGGGGAAAAAAAGGATTATTACGCCCATAATAGTCAAAACTAAACATGCCTTTAATCCTGAAGCCATGACAAGTAAAATATTGTGAATGGATATATGCTTGATTGTGATGGCATTTCAAATGGGTTCAAAATGCCAATATGTTATCTATATTTGGATGTCAGAATCTTGCATGATTTTGATAAGCTTAGGTTGATTTAGCATCCATTCTTATAAGGATAATTATTGCACTACGAATGTTGTTACAGAGGAGCATTAACTTATGCTGATTTGAAGTTTGATTAGGATGAAGCACCGCTCATGTCAATGATTTTTAATTTTCAACATGCATGATACTATTTTTCAGATGTGATTCTTTGAAATTGTGCTGCATCCTGTATTCATATTCCAAGCACCATGTTACTAGGTGTAAATTGTAGGTTGAAAAGTGCACAAGATGGGAGGGTTGAATTGTGCTTTGCTTCTCTTCTAATCTCTTTATGAAACTAGAATATTAGACAATATATTATCAAGCATTGAGCTTAAAATGCAGCAGAAACAAGTTAAATATTTTAGAAAATAACTTCCTGGAGCATAACGTTCATAATAAAACATCTAAATAGAGAACTTTCAGCAGATATTGAATGATAATATAGAGCAGTGAAAATAAAATGGACAAGGAGAAGAAGATATGACACAGATAATTTTATACTGGTTCATCCAATCCTACTTACATCCAGTACTCAACTGCCATTAAATTTCAGTAAAATATTTCTCAACTCAAGAAAGAAAAATCAGATATTCTTTACAATAGCCTTCTCAATCTCTAACCTGTGATCAATAGGCAACCCCTACAGTTATGAACTAAATAGTTATTTACCAGCCTCTTCAAAATGAACTGAGTAGTCTTTGACCAGTCTCTCAAAGCTAAACCATGACTAGCAAGCACACCTTACTGTCCCGTTACAAGTAATATTGTACTAGCCTCTCTAAGCTAAAATTAAATAGTCTTTGACCAGCCTCTCATCTCATAGTACTGGAGAAACTTTTTCCATAAGTTTAGAATAAATACTGGCTTGGAATATTCTTACCTGTTTGTTAAACTAAATTTGTTTTAGTACTTGAATATGAGCACACTTGTATGTAAAAGTGCAAAATTGAGAGGAATTTGTGAAGGCCAAAGGTGTCTGAATGTTTATTAAACCATCACTTATAATCTTTGATCAATCCACATTTAGACTGATGGAAACTTAGAGATAATGTGATGCATGCCCTGCTATTTTACTTAATTTATGATGTTTTAGTACATTCTATGTTGGTTTTGCTACCTTTGGAGCAGTTGTCCAATAACTATTAGAGACATTAGATGGATTGTTCCTAATGTATTTGTTCTTGCATGTCTCAAAGGATTGTGTCAAAGTTATTAGTTATATATCTTTCATGTTTTCATTTCCTTGTGACTTGCTTTCTGTCATTACTATTTCAAACACTAATTTATAAGCTTTCCAGATTATGGAGAAGCTTGGAGAATCACTAAAGGGTCTAGATGAAGTCTACATGAGTTATTCATCTTATTGTTAAAAATCATTGTCAGCAACTACAAAATGTTTCAACCTTTTTTTGAATCCCGACATTTTTTTTTTGGTATTGTTTTGCATAGGCAGTCCGCATTTATGATGTTAGAGGACTATTGATAGTTGGTGAGACCAAGGCAAAAAATATATAAGTATAGAATACAAAAAAAATTCTATTTTTGCACCGTTAAATCAAATTAGTGAAAGAATTTAGTTCTAATGGCTACTAGGTAGAATTAGTTTGTCAGTGTCATGATGAACAATGCTTCTTACTTCATATATATCGATGGTATACAAATGATGAAACAAACATTTTGTCTATACCAATGCAGGTTTTGGCTTACCAAGCATTCATTTCTTGGGTCATATTTTACAGCATCATCCTTTGGTATTCCATAATTTTTTTATTCCCTGTTTGCATGTTGGTATAGCTATTGTTAATATAAGATACCATTTACTTTGCTGATCTGTAGATATGTTGTGATCTATTATGTGAATAAATGGTTTTGACAATAATAGATACTGAATTTGTTAACTAAATGAATTTTATTGAGGCATTTTTTGTTGAAACCTTTTGTGAAACAACGTGTTGTGCTGCTTCACTTTAAAGTTTAAATCTCCCAGAATTTCTCCACTTTATTGATTCTCTATTTTCTCCTTCATTACATTCTTAAACTGAACTTCATTTCATGTAAGTGTTTGATCTCTAATTTTCCTCAGGTGGACTTTTTTTTATCAATATTTACTTTCAATTACTTTTGGTATTGTGGTGTAGAAATAAATTGACATCATTACCAGCGTGACTTCAATGATTCAATGGATTTTGGGCTTTTCATTGTTGTTTTAGTTTGAATTCATGATGGATTATAATGGGTATTAATGTAGTTGTACATAAACTTTATGTGTAGTAGGGGCCAAGTCCCCAATCAATGACCAACATAAGCATCCACTTCTTAAGATTATATCCATTTTTATTTATGATACTTTGCTCATGTATTATGGTAATTAGATGTTTTAATCTCCGTTCATTATTGTTTTGGATATTGACTATTAGATTATATTTAATTTTTGCATTCTAATGTTGATGCAGGAAGAAGGGGTTGTAAAGGGCAAGAGCTAGAGAATGTTGTCTCGGATGCTTACTAGAGCAATCCAAATTGCAGGGCAAGGTGAATCAATACTCATAAAAAACATTATTTGTTCTAGATTTAGACTGTGTGGATAGTTTTTTAAAATAATTGGTTAGCATTGCATGTCAATGGCACTTTTGATTTATCCTGTATCGTTGTCTTGCAATCAGTTTCAGGTTCAGCTATGATAAAGAATACTACATAAATCCTAAATGATGAAAGATGTCTAAATAAGAAGTCTTGATAAGACTTGCATATTTTCCATGCATCCCTGTGATCTGGGGAGGTAGTTTGAGCCATTAGAAAGTTTTGGATTAAAGAAGTCTAAGTAATGAAATTCAACGAGTTGGGTCAACGAGTTGAAATTAATGAAATTCAATATTCAAATCGATTCTTATCGAGTTTAATTTGTTTTTACCTGATGACCCGAATCAACCTGAATCGGTGTAATTGGTTCAGTTCGAGTTGATCGAGTTGGGTTGATCTGCTTGCACCCTTACTTAAACAAAGTAAATGCTTCAATACAATGTACATAAATTATTTTGACAGCATATAAATGTTAAACTCTGATTATTCATGCAATACCTATACCAATTTTTTTCTTAACACTATAGTTAGTACCTTTAAGAAGTATGTTCATGAGTTGCTAAGGAATTTTATTTCATATGATCCGTGCATAGCACGGGTTTTCGACTAGTGACTTACAATCGACTTTTAACACATTCTAGGACAGAGGCTGCAGATTCTCATGATTCGATCGTTTTTTATCATCGCATGCTCTATATTGAAGTTGATTAAAATTAACTCCTGAGATTTGATTATAAAATTTGAACTTTATAGAAAAGTGGATTTAAATCAATTTTTATTATGTAAATGAAATCAAGTTGGAGGATCTATGTAACATATGCTATTTTTTTATTATATTTCTATAAAAAAATTCATAAATTCATTTGTCATTTAAAATAGACAAAACTTAATGGAATGACTAAAGTGTACATTTAAAAAATGTCAAAGGTTAATTCGCACCTTTTAAAAATTCTAAAGATAAAGTGTACATGATCTTTTAATAATTTGTGGGGGTAAAATGTATTTTCCTTAGCTAGATCTAATTTTGATTCATCATTACTAATATGAAAAATTTATATAATGACCAAATCGTGTATTATGCTGTTATTAGAAGCTTTTTTTCAAAAACTTAGAAAAAATGTGTGTAATTAGTTTATATAATAGTATTAACTATAAGGTCTAATACAGTTGGTAGGTAGATGATCTCCTTAAGTATGTAATCAGGGATTTGATTCCTATAGTGGTGTATTGGAGAGGGTTTCGTGATTAGAGGAAAAACTCACGTTTGTGAACTCTACAGCTCAAGGAGATTAGTAAATGTTTCTGGCGATAAATACTCTAAATTAACCCTTGAAAGTTTATAATAACATTGTTTTGGCTTCATGTCAAGGAAAAAAAAAAAAGGGTGACGGGTTGAGCCTAGTCGTTCGGAGGCCGAAATGAGGCTACTTCGGATCTTTGAGCCCAATCCATGAGGGGCCCGCTAACGATCACGGACTTCGCATAGCCCATGGGTGAGGCAATATGGACTTCTATGCGCCCTGAGTTAATGTGGCGCGAATGTTCTGTGGTCTAATCTCTTCAAAGAAGTTGAGAAGTTGCAAGATCCTTGGGAAGTAGAATCAAATGGTATGGTTCGAACTCAAGCGCATTATATAGGAAACCCTAACAAAATGACCTGGCACATAAACTATCCTACGCTTAATATGACAAGGTACAATAATGATAATCTTTATAGAATCATCTCTTTGTTGCATTTGTTTATCTGTTAATGCAAGGAAAGAGAATTGTCTTATGCCATTGTTATTTTGGAGAGCACAAACATATAATGCCATTTACTAAGCTAATGGAATAATTTATGGAAATTTAAGTAGCCTCTAATCGACTTGTTAGTTAGGATCGAATTATATTAGTGAACTCTAAAAAAAATGTTATACTATTAAATGATTTTTTTGAGTATAATTTTTTTTTATAAAATCCACTGCTAGATTAGAAGTTCACATCATAAGATCATGTTTATTAAATTTCAAACAAACCTAAAATCGTTTGACATAGTTTTTATGTACTCCAAAATCAATGCAACGTATATTCTTAAAATAATCAAGAATAAAAGTTATATGACTGCATTGTTATTGTTGTTAAATTTTTACAAAATTTGATACAAATTATATTTATGATAAATAAATGTAATCTAATAGTTGGATCGATAAAAGAATTATTTCATAGAGTAATATATATGTGGGGTAAGTATAACTTAATCCTATACATATTTGAGAGTTCACTTGTGTGCATCTTGGTTTTCACAACTTGGGTAAAATGAGTATTTTGCAAGGGATAAATGTTATGCCTGAATTGAGAATTGTTTAATAGACCAAAATGTCGTTAATATTTTAGAGCCCACTAATAAATATGAATGTTTGATCGGACACGAAGGGTTCTTTGGAATCATATTATTACTTAATAAAAAAGTATACATATAATTATTTAACGGGAGTGGCTATTGTCACTTCTAAATGACTATTGTCACTCCCACTTATATTAATTATTATTTAGTTTCACTAAATTATCCTTCTTTAATTTTACTTTAATCAAATAAAACTAATATATGCAATGATTATAATATAATGTCTAATTCTAAATGTTATTACCATGACATAACAAATACATTTATACCATAAAATATGAGCGCGACTCTTTAGCTAATTTGGCTTCCCCCCTCACATTATCTAAAGAAAATAATCAAATAAAACTAATATATAATTGATATTTATTCTTTATTAGTCATTATAATGATATCAAAATTTATTATTGTTAATTTAATTAAAAATAATTAAATTATTAAAATATATAATATTATTTTCATTAGTTGTTATAAGAATTTCACATTAAATTATTTGATGTAATTATTAATATTTTGTATATTGAATTATTTTCTTTAAAACTTTCTTAAGGTAGTAATTACCTAAATATTTTAGACAAAAGAAAAATAATGAATAACGAGTGATAAAAAAAGATAAACACTGAATCAAACTATGCAATCCACTTGCTATCATTTAATTTTAACGCCCAATGTTTATATAATTTGTAAAGTATTAAATCAATTATTATATTAAGATTTTTTTTTACAATCACTTTCTTTTAATGGCTTAAAGACACACACATACTTGTCTATCTCTATTTTTTTTCAATTTTTGTTTTGAAATTTATTTTAAAAAATTAAATTTTATATATATATATATATATATATGTTATCTAATAGAAAACAAATAATATAGCCTTTATATTATTCACGTATAAAAAAATTAACCCTTTTAAACTTTTTTTTTGCAAATAAGTAATTAGTTTAAGGGAAAAAATAATTTACCCCCCTAGATTTTTGGTTTTATACAATTTAGACCCTAAATTTTAAAAATGTGCAACACGACTTCATATACTTACTAGCTGGAGCAAAAAAGCCCATCTATTACACAAACGTTAAAATAAACTGTTAAGTGCACATGTGCTTCTCACGTGCACGCAAATTTAGACAATTATACCCCTTTGTCAAAACTAATTTCCAATTACAATCTCAACTTACTTTTGCCCCAATCTCTCAACTCAACTTACCTTCCTCTTTTTGAAACCCTTTTCCTTTTATTCTTCTTGCTTGTTTTCTTTAAATCTAAGAGGAAAAGGAGGCTACGACTTCATCTTGCTTAAAGGAGGCCGTGACACTCAACTCACGCAAAAAGGAAAAGGAAGTCCAGCGCCAACCAGAACTAGGGGCTACTCACGAAGAACAGCGACGTGAAGACCTCGCGATTAGGAGACGGAGAAGACCAGTGCGATGGTGGTCCAAATCTGAACCCCTCTCCCCTCCATCTTGGTCATCCCTAAGCCCAGTACAAGCAGGGAAGACTGCGAAGGAGATCTGGACGAAGACTGCAAAGGCTTGCGATGCGAAGACCACAAACTGAGGGAAGAAGAAACCGATGATGCCGTGACGCGAAGACCACCAGTGGACTTGGGAAGAAGAAGACTCATGACACCTCGACTAGCGAAGGACACCCACGACGCCAGGACCAGCGGAGGACAAGCTGTTTCTGCCTTTACTGTTGATTAACAAGTTTTTCCCTTCTCTGTTGTTTTTGGATTTTAAATCAAAATTTGTTATGCAAGGTGGTTCTGTTTGTATTCTAGTTTGGTATTTTGGAAAATGCTGATGATTTTGGATTTCTGGTTTCTGGTTTGATATTTTGGTCTCTATTTCTATTGCAGGTTTTGGTCTTTTGGTTAATATTGCTGATTTTGTTTTTGGCTTTTGGTTCTGATTCTGGTTTTGGTTTTCGGTTCTGATTCTAGTTTTGGTTTCCTTTCTGGTTTTTTTTTTTTTTCTGGTTCTGGGAAAGGGTTTCAGACCAAGAGGGGAGGACACCCGGTTTTGATTCCTTTCTGGTTTTGATTTTTTTTTCCTGGTTCTGGGAAAGGGCTTCAAACCAAGAAGGGAGGATGCCTAGTTCTGATTCTGGTTTTGATTTCCTTTCTGGTTTTGATATATTTTTTTTTTTTTTTGTTTCTGGGAAAGGGTTTCAGACCAAGAGGGGAGGATGCCTGAGAGATTGGGGAAAGGGAAAGGAAAAGTGAATTGACAATAAAGGGTATTTTGGTCCAATTATTAATGTATGTGAGAAGCACATACTCACTTAACAGTTTATTTTAACGTCTGCGTAACAAAATGGCTTTTTTGCACCATTTGGTAAATACAGGGGGTTGCGTTATACATTTTTAAAACTCAGAGTCTAAATTGCACATGACTAAAAGTTTAGGGGGTTAAATTGTTTTTTTCCCTTAATTTAACTTATGAAATTACCTTAATTTTTAATAATATGAGTAAATGAAAACTATAATAAAAATTAATTACCAATGCAATAGAAATATACTATGGTATTATTTTATTTATTTACTAGTTTTTTATTTATATAAATGTTGGATGTTACAAAATATGTAAGTAATTATATACCACAATTTATTATCATGTCTTTGTTATTACTCATTAATGGTATCAAAACACTTAAGAAGGGGGTTGAATTAAGTGTTTCTTTAAAAAATTTTGCACACCCAAAAACACAAATTAGAAAGTTCAACCAAATGTCTCCTATTATTACAGGAAATTTTGTCACGAATACAACAGTAATGGCTTGGAATTTGAACTAACAGTGAAAACTTGGTTTAGAGCACAAATCAGAACCTGTTTTTATCAGTAATAATACATTGGTTCTCAATGATCTTAATGAAGATTGTAATTTATAAGATATAAAGTTTTAAAGGAAATCAAATATAAAGTCAGTTCCTTCAACAAATAATTATATGAAAACTTTCTTGGTTGAAACCTTTAAGTTCGAAACCAACGAATCATGTAGTATGAGAGAGATAGGTAGAAAAGAAGAAAACAAGCAGTTATATTAGTTCCATTCTTCAACTTAGATCCTACATCTAGTCTCCATCCTCCAGGTGAGTGTATCCACTAAGAACTTGTACAACTAGTACAAACAATAAGTGTTCTTTTATCGAGCCTCTCCAAACTCTACCCAAGTAGTTTTTCAATAAGTCTCTTCAAGCTTCACCCAAGTAGTTTTTTAATAAGCCTCTCTAAGATCAATCAGTCAGCTTATATCTCACAAGATAAAGCTTTACAACAATAGTTTATGAATGTAATTTCTTGCTTCACTCTCAAAAGTATATAACTCCCAATACAACTACTTTTTAAAGATACTCTCAGAACAATATAATAGCAAATGTTACAAACTAAGGGAAGAGGAAATTGCGTTAGTTTGAATCTCAAATTTTTTGCAGGAGTATAGCTTTTCATTTCTGGTTCTTTCCTACCCCTTTTTTTTTTTATTTTGAATGCTTTCCAAGTTCACCTTTTTTTTTTTATTTTGAATGCTTTCCAAGTTCACCTTTTATAGGAGGGTGAGAGTTTTGACCGTTGATGAAGCTTGGAGAGTTGTATCACATGCTTTCTGATGTAATCCTTCCTTTATGATGAAGAATGTTGTTCTTCCTTTTTGCCTTAGTTCACTACCAAGAAAAATACCTTCCGCGGTGGTTCTAATTGCCGCTAAATCCCTCCTGTAGCGGTTCCCCAACCACTAGAATAACTGTCGCAATATGTCAAATGAAAAGTGACCCCTTAGAAACTGCCGCCAAAGATTCAAAAACAAATATGCTGAAAACATTGCGGTGGTTCAAAGTTCAAACCACTGTAAAAGGCTTGGCTTAAAACTATAACGGCAGTTAGGAACCGCTGCAAATAAATAGACATGTAGTCACTTGAATCATTTAATGACGGTCTTTAACCACCACAAAATCGAAAAAATGAATATTTGCTTTTGTAGTTGCAGCGGTTTAAAACTACCGCTAATTGCTAATATAACATTTCTTCTACCTTTGTATTCTTTCTCATAAATCTGGTCATAATAGCTTCCTTTCTATTACAAATATTTTCAAACGTCCACAAAATTCAAATATAAAGCAAATATTAAAATTACAATCATTCATTACTTATAATAGAACGTATCTCATAATTGATAATATATCATAATGTCTTATATGTCTTAAACATTTAAACTTCTTACAAAATCATAAAATAAAACAAGTAGTACTTATAATCATGTAACATCATAGAAAATGAAGTTCCATAGTTCTAAGATTGATGAACAAAGTGGGATCATGGCTAGCAAAAGAGGAGGGTCATCTTGTTGGTCCTGGTGATTCCAAGTTTTCAACCTGAAATTGAAGAAAAAATATCACAACATAATCTTAAAATCATGGCAAAATATTCAAGAGCAAGGAAACTGAATTGAGGGGTTATCTAGAAATCCAATAGGTCCACGACCATATTAGAGACAGGTCCATCTAGTTTCAAAAGCAGTTAAAGCGTAAGGAAATCTAAAGTGGGGTCGTTTCAAGATCTGTTAGGAAACATGAAATTTAATTAAATAAAATCAATCTTATCCATCTTTAACATGCTATAAATAATCTCAAAATTGAATCAAATCAAAACAAATAAAACTCCTGAATCTCAAAAACTCAAAAAGAAAGCATAAGCAAAGAGAACCTAACCATGACTAAAATACTAGTTAGACCACCTTAGCCAAATAAATGTGTGTGGGTTATCACAATAAAATATACACTACATAACACTACAAGAGAGTTATTTACAAATTACATCTTTTTAGGATGGATAGAAAATGTTATATAGACAGCTTATTCTTGAAAAAATATAGAATACTACATAACACACCAACTTATTCCATAAATTTACTATGCTTGTTAGTACAATAAAGCCTATATTTATTTATCATATTTCTTGGCAAATAACAAATTGAATACAAGAGCAAACAATACATATCCAGAAAACAAAAGTATCTTAGGGTAAACAGACCTTGAGACAATAGCCAACTATTTTTGAATAGGCTGTAATGGTCACATCTTTTCCTTCTCTCTTAATCTATTAAGGTAAAATGCATTAAGCAATCATGTATTCAATAAGTATGTGCATTATTCCATAACAAGTGTGGCTTGAACAACCATAAGGTATATTTAATATAAAATAGATAATTAGGTGCTTTTGCTTTTCCTATGGGAAGGCAAAAACTGGAATCAAGAACTTCTGCTGAAACAGGGAATGACTCACCATATCTAGAGGACATAATTTGTCAAATTAAATATTTAAGAAACAAAGAATTATGTTGAAATTTTTTATTTTTGATTAAGTAGCAAGCGTGGAGAACCATACTTGAGAGTGCTGAGCACCAACCCCAGCAGCAGCACCATTGGGTCCTCTGAAGACAATAGGTGCAGATATTTGCCCAGCAGACATATGGTTTGATTTTGCAGCAGAATTAATAATATGATCTATTGCCTACACACAAGTTAAAATAGAACAAGACAATCAGTACGATAAAACCAATCACCAAGCTAAACATGCGAATTGTCATAATACACATGCTGACACAACATTTATTTAAACAATCTATTATTTTTTTAATATTCAAGGGACTGATGCCCAACATCAAGATTGCAAACACAAGGCCATGATCTCATGCAGAGGAAAGAAATTTTGGCTTCCAACTCAATTCACATATAATAATTATACCTAAAACCCAAGCAATAAGAGTTAAGAAGCAACAAAATTCTAGCAAAAAGGTGTGCCATCTAACAAACTTGATTGATGCATAGGGCATCAAAGTGACAGTCTAACTACAAGCCAAACACAATAGATCAGTTCGATTTATATGTCTACTGTGATTGTCACAGCTAACAACAAACTGAACCTATTCTTCCAATATAGAGGTCAACAGTTTTCCTACAATCATACATCTGTAGTTTTATAACTGTTACTCAAACTCACAGAGGAAATCAACATTTTTCCCATGTGGAGATAATCATCATTTGTGGAAGCTTCATAACCCTGGTATATTTATCACACACAAGTCATAAGATAACATCTAATGATCTTAGAGACAAGAAGAATTTGGTAAACTTCACAAGACATTCCACCACTTTTTTTAATTAAGAGGTTCCTTAAGAAACCCACTTTAACTGCACACAGTTTAAGGATGCAACCAAGATAAACTCTAACCTGCATGGAGAAGTTAAATGTCATAAATTCCACAACAGGCCTTAGACCATAGTAAGCAACGCCAACTCCAATCCCAGCAAACCCAGCCTGCGTTATATTTAACAAACAAAATTTGTCAAACCAACAACTGCTGCCAACTACCAAGCATGATTAAATCCTATTGTTTTCTCTAGGAATCATCGGTCAAATTTGATTCTTAAAAGTCCATCTATTAATGTAATTTTTAAGATGGGAAATACACAACCCATGGTATTGGAATTGTGATCAACATGGGATATTAGAGCACTAGTTTTAAGCTGCAAATTACTTGTAAGAGGCAGGAAATGCCAATTTATATGTTTAATAAGCAATCCGTTACAAAACCTTAGAGGCAGCTCAACATGAAGAAGACACAAACAATGCATTCCATTCCCATTTTCAAGGAATTCTTATCCATCCCAACTAAATACACTGTGCTTGGGGATATTTGTGCCTGTAACAAAGTAGCACTAGCTCGTTATTAACTCAGAAAACAAAGGACAAATACCAACATAGCAGGTCAGGTTTATCCTTTATGTGATAATTTAGTTTAGATCACGCAATATGCTTCTAATTCTAGGAATTTTAAATTGAAAATAGAGTAACAATTAAATTTTGAACATTAGAATTCTCATCGACATAGGATGATTACTATGAGCTAAAAGATAAAAACTGGGAATTGGCTAGGGCCATATGAACTACTAAATTTGCATCAAGTTGCAGTCAAAAGAAAACTCATTACATGTTGTACCTCACGTTATTTTTTTCCATAAATACTGAAAAGCTAGAATACAAGTTCTTAGCAAGAGTACCCTACCATGGAAATGACAAAAACTACCACAAATAGTACCATGGAAATGACAAGCGATGCAATTACAAAGCACGCAAAATGAATTGTAATTATAGCTAGGCCACCTTCATAAAAGGTCAAAATTGGCTATAAGAATTAAAAGCATAAGGCAAATTGAACCAGAACCACAAAAAAAAAAAAAAGATTGCAAGGTGTAGCAGCATATGTACAAAGAAAAAAGATAGTGACAAACGATTAGAATCAGGAAGAGATAACAAAGAAAGAAACAGATGGGTTTTTATTCATCACTAGCACCCCAAAACAATCCACTTACATACAACAAAACGCATTATTCTCACACTGATCAATCTAAGAAATGGCTAAGAATTGCAAATAAAAATATCAAAACAAAGGTCATACTTCGTGGTGGCAAGCGGCGTCTTGAATCTACTGTTGTTATTCGCTCATTGTTGACAGCATTAGGAAATCATAACAAAGGTTTTTGGTTTCTACATATTCAGAAAATAAGAGAGAAACAAGAAAAGGGGGGAAAAAATCCAAAACAGAGGAAACACGAACCTTGAAGCAAGCGGCAACCTTGGAGTGGGCTGCCTTGAAGCATCGCGCGAGAGGAAGCGGGGACCTTGGAATGGCCGGCGACCTCAAAGCGGGGGTCAGCTAGTCTGCTTCAGTTTCTTCAATTGGTTGAAGGAGGTCTCAATTGTGGGCCCAAAAAGCAAAATAAAGAATATTATGGGTGGACTGCAATTGCAAGCAATACTCAGAAAAACGTGGGAATGAAAAAAGAACAAATAGTTGTTGCAAAATGAATATATACATGTTGCAAGAATCAATGATCCAATTTCCAAAAGCAAAAAGGCAAGGGTTTGGCTAATGATCCAATTTCGTTTTGGCGTACAAAAAAATAATTAATAGCAATGAACAAGAAAGCAACGACCTTGGACCTGGTGGCGTCCTCGGAGGGTCGGCAACCTCAGACGGATGGCCTTGGAGCGGCGTGAGAGAAACCGGTGACCTCGTAGCCTCGCGCAAAGGAAGCAACGACCTTGGACTGGCCGGCAACCTAGGAGCGGGTGGCCTTGCTGGAGCGTCGGGTGCCGGAAACCGGAGCTGGTGGCGACCTCAGAGGGGCGGCGAGCTCAGAGCGGTGGCCTTGCTGGAGCGCCTCATGTGAAAAAGCCATGACCTTGGAACCTTGGGCTTGAGGTGCTTGCTTGCTTTGAAGAGTTCGAAGAGTGAGGGAGGGGTTTGAATCTGGATGAGTGAGCAACACGAAAGAGAGATAGGGGGGCTGACGCGGGGAAGAACGAAAAAGTGAGAGCCTTGCGCTAAAATTTCATTGGCAAGCGGCGGCTGTTGGAGGAACGGTAGGCAAATGCTTGCTTTCATGGTCACCGATGACCATCCTTCAAAACCGCTATGGGTGGAGCGCCGCAAATTTCCTTATTTGTAGTAGTGGTTGCTGCGCACTCCAAACATATAACTAGAAGGGAAATGAACATTGAGCACATAGAAAGAGGCTTTGACACAGTTACTTTTCAACCTTTATGACGGGGTGAAGAATAATTTAGTCCCACATGTGCCTTGGACTATGTAATGATCCTATTATTTACACCATTTGATTTAACAGGAAAAAGTTTAACGGCGAAGATCTTTCAAGAAAAATAGAAAACAAAATTAATGTTATTCTAAAATTACATAATTATCCCTCAATCACTTCAGATCTCACTATGAGCTTTGGTAGCTCCCCTCCCCACATCATGCAACGCCAGTAAAAGGCACTGGCAAATATTCACCAATATCATTCTCATCACCTCTTCCTAGCAATTCTCGGTGATCTTCTTAAAATTCGGAACCTGATTGGATGAAATCCACGAGCTCCATCAGCGTCTACTCCTTGATCTCCTTCTTTCGAGCATTCTTCCACATATCAGAGAAGTCCAAAATGTAGCAGCAAATTTGGAGCTTTTGGAGGAAGAAGTTTTGTCACTCTGAGACTGGTGCGTCGCAGAACGAAGGCACTTGGGGGTAAAATATATTCTCTATCTCCTTGAAATTGTAGCTTCCACAACTAGAAGATTGAAAGAATTTGCAAAACAAAGGGAATCTAAAGAATCATAGAAAGATGTTTTTCATCATAATCCCCAACAAGAAAATAAGAGCAGTAGTTATAAAAATGGCCAGGATGCAACATCGGTTCCTGAATCTTGAATCTAATTAATTCAAAGAACTATTTTTATGGAGTGAAATCAATTGTATAAAGAAACGTATTTAGGCTTTCGGCTTGTAAGCATTATCAAAGACTTTCAACTATTACTCTTACTACTACATTTCTCATAAAATCAATGCATAATGCTCTTTTATTTTTTTCTGCCTTCTTTGCATTTGATTTCAATTTCATTTTTTATAAATAAAAAAAAGACTTCACTTAATAGTTCACGAAACCACAGTAGTAGCATCCAAAGCTATATTTTATTGAAAGTGGTGGAAGTGATCATGGAAGTGGCGACGGTGATGATAGCTTTGATGGTGAAAAAGGTTGAGTGGTTGAAACGGTGAATTAGAGATTGGAAAATGACCATTTGAGTCATTTGAGAGTGGAGAAACACTTCCTGTGCTCTAACTAAATTTTACAACAAAACAAGCCAAGTACATTTTCAACCATGACATTTTAATAAAATTCGATCCTACGATATATAAGTACAAAACCATGAGATGGTCCAGAACCTATGTGGACCAACATATCAGCCACCTTATGATGGTACAACAGCACACACATTTTATTTATTTATTTTTATAAACAACGGGGCAAAAGCCCACGCACATTTTGTTTATTCCGGCAAACAAAGTGTCATTGGATTCAAGGTTTGTCATCTTTTGGTAGACACTTTCCTACACTCTATTTCCTTTTTCTGCCTTGTCACAAATATGCTAATAATACCAGCTTTCAATGTGGTTTTCTCAAAACCAAACCCATCACACATGTCAACCAATATTAACATAAAGCTGAAATACTTAATAGAAATAATTAGAAAATTCAGTAAGGATTAATAGATTTAATTAAGATAGGAGTGATATAATTACTTATAGTGTTTTATCATCACTTAATGATACGTAGACCAACACTCATTTTTGTCTATTATTTTCTTAAAAATATCCAAATTATATTATTTTGATATTTTTGTATACAAAATTTAAAGCACTTTAATATTTAAATTAGTTAAATAATTATACTAAATAAATTATTAATGCTTATAATATCTAGCAATTGCATGAATATTAAAAATAAGATAAATAATAAATATTTTTATACAATTAAACTAATTTTTAATTAAATTTATAATAATAACTTTTAATAATATTATGAATTATCTTATGTTAGGTATACTTTTGGTTAAAATAGAAGAGTAATAATTTCATAAAACTAAAGAATAATTAATGCAAGTGGGAATAGTCATATAGTACTAACAATAACCACTCTCTTATTTAACAATGAAGAAACTATTTGCTACATACAAATCTAGTTATTTGCTAATATTTTATTAGCTTATTAGCGTACTCAAATTACGGACATTACATTTCTACAGTAACTTTGCAAAATGTAAATAGTCTACATGCAATCAATACTAGAAAATGCAAGCACAAAAATACATATACACGCACATATAGAGGTATTCAAGATCTCGAACATCAAATTTTGGTCCGAGCCTAAGCAGTGATGCCCTAAGCTCATCGCCCCTTTGGGTCCCCAATCTCCGAGAAAACATTATCAGACATTAACCATTGCGATTCCTTATGCCCATAGCTATGATCTCCGCTGCTTGTCATGCTTACTCCACTGCTCTTACTATTATCTGAAACGTGTCTACTACTTGTGCTGCTGCTGAACATGTCGTCACTGTCCTCATGATGTCCACGACCCTCTACCACCCCCATCTCCACCGCTCCTCCACTAACAGAATTCTCCTGAAGCTGCAGAACAAACTCCAGCACCCCAACGACGTCGTTCATGGACGGCCTTTGAGTCCCATCATCAAGCAAACACTTCACGGCAAGCTCACCAAAATTCCTCAAGCACTCCGGTGCAATCTCACCCTTCAATTTTGGGTCCACAATCTCACCAAGGGTGCCCACGTGATAGCACTGCCTCGCCCAATCAACGAGTGACACCTGTCTCTTCTCAACGTTACGCAGCAAAGGCGGCCTCCCACACAACACCTCCAACAGCACAACACCAAAAGAGTACACGTCAGACTTCTCAGTCAAACGCTGTCGCTTGTAGTACTCCGGGTCCAAATACCCCACACTCCCTTTCACTACAGTGCTCACATGGGTCATGGACGTACCGGTAGGTCCAACTCTTGATAACCCGAAGTCCGAAACCTTAGCCACCCACTTCTCATCCAACAAGATATTTGTGCTCTTGACGTCACGGTGAATGATCATGTGCTTTGCGCCTGTATGGAGGTAATGCAGCCCATGTGCAGCACCTATGCATACCTTGAGCCTCTGCTTCCAAGAGAGGGAAGGGTTGTCGGTGCTGTAGAGATGGTCACATAGGGTGCCACGAGCCATGAAATCATAGACGAGGATCATCTCGTTGCTCTCATAGCAGTAACCAATGAGGGACACGAGATGAAGGTGGCGCAACTGAGAGAGCATCTCAATCTCGTTCAAAAACTCGTGTGCACCTTGCTGAGAACCCGATTTTAGCCTCTTGATTGCCACAGGTGTTGCAACGTCATCGATGTAGCCTTTGTACACGTCGCCGAACCCTCCCACGCCAACCACGAAGAGTTCATCAAAGTTGTTTGTGGCAGCTCTGATTTCTTCTATAGAGAAGTGTCGACAGAGGTTGGTTGGTAGTGAGGATGGTCCATCTGATTTGTGCTTGGAACCATTGTAACTGTTGTCGTTCTTCTTCTGGCGTTTGATGAGGAAGAAAGCGACAAAGACCACAACGAAGAGCAAAACCCCAGAAATTGCACCAGCAACAATGGCAGGGTAATTGCTACTGCTTTTCTTTTGGATTAGGGGAACCTGTTGGGTGGAGGGGGTTTTTGTACGAGGGTCAGGGTTGGGTCCGGCGAGATTACCTTCCGAGCTGCTGATTTTGAATAGTTCAAGGCCGTTCAGACCTGCGTCAGCGAAGCGGCTAGTTTTCGGGAGGGGACTCATTTTCAGTGAAATATTTGCGTTTTTCCGATTCTCTGGGACGTTAATCGCGAAGTCTTTAAATATCGGTGTGGCCTTTTGTCCTTGGGTCCATCTGAGAACGTCCGCATGCTCATCAGCCATCTGATCATCTATGTAGATGAAGAATCTTTTGTCACCTGCCTCTTGAATAACAGGGTCGAGCTCGCAGAAGTGGAGCCTTAGCATGTAGTAGAAGCCTGAATCAACAGGAAGCTCCCAAGTGAGGTTGAAACTCAAGTTGATGCTACCATTAGTTCCCATGTGCCTTAGAAATTGGTAGAGTTCCGCGGGTGCGGTGTTCTCAGGGATCAGACTAAAATTGAGGTTCGGTGTTACATTAAACATAGAGGCCAAACCGCTTAATGAATGCACATAGTGATCATCTCCAGTCCATGTTCTCAGCATGCCCGTGTCACTAGAAGCAGGAAGCATGCTCCCTCCAACCCTGAGACGGTACTTCGTCTCAAGCGCTCTGTTGTTCTCCACGCGGTATGGAATCCTGTCGCCGTACCCCACTGATTGCACTCCTGTGTAGTCATCATCAGGTTTAGTGTGGTAGAGATAAGGTGGCATTGAAACCACCTCAATTCCATTGATGAACGCATAATAATAGGAATCTGTGTGGTTCTTGGGTGTGCTTGGAATGAAGCTTATGTTGAGCGTGTTATGACCATCTTGAACGTAGACACAGTACTCTGTGAAGAAGGTGTCAGAGGGGTCGTCATCAGCATCAGCGTGGAGTGAGGCGTTGAAGTCTTTGAGGAGGGTGTAATCACCTGATTTGACTGAGAAGAAGGCTTTGGTGGGGTCGAAGCTTTTGTATGAGGTTGGGTAGAAGAAGAGGCGAATGAACTTTTGGCCAGAGGTGGTGACAGGGAATGAGTATGTGAATTGGTAGTATGAGACACGAGCTGAGGTGTAAAGGACCTGAAGGGTAGATGGTGATATGAGTGCATAAGCAGGAACTGAATGGTTGTTTGGGGTTTCTGACAAGAGTTTACTGTTGATGTCTGCTGTCCAATTCCGGCCATCGGCGGGGACGCTGTCGGAGGAGCCACAATTGATGCTATAGAGATCATCAGGATTGTAAATACTTCCGTTTGCTATGAGGAGGTAAGGGAGGCACAAAAAGAGGAAGAGTGTGTCACTGATCCTCAACCCAATCCGCGTGCCCCTTGTGGCCATGTTTAAACTGCAACTGAAGTTGTTCAGACACCAAAACAGAGTTAAACACTTTTAAGTGGGGGAATATGCTTCTCAAGATTTCTATTACCAGTGTGGTTATGTCGGCTAGCTATCGTTAATTTCAGAGACCCACTAGAGTCCAAGTCTACGGGTGGAAGCACGCTAAGTCAATGGCCTTTTTTTTTTTTTTATCTCTCCTTTTATTCCTCTCTCTCTTTTTATTTTGTTTGTTCCTTTCTTTTTTTTGTGGTTTTAAAGGTTTATAAAGTTCTTTTTCTTTTTTTTTTTTTTGGTCATGTAAAGTTCTTTTAATTAGATACATGGAATAGATAAAGAGAAATTTGTAAGTATTTTTAAAATAAAATAAATATTTATCTTAATTTATTTATTAATTAATAAATTAATTATTATATTAAAAATAAAAAATAATAATAATCTATAAAATTTATATATCAATTATTAAATAGATTAAAATAAATATTTCTCATGAAATAATGGACATTGACAAGTCTACACATGCTTGTGCCATTCCCGCCTTCCCGTGACTTTCTGTTTGTATGGGGCCTATGGGCAGGAACAACTCAGTGCTTCAGTGCAGCGAACAGAGATTGGCTATATATATATATTGAATTTATAAATTTTAAAAGAAAGTCACAATATATATATATAAGTCTAATAAAATTAGGCTTAATAAACTAATATTTAAGAAAAAAATATTTTATGATTTTTAGGATAAAAAATAAAGGAGAAATTAATTTGTTTTTAATATTTTTATGAACTTATCTTTCTTATTTACATTTTTATTAGTAGTTAATTTAAATTATTTATGTATTATTGAATATTGCTATGCCCTATAAATCATTCAAAAACATTAAAAAAAATTAATTTATCCTATAATTTTAATTATGAGAAATGAATAAATAATTTTTCCCTTGAAGAATTGATTTGTTTAATACAAACTGTTATTATAAAGGAAAATACGCATTCCAACTAAAACTCAAGAAATATCTAATCAAGTGAAGGTTTTATAAGAATTTATCTCAAATATTTGAATTGTATTTTCTAATTTATATAAAAATAAAATAAAAGAGGATGATAAAATTAAATTCTTAAGATATTAAACCAAACTCAATCCCTTATCAAAATAATAATAATATAACATCTTATAAAATTTTATAATATATAAAAAAATTTAAGGAATGGCCAAATATATATATACACATATGTACTTATGAAAATTAAAAATTTTGGGGAGGTGATGGTCGGATCTTTTTTTTACATATGATTTTTGAGTGGTGTATTTATATCAATATAATATTTTGAAAAAAATTCACACAATATGTGATTTTCAGTATAGAATCTGCTAAAGGCGGATTTAACACTTTGTTTTAATATTGGATTCAATAAAATAATATTAAAACAAAATCCCACCGTCAAAGTCAATTTCATAATCTATTAAAATAATATTTTTTTATTAAATCTACCAATAACAAATTCTAAAACACTATATCCAAATAAATTTACCTATTTTATCATATTAATATAAATCACCTATATAAACACAGTATATTAATTATTTTTCCGGCGATGGCCACCCCTAACATATGTAGGCTCCGCCCGTGAGTCAGTGTATCTATTAGTGGAAATTTCAGTGCCCACGAGAGCTTTCCCTGTGCTTTTTTTCTTTTCTTCCTTTTTATTAACAGTTTAGGATAATTTAAAAGTTAGACCATACCTATATATGCGTGGAAATATCAGCACCGAAAAAAGGCTTTCCAATTACCAAAAAAAAAAAAAATTGTCCTGTGATTTTAGTTTTACAATTAACTGTTTCTGTAACAGTTTAGGATGAAACGGAATTTCAGAATGAAAATGGTAGTCAATATTTTTCTTTTGCTGTAATGATGCGATCGGACTGGGCTTCTTTTTTTTTTTTTTTCCTTCAAGGGTGTCCCTGGTAAGTAGCTGAAAACTAATTCTTTTGAGATGTGGAGATCACTGAAGTGGATTTTGACTCTCCTAATAAAACTCCTTTCTATACATATGGTATGGGTCGAACCCCTGACACATGTTTAAAGGATCTAACCACCTTATCAACTGTTACCAGGCTTTGTTGTGGATTGGGCTAATTTAAAACCATTAAAAATAAAAATAAAAAAAATAAGAATTTAAAATAAAATCTCAATAAAAAATGAAGTGTTTTAGAATATGTGAATTATAATTGGTTACAGTTGTGTGTATAAAAAATATACAGGGCCACAATAGTATTACATTAATATAATCACTTATTATATCATAAATAAAATATATCATATAGAGCATATCATATATATTTTATTAAAATTATGATATTTTTATTTTGATTTTATTTCTATTTAACTATTTATTTCACACATAGTCAAAAGATTTTATTTAATGAATTCGCATGACCCCCTCCACGTTAACTCTTTCTCTCTTTTCTTTTTTCACATTCTCTCTCTTCACTAACACACATCTGCTCTCACTTCACTCCACTCGTTAAGGGCGATTTGCTTTTATTTTTTATTTTTTATTTTTTAAAATTTATGAAAAAAAAATTAAAAATTAAAATTAAAAACTGAAAAAACAATCCATAATTTTTCCTTTTGTCAAGGTGTAGCTTGTTTAATATATATAGGCTTAGAAAAGTAGCCTTCCATCTATTGCATTACGGTAACTGTGCGGCATATAAATGCACGGTCTAATCACCTCTATTTTTTATTTTATATTATAAAATTATACATTCAATTATTAATATTCAACATATTATTATTATTATTTATTACTCATAATAAATTTTATTTTTAATTTAATAAAATATATTTTGAGATAATTCTTATCAATTTATAGTCTTATATTAAACAGTTAATATTTATATTTAAATTTTTAATCTAATCTTTAAAATAAATATTAATATAAAATTATTAAGTAAAACTAATAAAATATTTAAATATTATACATGATAAATTATTATTTTATTTTATTTATTTATTTATTTAAAAAAAAGGATGTTACAGGGGACAAAATACCATGACAATAAGTTAAGAAAAATTTCAGTATAAAAATATTATTGATGAGTATAGATGAAGAGTTCCACTAAAAGAATTTGAAAAATAAATATCATATTCAATTCGCCATCAAAATAGTGAATATTAGTAAAACAATAATATCAAGACCTAAAATTGGGAACACTGCCACACGAAAACAAAGAGAAAACAAAGTTATAAATATACTAAATAAATGGTTTAAATATATTTTAAATTCTCATCAATTTTAATCATTTTGATTTTCATCTCTTTGAAATTTATGTTTTGATTTTGGTTCATTTTGTATCGTTATGTTTTTTATAACCCTTCCCTTTAGCATAAACTCGATATTATATAATAGTATTTATGGGAATACAAAAAAGGGTATCATCTACGTCTCTCACATTTTATCAATATTTTAATTTAATTTTAAATTTTCTTATTCTATTTACATCCTCAATATTATCTTTTTGATATGCAACATCCAAATTGTAAATGAAAAAAATTGATGTACAGGTCAAATTACAATGTTAAAAAACAACCACAAAACATAAAATGCCAAATTAAACTATTAGGAAAATATAAAATATTAAGTTTCCATTCCTAATTTTAATGTCATTTATGTTTTAAAAAGTTAAAGACATAAATAGAATAAAAAAATATGGAGACTAAATTGAAACTTTGATAAAATGTAAATAATGTCAATAAAGCTTTAATCCTATGTTGAAAAAAGTACTTTACTCTTCTTAAAATATTTATAAGGGTAATTTCAATATTTGTAATAACTAAATTCATAGTAATTAAAAAGTATTTGTCAAGACCAAAATTTAGATGATAGCTAGGGAAAAAAAAAGGGATTAAAATCAAAGCAAAAGTTTCAAGGAGACTAAAATTAAAACATCCTACGTTTATAGTTTAAACCTCTTCATAAATAAATAAATAAATATATATATAAACTTAGTGCGGATGAAAAATATATTTTCCACTTTAAAGAATGGAAGTTGAAAAGTCTCATCTGCCGACACTCATTTTATATATATAATATAGTACTTCATGATAAGGCACTTTATATTAATGGTGTATTTCATTGCCTGCTCTCCTTTTTAGGTTCTTGTGTGAAAATTTCAGTCTAGCTTCTGCGGCGGCTAGGAAAGAAAGATGAAGATCAAGCAAGCAAAAGCATCATCAACAGCAATGGCGTTGTGGGTGATGATCGTTTTGGTGCACGCACATGTCAGTATTGCAGCTCAAGAGCAGAGTAATGGCACCAGTTATTTTGGGCTCATTGAAATGGACTTAGACTCTGAGTTCCCAGACGCCATAAGCTCCCACTTCCGCAGAGTGCTTCAACAAGGCGGAACCAAGACTCAGGGTACACCCAATGCTAATAATCCCGCCTTCAAAGTTGACAACGCCGCTAGCTATCGTGGGTCTGCGCCCCTAAACCCAAACAGCGCTGGAGGTGATCGTTGTCGCGGCGTTACGACGTTCAACAGGGTTTGCTAATGAACTATATTATTAAGATTGTTGTCTTGTCAAGTTGTGTTTATGAGTTTTAATGGCTTATATCCTGTTGGTCGTGTATGTTCCTCTTTCGTTCTTAATGTATGAATAACAAGATCTCCTGATGAAATAATGGCAAGTTTCTGGGAAGACGTTGCCAACATGTGTGTATATCCTTTTCTGGTTTAAGTTTATTGATGTAAGTGTATTGCATTGTAATGGATTATTGGATTCTAATTTCTCGCCTATTCCTAATCCTTTCATTTTATTGTTCATAAATTTAATTTTGATTCATTATTAATATGAAAAAAAATTATATAATAATCAAATTGCATATTATTATATTATTAAAAGTGTTGATTTTTATTTAATTACTTCAAAAGTTATAAGTATATATAATTAGTTAATAATAAACATTCACTATGTATTAAAAACAATGTATTTGCTTAACTTTTTATAAGAAAGAAAATTTTATTTATTCATGAAAAGGCCTAATGACAATATTTACAAATCGAAAAACATATATACTACATATGATTATGTTACATGGAAATAATATATGAAAATAAAAATAAATGATTTAAAGAAGGAAGTTTTGTTAATATATACCGAGGTAAATCAACTATTTGTATTTAACCTTATTTTTTATATATAAATAAAAATTGAAAAACAAATAATTTCTTCTTCTCAATATGCAGAGGAATTATCTAAGAAACGAAACAAAATAAATAAAGAAAAGAGGCTAGAGATCATTTTATGATTTTTTTTCTTTCTAAAGATGGCTTCAGCTAAAACATGTAAGTGCTCAAGTCCTTTTTTTCTATAAATTTTATTTTAATCCAAATTAGTAGTATATTAAATTAATTAGAAACTAATTTAACTTGAGTCTTGTTTATTCATGGTATGAAACTCTTTCATAGTTAGTTTGACATTATCGGTCTATTTTTATTAAATGTTGAATCGTCTAATAAAAGACCATATCATTTAATCTTGCATGGCAATCAATGACCATATAATAATCACGTGTCAAAACTCCATTATTATTATTATTATTATTATTATTTATAGTTGAATAGGAGATAACCCAAAAGAAGAGAAACAATAAACATACTACACCAACAACAACAAAAAAAAAACTCCACTTAAATATAAAATACTTGAATTTATCTAACTAGTACAATAAGAAAAACAGTTAAGAAACAAATTAGGATTTCTCTACCCATTGGCCTTAAGGCATTGGTTAGCAAATCTCCAAATACTTTCAATCAACTTTTATACAAACGTGTCCATCATCAAACACAACCTATAACTAATAATGAGTAATGTTATTTGTACTCATATTTTATGGGACATCGTATCGACACACTTTCATCTATCATTGAATGAGATGTGGGTCCCAAACTAAGTGGGGTCCATATACCATCCAATGATAGATAATGGTGTATCGACATAATATCCCACAAATTAGGGATGGATCTACATAGAGAGGACTGGGGGCACATGCCCCACCAAAAGTTTAGAATTTATATATAAATGTATGTGTGTATATTATTTTGTCCCCATTATATTATATATTATTTTTGCTCATATTATCTAAAATTTCTAGATTTGTCACTATCACAAATGATTAGTAGAGATAATATGTCTCATAACCAATGGCACACAACCCACTCACATGCACAGGGATACTCACCCACTCAAGCGCCCGTAGTACCCCGTGATCAAACCAACTCCTTAATTAGCCATTAATTATGCCTTACCATTTTTCAAAAAATCACTCAATCATATTCGCTCAAGTTTATCATTCTCAATCACTTCCTATCATATCGATTTAGAATCTCACCCCACAGTCACACGTACAATATCACCATGGGCAAAGTGTGTCACTCATATCTCTTAGAGTGTATCACTCACAGCCACACAATGTATCACTCACATCCACTCCCTCCGAAATGACAATGAAATCAACCATAATTGATTAAAATAAAACATTTTGAAAGGAGTCATAGATCACCCCGGGATGAAAGTGGGCAAGGGAGTTTTTAAAACAAATCTCACATCGCAAAAAATTACAAGTGTAGGGGGAGGTCAAGGCTATATTTATGAACTCAATTGTTTTGTTTCAATATGCACCAATTAAAAATACTTTGAGCTTATATGTAACTTTCTTTTTTTCTATATATTCTTGTTTTAGAATGCTGTGAGATCTAGTTTATGTTATACAATTTTTTCTATAGTATTACTCTCTAATTGTCATTTGATAATAACTATGATTTTTTTTTTATTTTAAAGTTTTCCACGTTAATTCTTATGACATGATAGGGTTCTTGTTTTTGTTCCCCTATATTCAAGGGTAGTTCTCTTAAGAAAATGGCTCGTTTTTTCCAATTCGAACACACAGGTAAACCAAAGGCAACAAAGGTATGCCGAAACATCAGATAATTTATTTCTGAAGGGCTTGACACATAGACTTACTATGTGAAATTAGTTATTGAATTGGATAAGGTACGTTTTTGATGGAATGTTTCGACCCATATGAAATTATGATATGTCATGCAAAATGATTGGCTCTCATGGATGATAATATTTTATTAGTCAATTCAACATTTAGAAATAAACTAATGACAGAGATTAAAAGTAAATAGTTTTCAAAATGTTTACAGGCAATAAAAATTGAGACCCAAATCAAAATTTGTTCGAGTTTCAGAAATCATAAACTTGTTTACCTGACTTTAGTAATTTTGTACATACAACTCATATTGTCCAGTAGGCCCGAACTTCTTGTATTCGTCATCAGATGTCACGCTTATGTGCAAAGAGAAAAATTATTTTAACACTTAAAAATGGGTGTCTGAAATAGACACTCACTTTATAACCATTGAATGTGATGAATGTCTCTACTTATTCTTAATATCCATCACATTCAACGGTTAAAAAGTGGGTGTCTGTTTCAGACACTCACTTTTGGGATTAAGATATCACTTCTCATGCGCAAAATAGGCACTAGACACGTGAACTCAATAATGTGGAAGTTTGGTCCCGCAGACAAGTTGTTAAAAATAACATAACGTGCAAGCTGTGGAATGAAATTTTCTTGGCGGGAGCTGAATGTCTCATATTCAATCCACGTCATTCCTTGATGTACAGTTGTTCACTTTATGTCCCGTGCTTTTTCGTCAATGTACGGTTTTTACAATAATTAATCTGATCTGATATAAATATAATTATGTTTAATATTTTTAATTATTCCAGTCTTTTGTGGATTTTGTTTCCTTTTTGCATAAATAGGTTGGCTGCTTAACTGTCTAGTTGATTTGCACACAAATGACGGGGCTGGACAAGATCAGGCTCTTCATCAAATAACAAATGGAAAGGTCGTAATTTATTTATGCAATGAAAACAATTCACCAATTCACTGCAAAATTGTAGTGGAAAGGAAAATAATATGAAACAATATTTTTCAGAGTAAAGAAACAACGGTCATTTTCGTTTGTAAAGTAATTAACAGTAATACTTACTTACTCCTTTTCACAAGATGTTTTAATACAATTACTAACAATCCAGATCATGCTACGAATTCGTTGCAGCCATCGGCCTCGGATAAAAGAAAAGTCACTGCAGGACTACAGCCTTAACCAGTTGACTAGTTGCACGAAAATCAGAAGACTTGAGTCGTGATGAAATATACATCATTATGGCTTTTCTACGTAAATAAAATGATAAAAAAAACTTTATATACAATTTTGTCACTTTTTACACTTTTAAGTCCATACAAGTATTGTTTATATATATATATATATATATGAAATCGGTTAAGTATTATAAGATTTCAAAAAATCAAAACACATTGAAATTAGTTAATACTCAATCGATTTCAATATTTTATTTTTATTTTTTGGTGAAGAAATCGGTTGATTATTAGAAGATATTTATGCATCTGATATTTAGAAATCGGTTAAGTAGCAACCGATATCTGTAGGGAATAAAATTTTCAAAGAAGAGGTAACATGTGGAAGCACAAGAAAAGGCTTGAATGGGGGCTACCAAAAGTGCTTTTATTTTTCCAAACATGGGTTGGTGTAAGCCAAGGGAAATAAAATGATGACTTTCCAAGCCCATAACTCCTTTAAGTTTTGTGATTTATCCTTGTAAGTAGTGACAAAAATTTTAGGGGGAGGGGAGGGGGTGTATTATCGAAATTAGGTCATCTACTATCAACAGCAATGACTAATTTTCTCATCATGGGAGCTCTCATAAAGAGATAAACAACCAAATTATGAAATCTTCGTCATTTATGAGTGAGATTGAGCGCATACATGATTAGGGGATAAGATTAGTTACTGCCATGCCATACCTCATGGTTATTGTGTATGATATATATAAACTATAAAACAAAAACTAGCACAATAGTGTTAACATATATCTTGATTAATTGGGAGCTTAAATTATTTTAATAATTAAATGTATATGTAATTGGTTATTTGAAAATTAATTTTATAATTGAATATATGAATTTAAAATTGATATTAAAGTTTTGTTTAGATTGCCAAAAAAAATTACCTTTTATAATGTAAATTACTAAAAGAAAATGAAATAATTTATATATTTTATAATATCTTACACTTGTGGTTATTTTGACAAAAACATTAAATTTCTAAAATAATTCATTGTTGTTTATATTTTTTATGTACATATTTTTTCCTTCAATCAAAAGTTTTAAAAATTACCTTGTACAGGAAAATATGTACAAAACTTTTGATTAAAGAAAAAAATATGTACAAATATCTTTTTGATATAAGATGCACAAATATCTTCTAATAATCAATCGATTTCTTCACGAAAAAATAAAAATAAAATATTGAAATTGATCGAGTATTAATCAATTTCAATGTGTTTTAATCTTTTGAAATCTCATGACACTTAACCAATTTCATATGCATATAAAAACAATACATATACGTACTTAAAGTTAAAAAAGTGACAAAATCATATATAATATTTTTTTTATCATTTTATTTACATAAAAAAGCCCATCATTATCATACTTTTGCTTCGCACTTCTGATTTTGCCATTTATTTTGCATATTCTTCAGGCAAACTGCGCTTGATTTTTTATTTTGAATATTATTTGTGTCCCAAAAACTTTCCAAGTCTTGCTCTACCCACAGTCTACTTTTCGTGCATAAAATAATTGAAAAATAAAAGATTATCTTAATTAAATGTTCAATTTTTTAAAAAATTTAAACTTTATTTATACACATTAAGTAATGATAAAATTTGCATCATTATCAAATTTTTATGTGATACATAAAAATCTAACTTCGACACTATGTCAAAGTTAGATGCCTATGAAAATAGCAAAAATATACCAACATTTACACACGTATAAAATTAAGAGAAAATATATATATATATTTCATATCTAATAATAGAATAATAATTTAGTTAAAATTTATTTTTAATTTTTAATTTAAATATATTATTGAATATGAAGAATATTTATGTGAAAAAAAAACATATAAATTTTTTTGTAAATAAACGTAAATATTTAAATACAAAAATGAATTGTCATTTGGGGACACACCAATATTCTTTCTGATAGTAAGTATGGTCCAGACTAGTGACAAGACCATTCCCCCAACTCACTGATTCTCATTCATCTTTTAAATTGTTGAATTGGTCAGCCTTCTGTGCTCTGTTGTTGTAGCTGCAAAGCAAGCTTAAGTCCCACCACCGCATCACTTATCGAGGGCCGTTGATTTCCGTCGTGAGCAACATAATCCAGTGCCGTCGCTAGGGGTGTATAGCCATAGGTTCAACAAAATCTGAATTCTACATAATTTTTAGATTGGATATATTTTTAAAATCTAAATTCAATTTGATAATAATTCAATTATGTTCTGCATCATATCAGATTAATTTGGTATTTAAATAATATAAAAAATTTAGATTTGAAGCAACATTATATTATTGAATATGAAATATATTCACGTACTATTAGAGGAATATCTAAAAATTTCTCTAAATAAATTTAAACATAAATTATAAAAATGACCTGTCATTTGGTAACACACTAGTATTCTTTCTGATGATAAGTGTGGTCCAGAATGATGACTAGACCATTCCCCCTACTCACTGAGTCTCATTCATCTTTTTAAATTGTTGAATTGGTCAGTCTTCTGTGCTCTGTTGTTGTGGCTGCAAAGCAAGCTTAAGTCCCTCCGCCACATGACTCATCGAGGGCCGTTGATTACCATCATGAACAACACAATCCAGTGCCATCCCAACGAACTTGCTCAAACACTCAGGCATGATCTTCCCCCGAACGAATGGGTCAACCATTTGGTCTATGGCATTGGGCCCTTCACTGTGGCATGACCTGGCCCACTCCACAATGCATCTCTCTGGTCCATCAACTTTTCAAAGCAAAGGTGGCCTACCACACAAAACTTCAAGCAGAACAACATCAAAAGAGTACACATCAGACTTGTGTGTCAACCTCTTAGTCTTGGAATATTCAGGGTCCTATCCAAGGCTACCCTTAAAGGTAGAAGTCTTCACAAAATCCGAAACCTTGCCACTCATTCCTCATCCAACAAGATGTTAGAAGTCTCCACATCACGATGGATAATCTTGAACTCTGCCCCACTATGAAGATATTGCAATCCAAGCCTTGCCCCAATGCACACTGCAAGCCATTGCTTCCACAAAAGAGGTGCATTTTTAGAATCATATAGATAGATGGTCACGGAGGGTCCCATTAGCCATGAAATCATAGACAATTATCATGTCATCTTGGTCGTTGCAGTAGCCTATGAGAGAGACCAAATGAAGGTGGCTAAGCTGAGACAACATCTTAACCTCATTCTTGAACTCATAAATTCCTTGTCCAGATAATTCTGGGATGAAGTGTTTGATGGCAGCAGGTTTCAGATATATTTATCTCGTATAGCTATTACATACAATACAATAGTGATAGATAAAGTGGCAGAACAACATAACTAGTGTTCATAGGAGTCAGATTGGACTCTCAAGGGATCAATATTATTATCCCATCCCCCTTCCCCCAATGACAAATTTTTCTTTTATATAAAAAAGGTAAATATATATTTTTAGGCCAAAAGGATAAACATATTTTTAGTTATTATTTTATTTTTAAAAAATCTTATCTGAAAGTTTGAATTCAAACAAAATGTAAATCATATTTCAATGTGATATGCAATATATGTCAAAAGTAACTTTTTATAAGTACAGCAATCTAGCCAGAAAGTAAAAATGGCCAAAAAAAAATGTTGTTGTTGTTATAACTTATAAGCGTTTGAAATTAAAAGCTCATTAAAAAAAGGAAGACAAAGTATAATTAATAGGGGTTATTAAAAAAAAATAAAATAAAATAATCACATCATTATGGCAAGAGAAAATCCTTATTCTGCAACTTCTTTCACTCCAAAATTCCTTTTCATCCTCTCCGCTGTTAACCACAAAACAGAAATCACAAGCATGGGCAAACTTGTTTATAGCCCAGAACCGATAAAAAAATAACAAATAAAAAACGTATATTGACTTGCCCTGGTTCCATGTGTAAACTTGCACTCATGCTATTTAACAGAAAGTGGGTGACAGTTGTTGAGGAAGAGAGGTTTTGTGGGTGGGGAAGTGGTTGAGCTGCAATTTTAGAAGCAGATATAGTTTGGGGTGGGCGTATCACAGAGAGAGAGAGAGAGTTCCAAAGACACAGAGTTTGGGATCATACGGTGAGGATCTGTAATATGCAGATCTTGTGTGTCCAAATAGATAGATGGCATTTGTATCAATGTGGGGCCTTCACATCAGTAAATTTAAATGTGGTTTAAATTAAAGATGTTAGTTTTAATCGTAATTAAGTTTAAAGCAACTTCTTAAATTATTTTTGGTAATGATAAATAAAAATCATTGAAAAAAAAAAATCAAGCCTGTGGGAGGTGTTCTTCCCATCTCCACTGGTAAGGGAAAAATTCCAAATGTAGGAAGTGTTCTTGTGATTCAATTTTTTTTTTTTCAACTTGCTTCATTGGCAATGAAAAATCTAAGATATGGGAGGTGTTGTTGTGTTTCGTGTTATTCCCCTCTCCACCACTTCTCATTTTTGCCTTACACGAAAGGAAAGTATATCATTTCACACATTGAAGGAGTGTGCAGATGACAAGGTTATTATTGTTCATATAAGAGAGACAATCACCACGTAGAAAAAAACAAAAATAAAAGCAACTCTAGTAAAGATCTAAAACATCACAACACAACAAATATGAAAACACAAATTTCAAATAGATCTTGATCTAGAACATCATAAACCCCTTCTCTCTTTTTTTTTCACCTAGAAAAAAAACATAGTTGATCAAGAATAAATCTCGCAAAGACCATTGAAGCACCTTTCTATAGGGAAGAATGCTATCCCAAGATAACAACCCATGAAAAAAAAAACAAAAGATAATAATAAATAACTAATGACTAATGGGATGTAACAACTCCCACCGCCACCACCATCACCATCTCCACCATTTCTCCACTTCCATTCTCTTCTCCCCAAATCTCCACAACCCCTTTCACCTCGAAGCAGAAGAGCCACATTGCCCTTAACCCCCACTATCAGGAAAAATATTGTTACCGATAAATTTTTTTTTTATTGCCGAAGAAAAATTTAATTTCCGACTAATTTTTTCAACTAGTAATAATGTTGTTGACAATCTTTACCGGCAGAACAAATTCGTCAAAAAAATATTTCTAGCGGATTTTTTATGCAAAAATGCATCGGTAATAAGCTGCACAATTCGCCACCAAATTTGTGAGGAAATAATTCTTATTAGTGGATTTTTTTATATTACTGGCGAATTTTTCTATCTGTAATAATTTAATTTAATTTGATATTTTTTTAAACCGAGTTTTACTGACTGATTTTTTGGTTGGTAATTATTGAGGGACACCTCAAGATTGAGAAGAACCTTAGGGTGTCCTCGAGATCTGTGCCGCCGCATCCCTCACCCCTGCCTCCCACCTCGCCACCCTCTCCCTTGCCGTTAAGGTCTTATAGTTGAAGCTGCCACCGCCAACCATGAGGAGAGGGGAGCTGTTGTTGCAGTGGCACGCCCCAGCTCTTTCACAAAGATCTTGAGATTGGGGTTGGTGTAGGAGCTTGAGATTAGGACTAGCTTGCATTGATGGAGGAGGAGAAGGAGAGGGGGAGTTTGGTACGAGTTGTGTATGTCTCAGGTTGGGGCGAGGGTGGTCCACGGTGACGGTAGTGGTGGTGGTGGGGCAAGCAGGCAAGGATGACAACAGTGGAGGTGGAAGAAGACAACATTCAATCTGAACTTTCTTTTTGGGCTACATTCAATCTGAACTTCTATTTTTTTTTTAATTAACCCCAATTAATTAATAATTAAAAACATTTTAAACTTGTTGTGCATGGGTCCCACATTGTACATTTGTCATTCAACCATTTGATATATATAAGTTCAACCATGTGATATATATAAGTTTCGCATGTTTTCTTTTTTAGTTTTTATGATTTTTGTTCCATTTTTTTAAAAAAATTTTCTAATGCCTCCACCCCACCATATGCCTTCATAATATGTGTGTACAATAATCAAGTCCAAATCCGCATCGTATGAGTGGTGGAGTGCGTCGAGTATGTGCGTTGAATTAACATTCCTCATATGTTATAGATGGTGTTCACCGGATTTTGCAGTTTACAGATGGCCGCAATGGGCACGCAGATTGGTTTAAGGATCACTGTCACTCTGTTCCTCATTTTGTGCCTTCCTTACCTTTTCATAGCGAATGAAATTTACCGTCCTGATGATGTCTATAGCATCAGTTGTGGCTCCTCCAAGAACCTCACCGTCGATGGTCGGAATTGGACAGCAGACATCAACACGAAGCTCTTGTCACCAGATACCCAAAACAATCATTCAGTTGCTGCTAATGCACTCATACCAACTACCATCCAAGGCCCTTACACCTCAGCTCGTGTTTCATACTCCCAATTCACTTACTCATTCCCTGTTACCACCTCTGGCCATAAGTTCATTCGCCTATTCTTCTACCCAACTTCATACCAAAACTTCGACCCCACAAAAGCATACTTCTCGGTCAAATCAGGTGAATACACCCTCCTCAAAGACTTCAACGCCTCGCTCTACGCTGATGCTGATTACAACCCCTCTGACACCTTCTTCCTAGAGTACAGCGTCTACGTCCAAGATGGTCATAACACCCTCAACATAACCTTCTTTCCAAGCACAGCAAAGAACCACATGGATTCCCATTATGCCTTCATCAATGGAATTGAGGTAGTTTCAATGCCACCTTATCTCTACCACACTAAACCTGATGACTACATAGGATTGCAGTTGGTAGGGTACGACGACGGGATTCCATTCCGCTTGGAGAATAACTCAGCACTTGAGACAAAGTATCGTTTCAACGTTGGAGGGCGGATGCTCCCCGCTTCTGGTGACACAGGCATGCTGAGGTACTGGGATGTAGATGACAACTACTTAGCTTCACAAAGTGGGCTTGCTGCTGACTACGGGGGAACAACGAAGCTCAAATTCACTATGATCCCTGAGTACACAGCACCCGCAGAACTCTACCGAGCTCTAAGACACATGGGAGAAAATGCCACCATCAACTTGAGCTTCAACCTCACTTGGGAGCTTCCGGTCGATTCTGGCTTTAACTACATGCTAAGGCTTTACTTCTGTGAGCTCGACCCCAATATTCAACATGCCGGTGACAGAAGATTCTTCATCTACATACAAGATCAGATGGCTGAGTCCGACGCAGACGTGCTCTTATGGACAAGTGGACGAAGGGCCACACCGATAGTTAAAGACTACGCCGTGATGGTCCCATCAGGGGGTCAGAAATACACAAAGATTTCACTGAAAATGAGTCCTCAACCAAACAGCCCCTACGTAGACGCAGTTCTGGACGGCCTTGAGCTCTTCAAAATCAATGACTCGCTAGGTAATCTCGCTGGGTCCAATCCTGAGCCTCATCCAAATACCCCGTCCACCCCACAGGTTCCCCTTCAAAAGAAAAGCAGTAGCAAGACTCTTGTGATCGTTGTTGCAATTCTTGGTGTTGTTTTCTTCTTTATTGTCAGCATTTTCAATCCAAGAGGAAGGCGTCTTAAGGAGGAAGGAAGCAGAAAAAAAACCGAAGGGTCATCATCACTGCCTTCACACTTATGCCGCTACTTTACAATCGCAGAGATCAGGGCAGCCACACAAAACTTTGATGATGCGTTCATCATCGGGGTTGGAGGGTTCGGCAACGTGTATAAAGGTTGCATCGATGGGTCCATCCTCGTTGCCATCAAGCTCCTCAAACCTGGTTCACAGCAAGGTCTCAACGAGTTCCTGAACGAGATTGAGATGCTCTCCCAGCTTCGACACCTTCATCTGGCATCCCTCATCGGTTACTGCAACGACGGCGCAGAGATGATCCTTGTCTATGACTTCATGCAACGTGGCACTCTCCGTGAGTATCTCTACGGCTCTGATAACAAGCCACTTCCGTGGAAAAAGAGGCTCGAGATCCTATTGGGTGCAGCAAAAGGGCTGCATTATCTTCACATAGGTGCGAAGCACACTATTATCCACGGTGACGTGAAGAGCACAAATATCTTGCTAGATGAGAAATGGGTGGCCAAGGTTTCTGACTTCGGACTGTCCAAGGTAGGACCCACAGGGATGTCCACAACCCACGTCAGCACTATAGTTAAGGGAAGCCTTGGGTACTTGGACCCTGAGTACTACAAGCGTCAACGGTTGACTCTAAAATCTGACGTGTACTCATTCGGTGTGGTGCTTCTTGAGGTATTGTGTGCGAGGCCGCCTTTGGTTCGTGACGTGGACAAGCACAAGGCAAGTGTGGTTGACTGGGTGAGAAGGTGCCACGATGAGGGCAGGCTTGATCAGACGGTGGATCCGTTCCTGAAAGACTCCATCACGCGGGATGGGTTGAAATGGTACGGACAGATGGCGTTGAGCTGTTTGCGTGATGATGGGAATCAACGGCCATCAATGAGTGATGTGGTGGGGGCGCTAGAGTTTGCAATGCAGTTGGCAGACACTGAGGATGATGTTGGGTTTGGTGGGACGCAAGGTGAGGAAAAGACTATGAGTGAGCAAAGACCGCTGTTGCCGCAGTATACGAGTGATGAAGGCAGCGACGTGCTTTTTACTAGTAGTGATGAATCGGGGTCAAAGAACAGTAAGGTGACCACGGTTTTGGGTAGCAGTGAGGAACAACACATGCTTTCAGCCGTCGTGTTCTCCGAGATTGGTGATCCAAAAGCAAGATAAATTGTGTGTAATTTTTCAATGATATTACAGCAGCGTTAGCTAGTGCTAACAAATTAGCATAGTATGAAAATAGTTATGGTGTATGGCATGAAGAATATAGGGAATAAATCAGTCATATGAGTTGACTGTCTTTTGTAACTGAATGCAAGCTCTGGTAATTAGACGTATACTTTAAATGCATATAAGTATTTTCCAAAGGTTACAAATTAGTTTTTAAAGAAAAATGAGATTTTGATTTTTAACTTTTTAAAGCATCATATGAATTATTTGTTTCTGTCAAATTTCTTTTCAAATGCTATGATATTATCTTATTAAGGGTGCCAAATTAATTACTTAACGGGATTGTATCATAATACTTCAGAAAATATTAGAGACTTAAGTATCAATTTTTTTTCCCTAAATGATTTGTTAGGTTGATAAGTAAAAATTGAAAATAAATTTTCATAAATAAATTCTATATATAAAAATACATGTAAAACTCATCTATAGCCTCACCCCTACCTAAACACACCCTATCCTAAATGTCAGTTTTTTTCGGTATCTAGTATGAAAAAAAATCAGGTTTTGGATATTCTTGAGGCAAGCCACGCTTGATTCTTTATTTTGAATATTCTTCGGGTAGACATTTACGAAAGACTTTTCCAAGTCTTGCTTTGTGCATGTGATTCCACTTTTGTTCTTTAGTTTACCCTCCATACACTAAATAGTGATGGAATGGACATAATTATCATATTTTTGTTTCATACATATGAATCTGACTTCGGCACTGTACCAAAGTCAGATGCCCATCAAGATAGCAAAAATATCTCAACATTTACAAATGTATAAAATTAAGAAAAAATTTTAGATGCATTTAGAATATCAACTAGATATACTTTATATTTAATAATAAAATAATATTTTAATTAAAACTCACTTCTAACTTTTTACTTTAATTTGAATTCACACCCTATCATTTGAATACGAAGCATATTCACACAATATTTCATATACATATAAGAATTTCTATAAAGTTAATTGAACATAAATTACAAAATTTACGTGTCATTTGATAACACACTAGTATTGTAGTATTCTTTCTGATGATAAGTAGGGTCCAAACTGATGACAAGACCATTCCCCCAGTCACTGATTCTCAATCTTCTTTTTTTTTTATTTACATCTTCTTTTATAAAAGTAATCTTCTTTTAAAAAGTTGAATTGGTCAGTCTTCGTCTATATTCTGTTTTCGTAAAGGCTAGTGGCAAGAAATTTGAACTAAAATAGTATTTATTTTTTAAAATATTTAAAAGTATTACTTTTTATAAGTATAGGTAATATGTTTTTAAATGTATTATTTTTTATATCTAAAAAATATTACTTTCTTTACTCAAAAATATTACCTTAAATAATTAATCACACTTGATTGATAACACTATAAAAAGTAATACATTAGCTTAAAAATGTAGTCTTTTATTAAAAAATATTACCTTTAACATTTAGTCACATGTGATATAGTAACTCTTCAAAAAGTTATTGCCTTAACTTAAAAAAGAATAGTCTTTGCTATATAAAAATAACATATTTAAAAAAAATATTACCTATGTACATAATACTTTTTAAATATATCTAAAATTAAATATTCTTTTTAAGTATAAGTTTATCCTATTACAACACCGATAGTTAGTGCAAACAAATTAGTAGTACGAAAATAGTTGTGGTGTGGCGTGGAAAGTATGGGAAATAATGCACCCCTCTTTTTTGGTGCTTCGCCTATTGGATGCACCAAGGGCGTAGCATTATCTTCATAGAAAATATGGTGTGCCTGTCTATTTTACATGAATAGCAATCAGGAACGTTGCCCATCTATCTAGATTAGTCACAGTACATTGACGTCTGAATCCCCCATGGTTGTTATAGAAATTGTACACGTATCGTCTTTAAGAAACTAAAAAAGTACCTTCAAATCCACGTAAACAAAAAAAAAAGAGTGCTTTCAAATCGTTATTTTCTCTTCCTATGACGAGTTTGATGTTAAGGCAAGTTAGGGTTAGCTGAATCTCCTTAATGTTTTTGGTAACAGAATTTCTTTAGTGTTTGAATTGATGAAAAACAATATTTAAAAGTCGAATAGAAAATAATATTAGAGTCACTCTTTTCCTAAAGACTTCTCTTTTAAACTTTAATTTTTAAAAGATTAAATACAAACATCTTAGTTCTTAAAAAAAAATTATGTCCAACACATTAGTCTATTTAACAGGAAAACTATACACACATTACTCTCTGAAACGTTATTAAACTTTAACATATTAATCTATCTTTCAAAGATTCAATTTTTAACTTCGTATTCTTTGGTCCCTAAAAAATTTGACTTTTAATATATCAATTTTTTATGGAATAATATTTGTATGATTTTATGGCTAAAACACTAATATTTTATAACAAGAATATGAGAACTAAAGTGTATACTTTTAATTTTTCAATGACTAATTCTTATATGATTTTTCTATTAAGGAACTAATTTGTTATAATGCGAAATCTTTTGAGTATTAAAGTGTTTACTTCTATTATTTTAAGGATTGAAATGTTAAAACAAAAATCTTTCAAAAACTGAAGTGTAGAATTACTCATAATAGTAACTCTCATTGTTTCATATTTTAAATAAATAAAAGTTTAGATAGTATTGAATAGAATTCATCTTATGATATTATAGCTAATATTTTATTTTTCCTTACTTCATCTCCTTTGGCGGATGGGGTGATTGTAGAGAGGGGGGCCCACTAGAGGAGGAGAAGGAGGAGGCAAAGGTGTTGACGTAGACTACCTGCTTCCAAACCTTAATGTGTTGGTGGTTGTTGGAATTAATCCAAATTCGTAATTAAAGATTGCTATTAATAGTTTCTAATTTTAAAATATTTGAAAAGGATTTGAAAAAAATATATGAGAAATCTTTTTAGATTTGAAAATTTATTAAGATTTTATCTAGAATTGAAAATTATCAATTATTAAGATTTAGGTCAAATTTAGTGCATGTAAACTATTATTTTTTTATAATTATCTAGATATGTGAGGAAAATATAATTGAAAGATTAAAAATAGAGAGTGCAAAGGAAGAGGGTGATTAATAGGACATTGATGAGACCAATGTGATGCTTTGCCACTAATAGATGATTTTGCAGCTCTCATCAGAAAAGTTGTTGTGATGAAAGGTTTGCAACTTTCACTAGAAAAGTTACCTTGATGAAGGGTTCACAACTTTTGACAAAAAAGTTACCCTAATAGAAGGTTTGCAGTTTTCGCCAGATAAATTATTTTGATGGAAGGTTTGCAGCTTTTGCTAGAAAATTTACATTGATAATATTATGTTCCATGAGTAGCGGTGATGCAAGTGAAGATAACTTGTATTGAAAGCCTTTCTACCAATGTGATGTTAGGCAGCGTGTTCCGTAAATAGTAGTAGATTTGTTTTAAATTTGTTGAGATTAGTGATTATATTCCTCATTAAATTAGTAGATTGATTTATGAAATCGTAAATGTAGGTAGTTGAGGCTGAATCACGTTAATTTTCTTGTGTCTCTTTCCATTGTCGATTTGATTGATTTATGTTGCATGTGAATTATTTCCCAATTGTGATGGTGTTATGCAACTGCACCAACTATGCTGAACATTGACTATACCATAGAAATGACAAATCTTTAAAGAGTTATACTATTTGTACTCATAATGTATAAACCACCGTGTCGACTCATATCTTATTTATCATTGTATGAGATGTAGACCCTACTTGGATGAGGTCCACACCACATCTAATGGTGGATGAAATATGAGTTAGCACGGTGTCCCACACATCATGAATACAAATAATATTTTTCATTTTTAAAAGGTCACAAACCTGGTTTTAAGAAAAAGGGAAATTGTGATTAACTTTTCAAAACATCACGTGATTTAGTTATTTTGTCAAATTTATTTTTTAAAAACTATTATGTGATCTTATGTCAATTACTTAGCGGGATTATATCATAATATTTCAGAAAAAAGACTTGATTTGAAAAACTGAATTATCTAAAATTTTAAAAAATTAAAGACTTAAGTATCTATATATATATATATATATATATATAAGTGTATGTTTGGTTGAGGAATAAAAATGAAATAAAATTTTTTATGAATAAGCTTCTTGTATTTTTTTACAAATAAAACTTACCCATTAAAATTTTCACCCCTTCTTTACCTGCCAATCAAACACACCCTAAAAATTAATTTATCTATTAGTTTTTGGATATTCTTCGGGCGAACCACGCCGCTTGATTCTTTATTTTGAATATTCATCAGCTAGATTGTAGACACTTACTAAAGACTTCTACAAGTGTTGCTCTGCCTATTGCTTACTTTTCGTTCATATAATTCCAATTTCTTTTTTTAATTTAAACTCCATTCATACTCATTAAATAGTGATCAAATGTACATCATTATGATATTTTTGTTTCATACATATGAATCTAACTTGGGCATTGCACCAAAGTTAGATGCCTTCCAAGATAGCAAAAATATCTCGACATCACAAATGCATAAAATTAAGAGAAATTTTTTGCTTCTTTTAGAGAACATCAAATGGATATACTTATATTCAACAATGAAATAACATTTCAATTAAAACTCATTTTAAGTTTTACTTTTATTTGAATTGACGCTGTGTCATTGAATATGAAGCATGTTCACATGATAATTTAGAAACATATAAGAATTTTTTATAAAGTTAAGCACAAATTACAAAAATAAGGTGTGTCATTTGGTGACACGCACTAGTATTCTGATGCTCTATGTATGGTCCAAGCTGATGACAGGACCATTTTCCCCATGCGAAGGGGCAACGTCATCTTGAGTTGGGGCAGAAGCAAAGGGTAACGGAAGGGGGGCCATGGACGACGGTTGCGTGACAATGAACAAAGTCAATACCCAGCAGTTGTGGTGACTGGAAGGGCAGCTCGACTATGATTGGGCAATAGTTTGTCGACGGTGCCTTGAAGGCAGTGATTTGGTGGTTAGACGAGGCTACTGGGCAGCTGAATGATGACAGTGATTCTAGTGGCGATTGTCACCGGGATGGTGGAGCCGACGTGGCGGTGGTATAGACTAGAGAGCATTATCAAAGTATCTTTCGAGTGATGCAAGAAATTATGATATGTCACACAAAATTATTATTGGATATTATGTATGATTAGATGATATATATATATATATATATATATATATATATATATATATATATATATATATATGATATTATGTTAATATTAATAAGCTCAACATCTAATAAAAATGATCTAATAATAGGAATTAAAATAACAAGTTTTTAAAACGTTTAGATGGAATAGAATTTGAGGATTTTAAATCTTCTATCCCACTCTCAGTCCCCTTAATAAAAAAATTAACATATATTTAATAATGACATATATCATTCGTGATCTCTTAGTCAATCATATATTTTTAATTACACATAACTTTTATACAATATAAAATTTAATGGGGAGCAAGAAATGACACAGGAAAAAGGGGATAGATAATTTCTCGAAATTGAGACCTAAATCAAAATTTGTTCAATTTCCAGTACACAAGAACTTTTTTAACCTAATTTAACAATTTTTCACATGCAAATCACGATGGCCTGTGTCCCTGCCAAAAAAGAGGAATCATAATGGCCAGCAGGCCCATACTTGTTGTATTCGTTGTCACTAATCACGCTCATGCGTCAAAAGGCAATAGGCACTAGGCACGTGAACTCAATAATGTGGAATAAGTTGGGTCCCGCTGAAAATAAATAAGAATAGATTGATTCACGGAAAATAAATGGATTTAATTAGTAATTTAGTATGTATAAAAATATTTTATACTATCATCTAATTAAATTATTTTATTAGTATAATTTTTGAAGAAATAGAAGAGAGAATTAATCGTATTTAAAATTAAATGACAGTGTAAATTCTTTTTACAATAATAATAAATCAAAATTAAATTCAAAATAAATAGAAGATTTAATTTTATGTATCTGTCATATAAAATTTTTTGAGTTTAATTTATATACATTTATAGTGTAAAATTATTTTACACGATCATCTAATTATATGTTATGACACATCAACAAAGGTACATGAGTTATACATTCAATACATAAAAACTCATCCCAATGAAATAATTTGATTGAATGACAATGTAAATCAGAGCATAAAAATTAAACAAAAGGTTGTTTACATAATTATTAAATCCATGTATAAAAATATTTATACATATAAATATATATAATAAAATAGAATAAGAAACAATAACAATTTAATTATAATAATTTATAGTTAATTTTTTTTATTATTATGTTATTATATAATGATTCTTTTTTATATTTATTACTATTTATTAGTAATATGATTGGCTATGTCACTTATTATTTTAAAATATTATGTAAATAAAAGATTTTAATTAGATAATAATATAATAAAATATATTTTATATTATTATTAGCATTTTAAAATTAAATTTATAAATAAAGAAAAAAAATTAAACAACATTCGCTTTCATGTCTTCCGATGCAAATGTCTTTTCATGCACATTTTCTTGGAGTGCTATAGTTATTATTATGACATAATAGCTTTTATGTGGTTTAATTTTAATACGTTCATAGTATAATATAATTTTATAATATTATTCAATTAAATCATTCAATTCACATAATTTTTATGAGCATAAAATTTAACTATCTTTATTAAAAGAGTTGTGTTATTTATATTTATTGTATCTGGGATATCAAGTCAACACATACTTCTTTCATCATTAGATGAGGTATGGACCCTATACAACTATGGTCCATATCTCAATTAATAATGGATGAAGTGTGAGTCGGTACTGTATTCTATACATAATAAGTATAAATAACATTTTTTTTACTAATACGATATGATAATATACGATTATTTTTCATTTTTTTTAATTTTTGATATTTACTATATAAGCATAGCTACTAATCTACTCATTTTATTTAGAATGAAATATATTTTACTCTCAAATTTAGGAGACAATGGCCCCCCTATAAATTTCATTTTCTTTGTGTGTGTATAGAATATTTTATTTGGTCCTCTTAAATTTTTCACTTGATTAATCTCTGTAAAGTTTTTAATTTAATTAGATATCTAAGTACTATGAATAGACATTATATTATATATATATATATATATTTGTTTGTGTGTGTATTTTTCAAGTTTTAATAGTAAAATATTTATTTTTTCTTGTATATTGAATTTTTAGATTAAAAATAAAAATAAAATATTATTTTTATATAAAATTGGCCCCTCCTATCTTAATGCTCTAGCCCTGCCTTTTTATTTTTTGGTGTGATAGTTTTAATTTATCTAATACAAAAATCGAGAGACCATATTTGATTTTGCTACTTATTTTGGATATTCTTCAGGTAAACCGACTTGATTCTTTATTCTGAATATTCGTCAGGAAGACTTTTCCCAAAGACTTCCCAAGTCTTGCTCTACCCATGGCTTACTTTTCGTGCTATAATAAATGAAAAATAATAAATTATCTTAATTATTTTTTTTTTTTCAGTTCGAACTTCATTTATGCACATTAAATAGTGATAAAATGAACATCATTATCAAATTTTTGTTTGATATATATGAATCTAACTTCAGTAGTGTGCCCAAGTTAGATGCCTATCAAAATAATAAAAATATTTCAACATTTACAAACATATAAAATTAAGAGAAATTTTTAGATGCATTTAAAGTATCACATAGATATGTTTCATATTCAATAATAAAATAATATTTAAGTTAAAACCTTTAACTTTTTCTCTGATTTGAAGTAGCATTATATTATTGGATATGGAATATATTCACGTAATATTTGAGAAATATATAAGAATTTTTCTAAATAAACTTAAACATAAATTACAAAAATGACCTATCATTTGGTGACACACCAGCATTATTTCTGATGATAATTGTGGTTCAGAATGATGACAAGACCATTCCCCCTACGCACCGAGTCTCATTCATCTTTTAAATTGTTGAATTGGTCAATCTTCTATGCTCTGTTGTTGTAGCTGCAAAGCAAGCTTTAGTCCCTCCACCACATGACTCATCGAGGGCCGTTGATTACCATCATGAACAACACAATCCAGTGCCATCCCAACGAACTTGCTCAAACACTCAGGCATGATCTTCCCCCGAAGGAATGGGTCAACCATTTGGTCTATGGAATTGGGCCCTTCACTGTGGCATGACCTGGCCCACTCCACAATGCATCTCTCTGGTCCCTCAACTTTTCTCAGCAAGGGTGGCCTACCACACAAAACCTCAAGTAAAACAACACCAAAAGAGTACACATCAGACTTGTGTGTCAACCTCTTAGTCTTGGAATATTCAGGGTCCAAATATCCAAGGCTACCCTTAACCTCCGTGCTAACATAGAACTTTGACACCCCATTAGGCCCAATTTTGGACATACCAAAATCCGAAACCTTAGCCACCCATTCCTCATCCAACAAGATGTTAGAAGTCTTCACATCACGATGGATAATCTTGAACTCTGCCCCACTATGAAGATATTGCAATCCAAGCCCTGCCCCAATACACACTTCAAGCCGTTGCTTCCACGAAAGAGGTACATTTTTAGAACCATATAGATGGTCACGGAGGGTCCCATGAGCCATGAAATCATAGACAATTATCATGTCATCTTCGTCGTTGCAGTAGCCAATGAGAGAGACCAAATGAGGGTGGCTAAGCTGAGACAGCATCTCAACCTCATTCTTGAACTCTTGAACTCCTTGACCAGATAACTCCGGGATGAAGCGTTTGATGGCAACGGGTTTCGTGCCATCATCGATGTACCCTTGGTACACTTTGCCGAATCCTCCAACCCCAACAACAAAGATGTCATCAAAGTTGTAGGTTGCTGCACTTAACTCAATGATTGAAAAGTGACGGCACGAGTTACCTGAGGCCAGTGTTATTGATTTACTCGAATTCGTTGTCTGTTCATAGAGCATATCCATCTTGGAATGCTTGGTTTTGACCATTTTGCGGAACCAAAGACATAAGCAGTAAATGACAGATATCAAACTGAATGAAGAAACGGCACTTATGACACCGTAGAGAACAATCTTAGATACTGTTTTTTTCCCACTCTCTGTGTCATCAAATTGTGCTGGTACATCACGGCTGCTAATGCTACTAATTGTTTCATGAACTATGCCAGCAAGTTTGAACGCTGAATTATTGGGCTTATTGCAATTATCGTACTTGAACAAAGACATGACCTCGATCCCGTTAATAAAAGCATAGGAATCTGCATGAGTGGAGTTTGGGGTGAAGGTCAAGTTTAGAGTATTCTGACCTGGTTCAACGTTTATGCAGTAGGAATACTTTACGAGGACAATCTTCCTGGGATCAAGTTGTTCCTCTTCAGCAACACTTGAAGCGTTGAAGTCCTTGAGAAGGGTATAAGTCCCTGCTTTTACAGAAAATAAGGACCTTGAACGGTGGAAGTTGGGGTATGAAGCAGGGTGAAAATGAAGCCTAATGAACTTTGGGCCAGAAGTAACAGGAAATGAGTATGTGAATTCGTAGTGAGAGATTCGTGCAGTGCCATAAGGGACAACACGGTTAAGTGTTGAACCTGAAACTTGAGGTGTCACTACGGTGATTGAAGATTGGTTTTTCTGTGGTTCTAAGAGAAAGAAGTGTTTTGAATCTATGTCACCACTCCATGTGCGGTTGGCTACATTTGAAGTTGATTCAGAGGGAGTGCCACAGTTGATTGCGAAGTCTTCTACATGGGTATAGGAGCTAACGGGGATGATGAACATGTGATTGTGAAGGATTGAGATCATCAGGTACAAGGTCATGATCCTTGATGATTTAGCAACATGGCTGAAATTTTTCATGATCAAGTACACCATGGTCAATTGTTACTTGTGAGTGAGTGATACAAAACTATACTGTCAAGTTTATTAATTATGTTAAGCGTCGAGACGACAACACAAAAGAAGAATACTCGTTATATCGTGTCAACGAAGAATACTAACATTGCCGTGCCATTTGATTTTCGCCAAGAGAGTTTGATCTAGTCAATATGACTAATTAGATCTCACCATCTATTTAATGAATATGAATTTTGGCTACTAGCACTTCCCACGACTGGCCGAACCCATCATGTATTATTGTCTTTTAATTTAGTCCAGGAAAATGACTAAGGAAAAAATGATGAATTGTACCGCTTAGATTATTCGTACTTTTTGCAGTGTTGTGAGCTCATTTACTCTTGGAGAATTGCTAACTTAACACCTAAAAGTCCACTTTTTAACCGTTGGATGTGATGAATATTAAGAATAAGTGGGGACATCCATCACATCCAATGATTATAAAGTGGGTGTCTGTTTCAGACACCCACTTTTAGGTGTTAAAATAGTTTTTCTCTTTACCCTTGTCATGCTTTCTCTCTCGTTTTTTGTTGCGTTTGATTTTTCTTCTATTCCCAATGAAAATATGACAACTGTATTCGAACTAAACTTTTTCAAGTCAAAGAGCAGCTCTCAACGAGGAATGTCACAAGTCACAACGAATTTTTCTATTGTGTAACACGTAAATGAAGCATCCATGTGATTTCTGAGGTGAGAGATCTTTGCGAATTCGTAAGAGATTTGAGGCTAAAATAATGTCAAGATTCACAAGCTTAGCCTTAGTAAAAAGGAGTTTTGTATGAAATATCACATTATATATACACTAGTGGATTATCAATCCACATTTTTTTTTTCAATTTTAATATTTCTTTAAATTTAATTTTTTATGTGAAGATTTTTGTAACTTCTTTTATTTTTTGTTTGTAATTTTCCCAACTTCTTATAAACTAAAGGGTATTCTTCAAAATAGAAAAGTTATGCACAAAAAAAAAAAAAAGTTATTGTTGGCAATCCCCATCATTGTTATAGATATATGCTAGTTTTGCCCCAGCAAAACTTTGTAAAAATAAGTAATGCCTTTTTTCGTGTGTGAGTAATAATAGTTTTTTTATTTATTATTCCCAATAAACTTTAGGTCATTGTCACTTTTTATGAATCAATTTTTTTTTTGGAACACAACTTTTTCTAAGCATGGAAAACGTTAAAAGGATTCATTTTCATGTTAAATTTAACTGTATGTATGCCGTATGAATTACACATCTAAATATTACTAGCGTAATACCCGTGCTTTGCATGGAAATAATATAATAAAACTCATCAATAATTAGTTTATCATTTTTATTTTAATGAAATGTTGCAATAAGTTATGTGCAGTGAAAAGAAAAAAAAAAGTATGAGTACTTTTTTTTTCCTTTCTAGTCATTGGTTTAGATCACGTAAAAACAACATAAATATTAAAATCAATTATAGTACATTGAGTTAAGCTACAAATCAATATTGTCGAAGACAATACAATAATCTAGACTATAAGAAAAAATTGTTGTCAGGTAAAAATAGTAATTAAAAATTGAATTATGAAAATAATATAACAATGCTCATTAACCTCAACTATAAATAAAAAAGTAATAATATTAAGAATAATTATACTCAAATAATTATTTATTTAGAAAACAATATTTTCGATCATTCATTTTTTACCAAGTATTTTCAATTTTCTAAACTTAAATTTTTTCATGTAGATTATGTAACAATATTAGAAATTAAGTATTTGAATAGCAACTACATAAATTGACTCTAATGAATATAAGACATGTATAAGGTAAAGGGGACACTTAACCCAACAAACTAATGAGTATATTAGAAAATTCTGATCGGAGTCATTATTGCTATAACTATCTTTTAAGAATATCTTTTGTACCTACAAGTTTAATATCAGAATTTTTGCTACACCTTTCTTTTTTATTGCTTATGTTAATTAAGTAAATCTAATAAACTTATGGCAGACTAATGGACAATGTATTAAATACTTAATACATATAGATTCAAATATGATTGTATATTCATTACAATCAAACATCCATGGCATCTTTGATTGGAAATTGATATTTCATCAATTATGGATAGTGGATACTAATCCTTTTGCAATGAATTAGAATAAGATTCCATTTTTCATAAGAAAACCAGAATAAGATGTAATCTTAATAGATCTTATTACAGTAGAATCATTCTACAACTTATATATAAGTAAATGAGCACCAAGTAGCAGCTTTGGCAGCTTTTGTTAAAACTATAGTAGACCAATTTTTTATGACAAACTCATGTAGTAAAAATATATCCTTTTACCTAGCCATTTTATATTATCTTATCTGCTATCATAATCCAGTTTAAAGATCTTTAGGCCACCAATCACCGAGTTATTGGCCTACTAATGCTAATTATCAATATGAAACCAGTTTTGTAACAAAGGATCCTTGATTACACATAAAACGAACAAAATCAAGTAATTGATCAATGAAGCTAAGAAAAGATACATTCATTTCATTAAAGGTTAGTTGAAATACATTACAAAAGGTAGTTCCATGGATCATTTGATTACAAAAGGTTGCACTCACAAATTGCATTACTCAGTGCATATGCCAATGATTTAAACACAAGATCCAATAAAAGTGGCATTCAACCCATGGATCACTGTCACACAAAGTATAGTATTCCAAACTAAATTTCACTAAACATCTTCCTATTACTCTAGAAGTAATAGAAACCCTCAATGATGAACTTTGGCACATATAACTCCCTCATTACCAGTAGAAGTCTTCAACCTAACGACACTCCCACTCTTTATACATACAATCAGTTCACCAAAGCCACAAAGGAACGTCGTGCCAATAAAAATTAGAAACTGAAATAAATGAAAAGCCAAATTAAAAGAAAAAGCAGGCAAATAAGCCAAGCAAACAAAAAACATGGGTAGATGAAGCAAAGCAAAAACAGCAGCTATGGTTGAAATAGTAGAATGCAATATCATTACCAAAAGTAAACCAGCAGAAAGTTTCTTCGATAACAATATGGTAGCAAAAATCATAACAGCAACATAGTACCAACAAAAAGCCAAATCACAAAACTACATCCAAAACACACCACGTGAAACAGCAACCAAGAAAAGAAAAGTGTAGAGCTTTATTTTAACTCTTATAGTTGACCAATCAAGAGAAACCGTGACATAGGCAATAGTAGAAATAGAATTTTCTTGAAGTAGAGAGCAAAACAAACTTCATGCCTAGCCCTTTCGGCATTGCCATCAAGGCCAAAATAAAGGATGCAATTGAAAAGGCTCACAACAAAGTAATCAGCAGCCAAAAAGCAAACACAGAAGAAGAATGAAATTGCAAATCTTCACAAATATGCAGCACAAAAACTTTTAGAGCTGCATCAAGGTAATAGGGACCAGTATCCAAAACATTGAAAATGTATCATGAGGCACTTCCTATCCATCAAAAATAGCACATAACCACAGCAGCAAATTACAAAATGTCCACAACATCATTAACTCACCTTACAGTTACAACCACCAATGATGGAAGACATAGTGCAACAAATTTTTGCCTTCTCAAACGGCAATCACATAGATTATGAACACCAATTAAGCCCGAAATTCTTGTGTGTGGACAGTACCCATGAAAATCACAGGAATCCTAGATAATAAAACTGAACCATATAGTTGCCATTAAAATAGCTCATAGTTAATCAAAATAACAATTTTGAATTAAAGAGTTTGAAATAGACCATCTTGTGTAAAATAGGGTTATTATGAAATCTGTCCCTAATAAGAAGTTCAGATATATATAAGGCTGAACTATGAATATAGTCTAAGCTCCCACACAAATAAACAATAATGCATTAAAGCAATTCATCGAGATGCACAATTTTAAATCTCAGTTACGTGTTATGTTTTCCTAAGTTATAGTCCATTTCTCTCTGAAAATATGAGGATTTTAATGTGTAAGTTGAATCAACCTCTTTCACCAATGCTTGGGAAGCCAAACCAAGTTTAGGGGACAAACGCATTAGACTGAAATTGTAAATAAGTCATCCATTCATATGGAATTTTGACCACTCATTGGAGGTGTTGCTGGTATTGGTAATAACCAAAATATTATTTATTGATCTTTTTGGCAGGCATTGTTTTCTCTTTCTTTCTAAATGAAGCCCTAAAACCTTGTCTTGTTAATAGGCATTTACTTTCTATTCTATAATATATTTTATTTGAGAGTCTGAAATGAAGTTCAACTACTGGTTGTGAGTCTTATTATGTACTTTAGGGAGCAAATCCTCAAATTACTATTAAAGGTCATGAATAATGAAATGTCATATCTAAGATCTTAAGAACTATGAATCACCACAGGAATAATGATCCAGTTTATTGAATGCAGGTAGATTGAAATTGTACATTTTTCACCACCTCCTTGAAATTAGCTTTGAAAGTGTACTATTTGATTTTTAGAAGATCTTGCATCATATAGATCACTAAGGCCTTATCTAATCAAAGATGTCACAAGAATTACCCATTGCAGAAATAGAACTATGATGCAGAAACAGAACTGTGATGACAGCGTTGTACCAATTTAAAGGATTGCATTACCAAACAAAGTAATGTTAAGGAAGCTGGTGAGCAATATGAATTAAAGCATGATAATCAAGCTATTGAATGCAATTAAGGCATTTATGATGCTACTTATGTGTGTGACTACAAAAACGAATTTGGTGTAGTAGAATTTGATTTGTAAAAGATTCAATATCATTAATTTTGGTGTAATAAAATTGACTTTAAGTACAAGAATTGCAGCCACATACAATTAAAACTTATGCAGCAAATACGGATTGAAAGCCAAATTTGAACGTTAGAAAAGAATTAAGCACTATCAAGTAAGTGTTAGAAAAGAACCCAACAAAGAAAATTGCTGCACTCCACATGCTTTCACATTGGATTTGTCATAAGGAAGAGTTATTCTGATTTTTGAAAGACAGTGACAGGCAAAATCATAATAAAAATATAACAACACTTTAAGGGAAGATATATGCAATAAATTCAAATCATAGAAAAAATATTAACAAACCAATAACACTTGCGGCAAATTGTAGCAGAAGTAATGGAACATACATCAAACAACACAAACTAAATGACTCAGAAAATATGAACAAATAAACCGGTGGATCTAAACACAACGGGAGAGATTTTGGAAAGGGCACTACTAACCTGATGTCTTTTGCAAACATTCTAAGAACTCTATCCACCATCAAAATCTGAAACAAATGAAAAAAAAAAATTGAAAATGTCAGACAACAACAAATTGAGTTTACTTTCATTTGCTTCATTATTATTAAACCAGTAATGTTACATTTTAAAGAAACAGCAACAAATATGACAAACTTAAATAATTAGAGGACATCCATATACAGGAAACAGCTAAAGAGCCTTCATGAATGTAAAAGAAAAATCTGCCCCAAAACACCTTGATAGAATATGTGAATACATATAGCTGTCCATCATGGGAATACCTAAGGTACATGGCATGGGACACACATTGGAATACAAATCATATGTTTCTCCATCCTGAAGATAACAGCAAATATAAAAGACCATATGGTAGTCAAAAGACCATAACATCTATAAAAATAAGAAATTAGTTAGTTCAGTTAAAACTAAGAAAAATTTCAAATAAATTTAAACAAAAAACCCAAATACAAAAGGTTGACCACAAATTTAGTTTCACCGAATAACCAGCATAGTAGTTTAACCATAAATTAATATAGGTAATCTAACTCATTATCATAGTATCTTAGAGTAGTAGCACAGAAATTAATAGAAGGTGAGATTTTTTTTTTGGTAGTAAATTCTCCTTGCCTAACAAATAAAAAACCCGATAGTAAAAAAAATTGTCATAGACAACAAGCAAAAATTGTACCAAAAACCATAAATCTTGTCATCACAGCTTGAAATTGAAGTCTTGAATCCATCATTGGCCATTTCTACAACACAGAGACATTGATAGAGAAAATGAGCCAAAAAAAAAAAAAGTAATGAAAAAAGAGGAGAGGCTCGTGGCACTACCTGGACATGGCATTGCTGTACTCGGAAAAGTCATGTTAACCACCAGTCACCACCACCGCAGCACCATCTTTGCTCTCGTAGAGTAGCCGTGTCTTGTTCCTCAAACCCGCACCGCTCCTCCGCCATTTACGTCATTCACCGCCATACTCCATCTTCATCCTTCCACAACAGCCGCGTCCCATTCCTTTCACACATCATCGCTCAGCCACCACCATGAACCGTATTTCCCCATTAGCTGAAGCGCCGCCGCACCATCCGGAACCATAAAGCCACTCCGCGAGCAACAACCCCAGAAACCACTGCACCATCGCTGCGGCCCTGCGCATCCATGTAGGTTGGTGTTTTCCTGTAGGTCAGCGTCGGCATCCATGTTGACCTCATCGAGAATGTCTGCACCACACTTGCCGTGGTCTTCCTGCTCCATCTTCATTTCTCATCACTCTCCATGGCGTCGTCGGGAATGTCATCCTTTGCCATGATTTTTTATTCTATGGCTGAAAGTTATTAGGCAGTGAAAGTGAAATTAGGTTGATATGAGTGTTGTTGTAGAGAAGTGTGGAGGGAGGGGGAGGAGATGAATCAGTAGCTTGTGTTAAATGTGTTGGGGCAGTTTTAAAAATGCGATTGAATTCAAATGAGAATGCATATTAATTAGAGTGGAAGACTTTGTCAAAATCCTTCTCATTATCTTATTTGAATTTGAAAGTTATCATTTATTATAATTTATAGGGTAGATATCAGATTTCAAACAAATCTATGTACCATGAATAATTACAATAAGGAATAAGAAGCCACAATGACCCGCTCATATCCACAACCTCCATCACATTCCACTTTTTTTTTTTTTGGGTATGATCATATTCTAGCATTGTCTGACACGTGGTGTGCTCATTTGATAAATCCCACACCTCCATCGAGGGACTGCATCCCATTGCTAAAAGTAGGTGTAGCAAAATGGAGGGAATATGAAACTTACATCATTCTGACATGTGGTAAGTTCACTTGACCAATCCCACACCTCCATCACCCATTTTTATATTATAGTATAGGATAGGATTTAGAATTAAAGGAGAATCATACATAACTCATGTCACAAACTAAACTCAACATACAAAACGACAGTTTCAATCTTGTCAATACGTGCTTTTTTTTATACTTGAACGGGCTGGGTATCTGACCAAAAAGAGGGGCCAGGTTTTGTGTCAGACAAACATGATGCATGAAAAGTGACGATGTCCAGAGTTTTGTTGAGATTATGCGAACGTTTTTTATTGTGTTGATTCTGTGTGGTATTTTTTGCTAAGTGGGGGAGATACATAATTGTTGGCATTTAGATTTTTTGGAAAAAGATTTAAAAGTACAGGTCGTGTAATCAAAAAGCAAAATTGAGTTTATCTTTCAAACTTTGTGTTTTAGGTGGTTCATGTTGTGACTTAGTAAGTCTTAAAATGATTATAAGTGTGGTTTTAGTTTAAGTTTGAATTTTCCATATGATTGCTCTATTTAATTGTGGATCCTAGGAGCCAACTTGCCATAGGTTTTCTGAAAAGTGAAAGCTAAATAATACGGCATTTTAACCATAATAAGCTTTTAAAATTCATCTCTAAATAATACGGAATTTTAACCATAATACGGCATTTTTCATAATAAGCTTGAATAAATTATTTTTTAATTATTAAAAAATCAAAATTCATCTTTAGATTTTATTTTTTATTTCAATTTAATCTTAAATAGATTCATTAATTCACGTCTGCAATTAGAAAAATAAAATAGACATATCTAACTAATATCTTACTAATCAACTATATCAAAAAAAAAAAATCTTACTGATCAAGTATCATATATCTCATTAATTTGATATGACATATTTAAATTTACAAATATTATTTATCTTTAATAATTTTAAATATAATATATTTTTATTTTTTAAAAGAAAAAGTTTACGATTGAATGATATTTTTCTGAAACATTTTAAATGAATGTATATATTTACTTATTCTGTCTTTATTAAATTATTTTCTTTGTTTTTAATTTATTTTGTAAATAAATATCTTTAAGATAAAATAAAAATAATTAATTTATACAGAAAAAAATTTATATTATTTCTTCTATTTTATTTCTTGTATAGATAATAGTTGTTTAAATCTTTGCACCAAAAAATACAAAAATACTACTTAGCTTTCGGTCATTATATTTTGAAGGTGACATCAACCACACGTATTTATTTGTGCACATCAGTAAGAAGGTTTGAATCTATATGACGTCATCCAAATTACGTCCCCGGCCGCCAAGTAGTTATCACTGCTAATTACTAGTCCATGTTTGTATAACTTTATTATTTAAATATTCAATTTTTCAAAATATCTAAAGTTTTTATTTATAAAATATATAAATTTTATTATTTTTTTTCAATTTATTTTTTTTCCATCACTTTTCTCGTACCTATATGAAACGCATAGTGATGTTAAAATAGAATTTTCCCTTGTCCGTGTGAGTAAACTGAAGTCATGATCTTCTATTTGCCAGATATCTAATCATATAATATATATTTAACATTCAACTTTTGAAAACCTTTTAAAAAACAACGTTCTGCACTATATTATTGTACTAAGTGACAAGATGACATTACAGAAAAATTATAGGTAAGTTTAGTTTGTGAAAATATTTTTTATTTTTATTTTTTAAAAATAATTTTTATTTTTAAATTTTTAAAATTAGAAAATATATTTGGTTTATAAAAATAGATCCTATTTTTAAAAAGTGAAAATAATAAAAATATGTTTAATTTGCCTATTGTCAAAACATATTTCTCAAAATCAAATTTGAGATAATAATATTATATTTATTATTAAATAATCAAATATATATATATATATATATATATATATATATATATATTATTTGTATTGGTTCATCTACTAAAAATATTTATTTAATATAATAAAATTTATTTAAATTTTATATTTTAAATTTTAAATATTTATTATTATGTTTATATAATTATAATTTATGTTGGATCTTATTTATTTTATTGCATGAAGATATGTTTATTATATATTTATCAATTTATGGATTTCTTTATATTGTTTTAAATAATTATTTTTATATTAAAAATGTAAAAATCATAAATCAATCCTCTCTCTTTTAATAATAATAATAATAATAATAATACTCACTACCCCAACTATTTTCCACTCTCTACAGAAAAGAAAAAGTCCTTACCCACTAGACATTGTCCCCTACGTCTCTTTGTCCTCTTCTCCGACACTGCGCTGCATCCATGGAAAGTTGGAAACACTCATGCCCAACTCATTCCCAAGCCATGGCATTGCGCTCGCCCATAGTACCTCCGCTCCTAGCTTTGGCGCAACCTCAATGACAGCGACAAGGTTGAGCTGGTTGCTGATCTGAGTGTTTCAGTCTTGCTCCTCCACCAACGCGTCCATGAGTAAGCATAAAAATGCAATTGATGTTGTAAAATTTGATCTCTGCTCCTGCAAAAATATGAAAAATAAGAAAATAGAAAAAGAAGTTGTTAAGTCTGAGGCGTGTTATGCACTATCCTTAAGCATTATTCTGTCACTGTTCAGAAATCTCTTAAGATAATGCCTTTTCCTGTGATAACAGGAAACTCAAGAACTACAATGGAGATTATGTTGTGATGTATAACCCAAGAAAAGAATAATATCAAAATAGTATAATAGTGTATATATATATATATATATTGTCAGAACACTACCTTTTCCAACGTGAAAAAAGTTTAGCCAACAGCCATATATTGATTGCTTCTAACGTTAATAATTGGAAAGGCAAATACAATGCCAATGGTCTCGTAATAAAGTATCTTTAAGATGTTGTAATTAGAAAACAATCATCACATGATTGGTTTTGATTTTAAAAAGAAAATTGACCAAGCAATCAATTGTTATCAAAATTAATACATTATCATATTTAAGAAATTTCTGACTAGTAAAGATAAAGACCATTTTTAATTTTAATGGTTTTGAATATTTTGATTCATTCTCAATTTACAACATGTTTCTAAACAGTTCCAATATTAATTTAAAAATTAATTAAACCTTTTGAAATATATTTATATTTTCAAATCAAAATACAATAGTTGATTGGATATGGCGATTGCCTGATCCGTGACAACATGGCAGCGGCAACAGCGTTGATCGGACAGAGGAGTTGGAGTCTCAGAGGCAGCAGAGCATGGATGTGATACCCTGTTGCTGGGAGGCCACCAGCGTCACTAACTACATGAGCTGTGACAGCCATGGTAACAGATCTAAGTTCACTGTATCAATTAGTGTAAGCTCTGATGAAGCACTAACAAAATAGAATAAAAAGAACAATGAGAAGATTTGAATGCGGTTGATTACCGTGAATGGAAGAGATTTTCTCTTATTCACAATTATATCACCGCATTTTCAAATGAAAATATTTTCTACCAACTAAAAAGAAAACACCAAATGTCGAAATGGCATTTTTTGTTTTGTGACTCTTTCAAGAAATATTTTCAAGGAAACGTTTTCTCAAAATTCAAGCAAACAACTTTTCATGATCATTTTTCATTTTCATTGAAAATGATGAAAATGCAAACGGAAATCCTGTGAACCAAACACGCTCTATGCATCACGATCATAAACCGCAAGAGTTGGTCAGGTCAAGTATGACAGGTTTCGTATATGATAAGTAGTAAATTTACATCGCAAAAATCGAGAAACTATATTTGAGTTTTGCCATTTATTTTAGATATTCTTCAGGCAAACCGCGTTTGACTTTTTATTCTGAATATTTTTCGTGTCCCAAAGTCTTCCCAAGTCTTGCTCTACTACAGCTTACTTTTCGTGCATATAACAGTCATGCGTAGACGACTTTGACTCTTGCGGTTTCTCAGAAGCAATAGCCACACCACAATTCCACACATGTAGCATAAGTCTTCATTAGAAATCTGCCCCCCATTTATAGTGTTCATCTCTGTTATGCACTTATGCTATCAGAATGACTTCAACTGCCGAATGCTCTAAATCTCTTAAACAAATTTCCATCCAGAGCCCTTACACTCAAGCCCATTTATAAAGTCCATTCGCATCTTCTTCTACCAAACTTCATACGGCCATACCAGAACGTCGACCCCACCAAAGCCTTCTTCTCAGTGAAATCAGGAGGTGATTAATTTATATATTCTTCACTGTCGTTTTTTTCTTTTTTCCTCCCTCCTTGCTTTTAAGTTATAATTTAATGAGTACTCATATGTTGTTTTCTTTTTTAGAAATGTTATCTTAACACCTAAAAATCAGTGTCTAAAACAGACACCCACTTTATAATCATTGGATGTGATGGATGTTAAAAATAAGTGGGGACATCCATCACATCCAATAGTTATAAAATGAGTGTCTATTTTAGACACACTTTTATTGTTAAGATAGTTTTTCTCTTTGTTTTCTAATGGCCGAATGCGTACCTTCCCTTAAATATATAACTAAAATATTCATATAAATATTGCAATTAAGATTAACTGCTCAGATACTACCACAAGCAAAGTGGCCTTCTCGACTGTTGAGAGAAATATGATCTTCTACCAATAGCAAAAGAAAATTCGATTCGGCAAATTATCTTATTTCAAAATTCGCTTTCATCCTCAAACTGTTAATTAAAAAACAGAAATCACAAGCATGTGTATAGACTTGCTCATATCCATTGCAACAAATTAACAGAACATTTGAGACCAAAAAGTAAAAGGATAAAAAAAAAAAATCGATCGATTTTACCTGCTTCCATGCGTAGACTTGAACTCTTGCTGTTTATTGATCGAAACAATAGCTAGCCACCAGTATTTATAGTAAGAGACTAATCAAGACATATGAACCAAAGGCACTACATCTTCTATAGTTTTCAGAAATATTAATGAATAAATAAATTCACCTGTTTTTGCAGTTTATAGATGGCCACAACAAGCTCACAAGTTGGTTTAAAGACCAGCGATGTCACTCTCTTCCTCTTTTTGTTACTCCCTAACCTTTTCGTAGCAAACGAAATTTACCATCCCAATGATGTCTTTAGCATCAGCTGTGGCTCCTCCAACAACTTAACTGTCAATGGTAGGAATTGGACTGCAGATATCAACACGAAATTCTTGTCAGAAACCCAAAACAACCATTCAGTTGCTGCCAATGCAATCATACCACCAACCATTCAGGGCCCTTACACCTCAGCTCGTGTCTCATACTCCCAATTCACATACTCATTCCCTGTCACCACCTCAGGCCAAAAGTTCATTCGCTTATTCTTCTACCCAACCTCATACCAAAACTTCGACCCCGCCAAAGTCTCCTTCTCGGTCAAATCAGGTGATTACACCCTCCTCAAAGACATCAACGCCTCACTCTATGTTGATGCTGATGACGACCCATCTGGCACCTTCTTCAAAGAGTACATTGTCTACGTCCAAGATAGTCATAAAACTCTCAACATAAGCTTCATTCCAAGCATACCCAAGAACCACACAGATTCCTATTATTATGCGTTCATCAATGGAATTGAGGTGGTTTCAATGCCACCTTATCTCTACCACACTAAACCTGCTGACTACACAGGACTGCAGTTAGTGGGGTACGACGACAGGATTCCATACCGCTTGGACAGTAACTCAGCACTTGAGACGAAGTACCGTCTCAACGTTGGAGGGAGGATATTCCCCCCTTCTAGTGACACAGGTATGCTGAGGTACTGGGATGGAGATAATAACTATGTGGCTTCACAAAATGGACTCTCCTATGAGAATGTGGAAACAAACCTCAGCTTCACTATGATCCCCGAATACACAGCACCCGCAGAACTCTACCAAAAGCTACGGCACATGGGAGATAATGCAACCAAGAACTTGAGATTCAACCTCACATGGGAGTTCCCATTGATTCTGGCTTTACCTACATGCTAAGGCTCCACTTCTGTGAGTTCGATCCGAATATTAAACAGGCCGGTGAGAGAAGATTCTTCATCTACATACAAGATCAGATGGTTGAGCATGATGCAGATGTTCTTTTGTGGTCACTTGGACAAAAGGGAACACCGATAGTTAAAGACTATGCGGTGATCGTCCCGCCAGGAGATCAGAGAAACACAAAGATTTCACTGAAAATTAGTCCTCAACCCAGAAGCCCTTATGCAGACGCAGTCCTGGAAGGCCTTGAACTATTCAAAATCAACGACTCACAAGGGAATCTCGCTGGACCCAACCCTGTCCATCGGCCACAAAAACCTTCCACTCCACGAGCTCCCCTTCAAATGAAAAGCAGCAGAAAGACCCCTGCCACTGTTGCTGGTGCAGTTTGCAGTGTCGTTTTGCTTCTGTTTGTTGTCGTTGTCGCTTCCTTCCTCATCAAACGCTGGAAGAAAAACGAAAACGGTTCCAAGCATAAATCAGAAAAAACATCTTCACTACCCACCAACCTATGCCGTCGCTTCTCACTAAGAGAAATCAGAGCCGCCACCAACAACTTCGACAAACTCTCCGTGGTGGGTGTGGGAGGGTTTGGGAACGTGTACAAAGGCTACATCGACAGCGGTGCAACACCAGTGGCCATCAAGAGGCTCCGACCGGGTTCTCATCAAGGTGTGCGCGAGTTTCTGAACGAGATTGAGATGCTCTCTCAGCTACGGCACCGTCACCTAGTGTCCCTCATTGGTTACTGCTATGAGAGCAACGAAATGATACTTGTTTATGATTTCATGGCACGTGGCACCCTATGTGACCATCTCTACAACACTGATAACCCTTCCCTCCCGTGGAAGCAAAGGCTCCAGATATGCATAGGTGCTGCACATGGGCTCCATTATCTCCATACAGGCGTGAAGCACATGATCATTCACCGTGACGTCAAGAGCACGAACATCTTGTTGGATGAGAAGTGGGTAGCTAAGGTGTCTGACTTCGGGATATCAAGAGTTGGACCCACGAGTAGTTCCATGACCCACGTGAGCACTGTAGTGAAGGGCAGTGTGGGGTATCTGGACCCGGAGTACTACAAACGACAGCGTTTGACTGAGAAGTCTGATGTGTACTCATTCGGGGTGGTGTTGTTGGAGGCGCTGTGTGGAAGGCCGCCTTTGCTACGTACCGTGGAGAAGAGAAAAGTGTCACTTGTTGATTGGGCAAGGGGATGTGATCACTCGGGCACCCTTGGGGAGATTGTGGACCCTACAATGAAGAGTGAGATTGCACCGGAGTGCTTGAGGAAGTTTGGTGAGCTTGCCCTGAGTTGTTTGCTTGATAATGGGACTGAAAGGCCTTCCATGGACGATGTCGTTCGGGTGCTAGAGTTTGTTCTGCATCTTCAGGAGAATTATGTTAGTGGAGGAGAAGTGGTGGAAGGATGTGGGAATTATGAGGACAGTGATGAAATGTCTAGCAACAGCACAACTAGTACAGAGCAGTGGAGTGATGAGCATGATTAGCAGGGCAGATCATTGCTATGGGAACAAGCAAATGGCTGAGAACAGCCACAGGGGCAATGATCTTAGTTTAATACATCTTGAATCTCGATTTGCATTTGATTTCTACGACTTTTAATTGTGTATAAAGAATACTTGTGGCTGTAATGAATTTGAGTGTGTTGTGTATATTGAACAAGTTGATCAACAAATGTGAAAAGTTAATTTTGTAAGAATCTTTAATGTATATTTAGCAGACAGAGATATTGATCTATTCATTATTTGATATATACTTAAATGTAGTTCTTTTTAAATTTATTTTATATTATAGACATTCACTAATTTATGAATGAATGGGGGTAAGAGTTTTAACAAAGAAGTAACGGAAAAGGGTGGCGCCGCTGTAGATCCTGTGAAGGTGAAGCAACGCAAGGCTGGGGTACGTTGGATGTGGTCTCATGGATGTTATACCCTGTTTGGCCAAATTCAGCCCACTTCAATGTTTGGGTCAAAGGCTGATAATGCACTAGTGGGCCACACCCCAAGTTTTGGACAGAAGGGTCGTTCAATGAAACATAGAGGTTCAATAATTTATGTTTCAACTTCAATGGGCCTGATTTTATTAGTAATTGGTCCAATCATTCAATGGGACCCCGCTGGGATATTAATTTGATTTTTTGGTATAGAATAAAATAGTTGGTTAGGGATATTAATAAAGTTTAATTAGGAGTATTTTGTTTCATTTTCTCAACCTTCAAGACAAGGTTGATTTTAAAGGGGAGAGTATTATTATGCCCCATAGTTAGTTACTTATCCTCTTAGTTTGATAGTTTGCCTAGTTAATTAATTGGATTTATAAATTAAGTATAATTCTCATTTGTAGGGATAAAAATATTAATGAACAAAGTTTATTCTCTCTCTTAGTTTTCTATCCATTCTATCTTAGTTTTCTCTTTTGGAGTTGAAAGTTAACTTGAAAACCTTACATTTTGATAGAAAACAACCTGTACAAAACCATTCCTTTACTATATTTTTATAGGAATTACTATATTAACTCCTTTATTACTTGATAGTCAGCTCCTTTGCACACATGTAAAAGTTATATTACTATAAAATATGTAAATATGATAACTAGTATATGGAAAATTCTCAACAGATCTGTCTCTTTCACATCAAAAATCAAAAGTTAATGTTTAGTATGAAAGAATGTCTACTAATATGCTCAGATCGATCTGCAAGAGAACATAAGGGCGTATTGTTGGTGTCTTACAAATGAATGCTTGGACGTGGAATATCAACACGCCACCAAGCAATCACGGAAATACAAGAATCTTCTAGGTAGGATTGAGTCCTACTCAAACAAAAACCCATAAACTTTTTAGCAATATTATTTTAATATTTAATTTTTTCAAACACCCTACTCACAAAACACGAGAGTCTTACTACTTGTTTTTTCTTTCAACTTATTATCTCTCTATCACTCATCTCACACTATCATCGGTGTCTACATCCATATGGGTGTAGAAATAATAGTTTCCTAAACCTTTATATTCTTCACAATTGTATTTCTCTATTTTTTTTCTGCTCTGGTTTAAGTTATAATTAGTTAGTACTCAACGGGGCCGTTTCTTTTTCGATTGGCCGAAGGTAAAGGTACCCTTGTGATTAATTTTTGACTCTGGCATGCATGTTGAGTGACGAGCATGATGATATGCAATGTGCGTTTGAGTCGTCTGTAGTTTTTTACAATGTAATTCAGTGCCTCTCTCCTCTGTGCAGCCTAGCAATATTTGTTTGAGCGAATAAACCAATCTATTATTAGTATGCACTGACGCACCGATACTTCATCTAAGTATATATAAACGTAAATGGGATATATATTTATGTAGAATAGGTCAATAAGGTATGCAGTATCACATTCTCGTATCAATCATATAATCAGTGCTAGCTAGCTATTATATTTTTTTCCTTCTTCTTCCCTACCACCTAATTAAGCCTATGACTTTGACAGCAAGCAACTTGTACAAAACCATTCCTTTACCAAAGAAAGGAATTGCTATAATTAACTCTTTAGCTCTTCATAATCAGCTCCCCTGAACACATATTAAAGGTAAATTACTATAAAATATTTTAATATGATACTAACTCGTGTGAAAAATTCTCAACAGATTTGTCTCTTTCATCACATCAAAAATCAAAAGTTAATATGTAGTATGAAAGAATGTCTATCTCCTATTATGTTCAGATCTGCAAGAGACAAGAAGGGCGTTGTTGGTGTCTTTCAAATGTATGCTAGGACGTGGAAGATCTAGCTACACGCCACCAAACAATCACGGGAACACAAGAATCTTCCAGGTAGGACTACATTTTACCTTTCTATTTTTGTCATCTATATATCAAACAAAAATGACATACTGGCTAAGTTTTGCAGATTAGTTATTTTTGCAAAATAAATGTTGACATGTTGCACTTTCCAATAGTAAGATCATAAACTCCAAATAAGTGTTGAAAAAAAACAAGTAGTTCAATAATGAATATAACGAAAAGCAATTATTGTGGCATCATATGTTATCTTTAAGTGGCCTATTTCATGCCAAAATTATTTCCATGAACTAAATTTATTCACACAAATCTTTTAAAGCTAATGCATGTTGACTCAATATAGATAATCAAAATAAAATTTTGTAAATAAAAAACCAAGATTATTCCACGAGAAAAATAGGAGGGAAATTAGAGCTGTTGTCAACTTATATTTGGTTCCGTTGAAGGAGTTGAGAAACTTGCAATGGGGGTGCATTTAAGAGTAATGGTCGATCTCTATGCTGTGCCTGAATATCGTGTTCGAACTGTTAAGGTAAAGTCAACATACACATATATACAGGGTATTTTTTGTCTGATTTTCCAATGCTTGCTTGTTTTCTGGTTGATGCGGTTTGTTGTTCTTGGTTTTCTGTGTTGGCTTCTCTTTGAAGACGAGAGTTTTTAATTAGCTTTCTTCTAATTATAAAAAGAACAAAAATAAGTGACACACACCAATTAACTGAAACCAGAAAAGCACATGTATTCCACGGAAACTTGACATCTGATCAATTTATTCGTACATTAATAACAATAACGAAAGTCCTACTTATCCAAGATACAAAAAGTACCTGGAGGCTAAGCAACAGCAATAGAACTCATAACCATTATTATTCGAGGACATACCACAATCTTAGAAATAACAAACCACCGATTATTTATTAGCAAGCCCTGAAGTACGGATCGGCACAACCACGTGCACCGTCTGGATTTCGGGGCGAAGAGCCCCTATAACTTGACGCATAACGATTGTTGGGCGTACTGAACGCAGGATTATTAGCATCGAATGTACCATGAGTGTTGGTTCCGCCTTGTTGAAGCACTCTGCGGTGGATGTGGGAGCTTATGGCGTCTGGGAACTCACCAAAGTCGTTTTCAATGAGCCCAAAATAATTAGTGCCATTCTTCTCCTCTTGAGCTGCAATGCTGATGACATTTGCGTGCACCAAAATCACCATCACCAACATCAACACAGCTCTTGATGCTTTTGCTTGCTTGATCTTCTTCATCTCTCTGCTCCTCCAGAAAACAAGTGACAGATATTTATAAACGAAATGTAGAGTAAACATCCGGGGAATTCTCTAGTTTTGTTGGCAGTCAATGAATAAGGTGTTGTTGCCTAAGTGGTTCAATATGTGAATAACACGTGTTCATATTTCCGGAGGTGTGTATCTCCTATAAGCACACTTTACAAATGTAGTTAAATGTAGCTAAAAAAACATTGCTAAACACCACCCTTCCTCCTCCACTTCCCCCGTCACTTTCCTCGGTCCTCCTCCACACCTGTTCTCTTCCTCTTGCTCGCTGGCGCCGTCCACCGCCCCAAACTTGCATGCCATGTCCGCCTTGCACCATCGACAGTTGAACCCTTAGCCACCAAAGCTCATCCTCTTCCATGGCCACACCGCCATAAAAGCCGCGTCTCCGCCATTTGCAGCTTAAACTCTGCCTTGTTCCACTTCTGTTGCACAACTCAGCCATTGTACTGCGAAACACCACCATTGATCTGGGGCCTCTGTCTCCGAGCACAACGTCGTCGCCGTCACAGCCCATCACCATCGAAAACTGAACTGCGAGCCACTGCCTTTCCTACCGTCAGCCACGATCTCTGTTTCCAGTGTTTTGCATTTCTTCTTGTTGTGATATGGTGGGCCCAAAATGGCAAAAACAGTAGCACAATAAATCAAGGAGAATAGTAAGTCATGGTGGGACCCGCTTGACACTATTCACTATTCATGTAAATAACACTCAGCAGTTGAATTGAGTTACTATTCTTGTGAATAGTAAAATTTACGTCACTATTCACTGGAGTGGGACCCATGTCACTATTCACACCAACAGAATAAATATGCTAAAGCGTAAAAATAAATGACTCCAGGAATTTACGTGGTTCGGCTTAAAGCCTACGTCTACGGGCAAAGACGATAGCCAAATATTTCACTATAGAAATATGATGGAGATACAAAAGATGAACACACTTCACTCAACCCAAATCCCAAATACACCCTAAATGCCTCACAGTATTTTTCTCACTGGTGTATACTCTCAACTCACAAAAGAGAAGAACTAATAAGAAACAAATAACTCTACTCTATTACACTAAGGAGGAGAGGATGAAGGAGAGGATTTTGTGTTTCTCCATTTCATTGGTGATCCTTGAAGTGATGCATTTGTGCTCTATTTATAGAGCTTCACTTGGCAAAATTTTCAACATCCTGTACTATTCATTTGGGTGCCACCTACTACACTGCAGAGCATTTGGACTTTCTTGGCTTTGAAAATAAAGTCATATGCTGCGCATGCTGCACCGTCCTTCCTTTCACAATTTTTGACTTTAGCAACAATCCACATGATGCATACGGGGTAGGTTTCAAAACTCAAACCATTCTATCACAAATCTCCACCTTGGTTTGATTTTTTATACATCTTTAAGTTTTTGAAATCGCCGTCTCCAATGTGCCCTTATGGGCAAGCTCACATGTTATGAATGCCAACTAAGTCCAAACAATGCTTGAACTTAGCAACGGTGGTTGACTTTGTCAACATATCAGCTGGATTATCTGAGGTACCAATCTTTTTCACAACAATGGCATCTTGAGAAATTCTCTCCCGAATAAAATGATATCTGACATCAATGTGTTTAGTTCTCTCATGATACATTTGATTTTTGGTCAAATGTATAGCACTTCGGCTATCACGATAAACAGTTGTGACATCTTGTTCCAAGCCCAAATTGCCTACCAAACTCCTGAGCCAAATGGCTTCCTTCACCGCTTCTACTGCTGCCATGTATTCGGCTTCTGTGGTGGATAGTGCAATAGTAGACTGTAAAGTCACTTTCCAACTAATTGCACTACCCGAGAGCGTGAAGACATATCCTGTCAGAGATTTTCTTTTGTCAATATCTCCAGCATAATCAGAGTCAACGTAACCAATAACACTACCACCAGTGTTAGAACTTTTGTCATATACCAAGCCAACATCTGCAGTACCTCGAAGATATTGAAGTATCCATTTCACTGCCTGCCAATGCATGTTGCCAAGATGCCCCATATATCTACTAACAACACTAACGGCATGTGAAATATCTGGTCGAGTGCATACCATAGCATACATGATGCTTCCAACTGCACTAACATAAGGAACGTGTGACATTTGTTCCTCATCTTCAGCGGACTGTGGTGAATGTGCGGCTGATAATCTGAAATGGGCTGCTAATGAAGTACTCACAGGCTTTGCATCTTGGATTCCAAAGCGCTGAAGTACTTTTTCAATATACTTCTTCTGTGACAAATATAATTTGCCAGCACGCCGATCCCTATTAATTTCCATGCCCAAAATCTTCTTAGCTGCACCCAAGTCTTTCATTTCAAATTAACTACTGAGTTGTTCTTTCAACTTCTTGACTTCAGACATACTCTTAGCAGCAATGAGCATGTCATCAACATAGAGCAATAAATAGACAAACGAATCATCTGAGAGCTTTTTGTGGTAAACACAACAATCATAGTCACTCCTTGAGTAATCATGACTTAACATAAAAGTGTCAAATCTCTTATACCACTGGCGAGGAGATTGCTTTAAGCCATATAATGACTTCTTTAGCAGACAAACATGGTCCTCCTTGCCTTGAATAGTGAAACCTTCTGGCTGCTGCATGTAGATTTGTTCTTCAAGCTCACCATGAAGAAAAGTTGTCTTGACATCGAGCTGTTCAAACTCTAGGTCAAACAGTGCAACCATAGCGAGCAATACACGAATGGAGCTGTGTCTCACAACAGGAGAAAATACTTCATTGAAGTCTATTCCTTCCCTTTGGCTAAAACCTTTTGCAACTAAGCGTGCTTTGTACCGAGCAGGTTCAACTCCAGGATATCCTTCCTTCTTCTTAAAAATCCATTTGCAGCCAACGATTTTATGTCTTTTAGGTGGTTTCACCAACTCCCAAGTCTGGTTCTTATGAAGAGACTCTATCTCTTCACTCATCGCAACAATCCACTGTGCAGACTCTTCACTTGAGATAGCCTCATGGTATGTGGTAGGATCTTCTGATTCCATATCCTCTACCACTGATAATACAAAAGAGACTATGTTTGCATGACCATACCTTTGTGATGGTTTTATTTATCTCTTTTCTCTGTCTCTTGTAAGGCTATAATGCTGCAACTGTTGTCTTACATCTATGGCATCATCAATATCTTGTTCTTCTTCTTGAATGGACTGATCAGAGGCATCTTCTTCTATCTGCTTTAATTTGGTGGTTCAGCTTCAAACTCCACATGCTTACTAGTATTTTCGTCTCTTTCTGCATCGCCAACCTCCTTTTTCAAATGAAGCATGGATGATTCATTGAACTTGACATCTCTGCTGATTATGAATTTGGATGACTTAGGTTCAGTGCATCATAATTTATAACCTTTCACCCCAGTTGCATATCCGAGAAATATACATTTTAGTGCCCTTCGCTCAAGCTTTCCATCATCAATATGAGCATATGCAGGACAACCAAAAATTCTCATATTTGAATAATCAGCAGGAGCACCAGACCATACCTCAATAGGAGTCTTTAAATCAATCGTAGTTGACAGAGACCGATTTACCAAATAGTAAGCCAGATTGACAGCTTCAGCCCAAAATTCTTTAGATAAACCAGCATTAAAGAGCATACAACGAGCCCTCTCCAAAAGAGTTCTGTTCATACGTTTAGCTACTCCATTTTGTTACGGAGTCTTCTGCACAGTATGATGTCGTACTATGCCTTCATTTTCACAGAACTCATTGAACTAACCTTCACAGAACTCCAAACCATTATCTATTCGGAGGCGCTTGATTTTCTTGTCGGTCTGGTTCTCAATAAGCGCTTTCCATTTCTTGAAAGTATGGAATACATTATTCTTGTGTTTCAGAAAATAAACTCATACCTTCCTTGAGAAATCATCAATGAATGTCAACAGGTATCTAGCACCACCTTTTGATGGAGCAGGTGCAGGGCCCCATAAGTCAGAGTGAATGTAATCCACTGTGCCCTTAGTCCTGTGGATAGTAGTGCTGAACTTGACTCTGATCTGCTTTCCATAGACACAGTGTTCACAAAAGTCAAGCTTCCCAACTTTGTGACCACCTAGCAAGTCGCGCTTGCTCAAAATTGACATTCTTGTTTCACTCATATGCCCAAGATGCATATGCCACAAACGAGTCGTATATGAATCAGAATCAGATGAGGATGATACTGAGCCAGCACCAACAACTGTACCTCCTTGAAGTAGATAAAGGTCATTGACCAGCTTGCCTTTAATCACAATAAGAGCACCTTTGGAAATTTTTAAAACTCCACCTTCACTAGAATACTTATAACCTTGAGAATCGAAGATGCCCAAGGATATAAGATTTTTCTTCAAGTCTGGTATGTACCGAACCTCAGTCAGAGTTCTCATAACTCCATCATGCATCTTGATTTGGATTGTTCCAATGCCAATGACCTTACAGGGCATATCATTCCCCATAAGGACAACACCACCATCTATTGACCGGAAAGTTGTAAACCAATCCCGGTTCCGACACATGTGATAAGAGCATCCAGAATCAAGCATCCAAGTATCACCAATTGAACCGGTTGATACTGCGAGAACATTATCACTACCTTCAGTAACACTTGCTGTATCACTTGAATCTTTGTCCTTCTTGTCTTTGAGCTTCGGACATTCTGCTCTCCAGTGCCCTTCCTTCTCGTAGTATCGGCACCTGCCTTTATGATGTCTAGACTTTCCTCTGCTACTACTCGATCCGATCTCCTTTGACCTTCGTCTAGCAAATAAGCCAGATACAGTATCATCACGACTACCAGCATCATGTTCCATTTTGTCATGACTTAAAAGTGCAGATTTAACCTCATCAATTTTGAGGCTTTCACGACCATATATGAGCATTTCACGAAAGTGCCTGTAGGAAGGAGGTAAGGAACAAAGCAATATCATTGCTTATTGTTTACTTGAAAATGTCTCGTCCATATTTCTCAGATCTGTGATGAGTGACGTAAACTCAGCAATGTGAGAACGGATTGATGTCACTTCTGCCATACGGAGCATGTATAGACGTTGCAAAACACCGAGACGGTTAGCCATCGTCTTAGTCATATATAATGACTCTAACTTGGTTCACAACGATTTTGCTGTTTTCTTTGAAAGGACCTCCCGCAACACATCATCTGTAATGCATAACTGAATAATAGAAAGAGCCTTCTGATAGGCATCTTCCCATTCAGATTCCTTCATTGTCTCTGGCCTCTTTTCCTTGTCAGAAAGTGCTACTTTTACACCTTGCTGTACAAGAACAGCCATCATACGGACCTTCCACATGCCAAAATTAATACACCCATCAAACTGCTGAATATCAAATTTTGCAATTGACATTTTCGAACAAATTAGCCCAGAACTCTATAAGAGCTCTGATACCAGTTTGTTGTGATATGGCGGGCCCAAAACGGCAGAAACAATAGCACAATAAATCAAGGTAAATAGTAAGTCACAATGGGACCCGCTTGACACTATTCACGTAAATAATACTCAGCAGTTGAATTGAGTTTCTATTCTTGTGAATAGTAAAATTTACATAACTATTCACTGGAGTGGAACCCACGTCACTATTCACGACAACAAAATAAATATGTGAAAGCGTAAAAATAAATGACTCTAAGAATTTATGTGGTTCGGCTTAAAGCTTATGTCCACGGGCAAAGACGATAGCCAAATATTTCACTATAGAAATATAATGGAGATACAAAAGATGAACATACTTCACTCAACCCAAATCCCAAATACACCCTAAATGCCTCACAGTATTTTTCTCACTGGTGTATACTCTTAACTCACAAAAGAAAAGAACTAATAAGGAACAAATAATTCTACTCTATTACATTAAGGAGGAGAGGATTTTATGTTTCTCTGTTTCGTTGGTAATCCTCGAAGTGCTGCATCTGTGCTCTATTTATAGAGCTTCACTTGGCAAAATTTTCAATGTCCTGTACTATTCATTTGGGTGCCACCTATTACACCGCAGAGCATTTGGACTTTATTGGTTTTGAAAATAAAGCCATATGCTGCGCATGCTGCACCGTCCTTCCTTTCACAATTTTTGACTTTAGCAACAATCCACATGATGCATGTGGGGTAGGTTTGAAAACTCAAATCATTCTATCACACTTCTCTTTTTTTTTTTTTAATTATTGTTTTTGGTCTATTAGTGTCGCAAACATGACGTCGCGTTAGGAAAAACCCTCGAACTCCTAGCCACAATCTCATGTGGCGGCAGCATCTCGTCATCGTCTCCACCATCCACGGTGGTGAGATCTCCAGCATTCGTGCGCGCCTTGGCAGGAACAAACAGAACCCTAACCGAAGCTAACTGTTGAAACCTCCGACCGCCACGTCCACCTCCACCCTCGGGAACCAACTGTGAGAAGTAACTGTCGCTGTTGGGCCTCAGAATCGAAGGAATCACCATTAAAGTTGTTATCATCGATCGGCGCGGGTTTCCGTCGAAGAACCGCCAAGTAATCGGATTCCAGCAACGTGGTTTGGGTAGTGGGTGGCACTAGTGAGTGGGAGGAAGAGGAGTGGTGCGATGGAGGACAGGGGAAAGTGAGGGTGGGAGAAGAGGAGGTGGGAAGTTTATTAGTTGAATTTAACCACAAAGGAGATGCACACCTCCAGAAATATGAACACGTCGTTTGCATATTGAACCACTTAGACAACAACACGACGTTCATTGACTGCCAACAGCAAACATCCGCCCTTAACCATCCTCACAGTTCCCTGCATAAACTATTCTACTAGCTAGTACTATGTATATGCATATTATACCAATCGACAGTTGGCACCGATTTAAATGTTTATGTTTAATTTAATTTTTATAATTAATGTTATATCCACAATAAATAATAGAAATGATATTAAATTTTTATACCAAATTTAAAATATGGACTAAAATTTTATTTTAAGCAAACAAATACCTGATTCACTGTATAATCAACCGATAATATGCAACTGTTTCCATAATGTGTGTTGTGATGAAAAAAAAGACCACGCGTTTAATGTTTATTTCTTTTTCTTTTTTTGGTCCAAACGAAAACGACCATGTGTTTATTAATTTTTTTATGACCCAAAGCACATTTAATTTACAAATGCAAGACAAATTGCCACCATTTTATGATCTGTCACTTAACCTCTTTTTGATAAATGTCCTTATCAGGCAAGGACAACGAATGAGTTTGGTTTAGATTTAAAAAATTAAATTAATTTAAAAATAAAATAATTTGATCTATTTTTAATTTTTTTGACAAATTTAAACTAAATTATTAATTAATTTAATTTCGGATTAATTTAAACTAAAAAATTCAGGATTTATAAGCTTTTAATTTTAACTCTTATCATATTTATTAGTTGTGTAAAATGTTAATATAACATATTTATTAATAACAATGTGAATATAAGTCTTAAACAACGGAAAAAGAACAGAAACTCAGAAAGAGTAATTTAACGATAAAATTTAAACACAACTTTGAATTTTAAGGCACTCTAAATTACTTGCTTACTTAATTACTTCAACTCTAGGTAGAAGCTTTGGTGTAGCAGGTAAAATATGGTGCACCATACCCCAAGTGCTTAAAAAGTGTGGCTCACTTTATCCCCACACTTTGAATAAATTTAACCGGCATAAGTGTTGCTAAATGCCCAATATACAGTATATCGTATTTTATTCCATCCATCATAGATGTGACCTTCTTAAGAGCAATCCATGCAAAAGGTACGTCTTGAGATGTTTGATCTGGTGGAGGCATCATTTAATTTAAGGTTTTATCTATTACACACCAATCACTTAACCATATGTATAAAGTGCAGCTAAATATTGAAAATAGAGCTAAACACATGTAAATTTGGCTTTATTTTATTGAAAAATGTGGCTAAATTTATTTATTGTATTTTTAAGTGCATTTAGTTATATATTGTAAATATACATAAATACCTTGGGTGTGTACAAGAATTAAATATAATTGTGTACTTGTGAAATTTCCATTACCAAAAAATACAACATAAAATCTTATCAATCCATCCATCTTTTATTGTCTTCGATTTCTTATTAATAGTCATGACGAAAAAATCCAATTATTTTAGTATATTATAAAACTAATGTATTTGACCACAGCTTGTGACTATCTATATTAGCTTTTTAATACATCAAAATAATATAATTTTCTGTTACTATTATTAATAAAGAATGAAGAGATGAATACTAAAGATTAACATATACACATATTTGTGTGCATTACTTATACAATTTGATCCACTCCTCTCCTACAGGCTATGAATATTCAATAACCTAATTATGTCTATCAAGGTTATCAGGGCCTACACCATAATTGATATACTAAACATGGTTGGGGTGCTAGAGTTTGTTGGGGAACTCCGTTAGTGGAGGAGAAGTGGTGGAAGGTTGTGGGAATTATGAGGACAGTGATGAAATGTTTAGCAACAGCACAAATAGTACAGAGCAGTGGAGTGATGAGCATGATTAGCAGCGGAGATAATTGCTATGGGAGCAAGCAAATGGCTGAGAACGTTTCTTAGAGATTGAGGGTTAACAGCTACGGAAGATGAGCTGAGGTTAACATCTTGAATCTCGATTTGCATTTGCATTCTACGACTTTCAATTGCGTATAAAGAATACTTGTGGCGTTATGAATTTGAGTATGCTGTTGTGTATAATGAACAATCAACAAGAAGTTGATCAACATACGTGAAAAAGTTAATTTTGTAAGAATCTTTAATGTATACTCTCTCTGTTTCAAATTAAATATCTCTTCCACTTTTTAAATACATTCATAAATCAATATATTTTTCAAAGAATCACATTCTCGTTTCAATCACATAATCAGTGCTAGCTAGCTATTATATTTTTCCTTCTTCCCTACCACCTAAGCCTATGATTTTGATACAAAACAACTTGTACAAAACCATATTCCTTTAGCAAAGATAGGAATTACTATAATAACTCCGTAGAAATTTGATAAACCCAAGAGTAAAGAGGTTGAAACCTCTAGAATACAAAGAACTTTCGTTGAGAACTGGAGAGAGAAAAGTGAATGAATCTGAATGATGTAAAGCTGTATTGACAAAGGTGAAAATTGAGTTCTCAGTATAAATGCTAATCTGTGAGTTACTTATATGAGTTCCCAGCACAATGAAGCTAACAACTTGCAGAGTAAGCTTAAGCTGGTAAAGTAACTAACTGTAACAAACAAAACTTCCTAACTAATCATGAGGCTGAGATGTACAATTCAGTTGTGCAATCCATGCACGTGGGGGAATAAGGGAACTAAGCATGTGGGGCAGTGAGCTCGGGTAACAAACTCCTTTGGCTCTTCACAGTCAGCTCCTTTGCACACATGTAAAAGTTATATTACTATAAAATATGTAAATATGATAACTAATATGTGGAAAATTCTCAACAGGTTTGTCTCTTTCATCACACCAAAAATCAAAAGTTAATGTTTAGTATGAAAGAATGACTCCTAATATGCTCAGGTCGATCTGCAAGGGACAGAAAGGGCATATTGTTGGTGTCTTACAAATGTATGCTAGGACGTGGAAGATTTACACGCCACCAAACAAGCACGGGAATACAAGAATCTTGTAGGTAGGACTATATTTTACCTTTCTATTTTTGACATCTATATATAAAATAAATAAATAAAAAATGACACACTGGCTAAGTTTTGTAGATTAGTTATTTTTTCAAATTGACATGTTGCACTTTCCTATAGTAATAGTAAGATCATAAACTCCAAATAAGTTTTGAAACAAAAATAAATAAATAAATAAATAAACAAAAGTAGTTCAATGAATATAAAGAAAAGGACTTTAGAGTATTTAGTTTTTTTTTCTTTCTATAAGTGAAATTGCTTAATTCTCAATGAGAGAGACAGAATGGAACACCTAATGCTTTCTGGCTGATGCTGGTTGTTCTTTGTGTTTTGTACTGGCTCCTCTCTTAGGAGTAAGTTGTTCTTCTAATTATAAAAAAGAACAAAAAGAAGTTACACATCAATTAACTGAAACCAGAAAAGCACATACTTAACATAAATACATACATACATATTTAAAAAAAAAAGTTACCGACAAAAAAAAACCAACACACAAATCAACTGAAACGACGAGAAAAGCATATACATGGTTGTTGACAACGCCTTCACGGAAACTTGACCTACATTTGAGAGTTTTTTACATAAATAAAACAAGAAAAGGGATATTATATATGTATACCATGTTATTAAAAGTACTACATATATGTCCCCTATTTGGGTTATATAGAAATCGGTTTAAACCGATTTTAGTTCAAGTTAAACCGATTATTGTAGTTTGTCAAATCGCGTCAGAATGTGTCAAAAATCGGTTAATATGATCTAACTAGCTACAGTAATCAACTTAAACCGAGATGTAAAATCGGTTCAAACCGATTTCTGCAATGAATTTTCCTGTATAAATTGGATTCAAATCGGTTTATTTTATGTATTTCAATTACCTAGTGATTATAACTGTGTAGTTCTTATCTTATTTTTTGTATATTTAAATATTTTTTAAAAATAATTAGAATCTCAAAAATTTAGTTTTCAGCTTTTTTAAAAAAAGTTAATTTGTCAATTTTTTATTAAATATAAAATTTAAATTTCATAATTATTTTTTAAAATTTAAAATAAATGGACCCTCAATCTTCACCTCTAAATTAGTGGAATAAATTTTGAGATCCCAAATCAATTTTATAACTTAAATGATTTTCTAAACATGCTTGTTTCCCATTCACATGCCAATTATCACTTGAGGAGTGTTTTGGTTTCAAGACAAATACCCCAAAATTTTAACAAATTTTATTTATTTTGGTTATTGTAGAGCACCATTTTCTGGTGGGCGAACATTTTTTTAGACCAGAGATATTTACATTTTTTTTATCATTGAATAAAATTTGTTAAAATTTTGGGGTATTTGTCTTGAAACTAAAACACTCCTCAAGTGATAATTGGTATGCGAACAGGAAACAAGCATGTTTAGAAAATCATTTAGGTTATAAAATTGATTTTGGATCCTAAAATTTATTTCACTAATTTAGAGATGAAGATTGAGGGTCCATTTATTTTAAATTTTAAAAAGTAATGATGAAATTTAAAGTTTATATTTAATAAAAAATTGAAAAATCAACTTTTTTTTAAAAAACTGCTCTTTTTAACTTCTATAAAAAAGCTGAAAACTAAATTTTTGAGATTCTAATTATTTTTAAAAAATATTTAAATATACAAAAATAAGATAAGAACTACAGAGTCATAATCACTAGGCAATTGAAGTACATAAAATAAACCGATTTGAATTCAATTTATATAGGAAAATTCATTGCAAAAATTGGTTTGAACCGATTTTGCACCTCAGTTTAAGTTGATTACTGTAGCTCGTCAAATCACGTCAGAATGTGTCAAAAATCGGTTTAAACCTATTTTTGACATATTTTGACGCGATCTGACGAGCTATAGTAATCAGTTTAACTTGAACTAAAATCGGTTTAAACCGATTTCTATATAACCCAAAAAGAGGACATACTCTACATTTGAGGAGATCCAGATTTTCGTACATTGATATAATCTTTAATTTTTATTTTTACCTTTTAGACTATTTCATGGTGTAGGGGCAATTGAGATCTCTCAATACATCGGATATTGAGTCGTCTAACATTACATGCATAAAAGTACTCTAACCCTTTTCGCTCAAACCAACATTTTATTCGAACAAAAACGAAAGTGATACGTATACAAGAATAGAGTGTAAGCAAAAGCAATAGAACTCATAACCACAACTGGGGGGCCATATTTTGGAGATAACAAACCATGGTTAATTACAAGCCCTGTAGTACTCACTGCGACAATCACTTGACCCGCCTGGGTTTGGGGGCGATGGCCCATTATAATCTGTAGCATAACGTTTGTTGGGCGCATTGAACGCGGGATTGTTAGCATCAAATGTACCCTGAGTCTTGGTCGCGACTTGTGCAAGCACTCTGCGGTGGATGTGGGAGCTTGTGGCGTCTGGGAACTCATCATCAGAGTCAAATTCGTTTTCGATGAGCCTAAAATAATTGGTGCCATTCTTCTTCTCTTGAGCTGCAATGCTGACATGTGCGTGTAGCAAAATCATCATCATCAACCACATCACCACGGCTCTTGATGCTTTTCCTTGCTTGATCTTCATCTCTCTCTGCTCCTCCCTAGCTAGCTCCTACAGAAAGAAGTGACAGATATTTATGCACGAAATGTAGAGTAAACATCTACCGTTTTTTAAAACAAGTTGTTGGGCCCTTCAGTAGGGAAGCCCACCAACAGTTCCTTGGCATCTACTGTTATTCTACTATATATTATACCAATCGGCAGGTGGCACTCATTTAAATTTTTAGGTTAAATTGGTCTGCTAATAATTTCCTTTTAAATAGATTAAAATTAAAGTCCTAAAGTTACATGTAAAATATACGTACTGAAAAGAATCTGAATATACGCACTTGTTAGTGCTATTATATCTAAAATAAATAATAGAAATGATATTAGATTTTTATACTAGAATCAAATTTAAAATAAATATTGACTTAAATCATATTTTAACCTAACAAATACTTGATTCACTGTATACTCAATCGACATTATGCAGCTGTTTCCATATTGTATAGATATTGTGATAATTGAACAAGAGGACATTGTAATAATTGCATACATATAAAATGTTATATATTGGAAAAAAAATTGATGAAATATCAACATTATTCATAAATAGGAAACGACCATGCATGTGTTTATTTATTTATTTTTATTTGTGGTCCAAAACACAAACGACTGTGTCCTTATTATTTAATTTTTTAGGACCAAAAGCATTAGTATACAAATCTGGGACAAATTACCACCATTTTATGATCTGTCACTTAGCCTGTTTAATCTCTTTCCGATAACTGTCCTCATCTGGCAAGGACAACGAATTAATTAAGTTTGGTTTGGATTTTGAAAATTAAATTAATTACAAAATTAATTTATATCTTTTTGACGATTTTAAACTAAATTTATTTATTTAAGTTCAGATTGATTTAAATTTAAGATTTCAGGATTTATACGCTTTAAATTTCAATTCTTATCATAATTAACAATTTAATAAAATTTTATTATAATAGATTTAATAATAATAATAATATGAATATAAGTCTTAAACAACTGAAAAAGAACAGCAAGAGTTCAATGATAAAATTTAAACACGAAACTTTGATTTTTAAGCCCCACTAAATTACTTGTTTACTTCCCGGTAAAGGCTTTACTGCACTAGATAAAATACGGCATATCATACACCAAGAGCTTAAAAAGTGTGACTAAATTTATTCACACACTTTAAATCAATTTAGCCACATTGAATAAATGTTGCTAAACATCCAATGGATACTATGTCATATCTTACTCGATGTGCCATAGACATGCCCTTACTTCTTAAGTGCAATCCACGGAGAAGGTGCATTTTGCAAAGTTTGATATAGTGGAGGCATCATCTAATTCAACGTTTTGTGTGTGACACACCAATAGACCATTCACTTGGCCATATTTATAAAATGTGGCTAAGTATTGAAAAATATAGTCAAACACATATAAATTTAGTCATGCTAATTGAAATCTATATATATGTATATTGCTAATTAGAGAGGTGGAGCTAGACTTTGTTATCAGGGGAGCCAATACCAAATAGCTAATATTACTTACAAAATTATACCTTAATAATTTTTAACCTTATTTAAAAATTAAATAAATATTTTTATATATAAAAGAAATAAATATCATCCAATCAAAACTCAAAAAAATACCTATCTATGTAATCCCATTTTTCATAAAGTAATTTGTGTAACAATAGTTTTAATTCATATATCTTAGTTAAATACTTTATTTATTTTATTAGATAATTTTATATCGATATCTATTTTAAGTAACATATAAAATGTTAAAATACAATTATTAATTATTTAAATAAGACCACAAGTTGGTGAGAATATGCTCGAAATATATTATACTTAGCCAAGAATAAAATTTATTAAACTAGTTAATAAATATTACGTTAAATGTTAGTAATTATGTGTATAATTTTACACTAAAAAATAAAACATGTAATATAGAAAAAGTAAAAATTGAAAAAAGAATGACTAATGGGGAAGCACCGCCAATGTAACTAAATACAATAAATGGGGTGGTTGGTTAACCCAAGAAACAAGGTAAGGTGGTATTTGGTTGGACTATTTTCATTTTCATTTTCAGTGAAAATGAAAATATAACATGACAATATGTTTGGTTTCAGTATTAGGAAACATTTTCACTAGAAATATTTTCTAAAAAGTGCAGGAAACTAAAAAGGCCAAATCCATCTTTTCAGTATTTTCAGTTATGATTTTGAAAGCATCTGAAAATGTTTCCTATTGAAAATGCAATAGCATTATTGTTAATATTAACAATCTGCACTATTGTCTCTTGCTCAAATCCCATCCCAAAGAAAAACTCCAATTTCTTTTGCTTTTTTTTGGGGATGCCTCACGATGGTGCACGCACGGATCTGAGAGGAGGATCACGCGGGAGGTTGCGATCAAGTTTTTCTGGTGTTGATGTGCTATGGCGCTGATGGTGGCTGTGCTGCAGAACAAGCGATGCAAAGAAGAACGGAGGCCATGCCGATGAACTTCACGATGGAGAACACCTCCAGTCCCGCTTTTCTATGCGTAAGAAACCAGTCACCGCCGATCCTTGGTTCTCTTGTGATCGAACTCTCTTGGGACAGCATGGATGGTGAGGGAGCAGATCCCGAGGTGAGGCATCCCAGCTTATGGTGGTGTCAGGTGCTTGCGGCTGTTGAGGTTCTCTTCGCGATGGTGGTCTTCGTGGTGTTTGATGGAAAAATGATCGGAGCTAGTGGCACATGGAAGCCACAGTTGTTGTCCATGGTGACTCCCCCCCCTTTTTCATGATTTTACTTTCTGGTTTTGATTCTAATTGGGTTTTGGTATGGGTTTGTTTTGATTGTGATGTGCTGTTCAATTTCATTTTGTGCATGACTTGATTTTGGTTGCATTGTGAATGGATGTGATGGTTGTGGCTATGCTTAAGGGGCCATTAGTAGAGGAAGGTGATGATATTAGATGAATAAGATTGAGATTTGGCTTCTGTTGGGTTCAGGATGCTTTGGTTTGGGATGATAAGAAGGTTAGGGGAATTTTTTGGAGTTGTGGTTTAGAATTGTTTTTGGTTGATGAGGTTATGATGAGTTGTAATAATGAATAGTAATACTGGGCTTTCTTCCCTTTGTTTCCCCTTTTTATTTGTGCTATCAATAACTACAATAAATACTGGGCAAGATGACCAAGAGAAATTCAAAAGAAGAAGCAAAGAAAAAATTTAAAAAATACCAAAATAATGCAATGGATATGCACCCTTTTTAGATATGCAAGTATTTATTATTCTAAATGTAATTTTAACTCTATAAAAAATTTACACTCTTTTTAGAGTTCAATTTTGATATAACATAGAGTATGGGACATGAATAGAATTGGTGTTATAATTTCTAAAATTTATTAAAATATATTTTAAATAAAGACATTGAATAATAAATATATTTAACACAAAAAAGATTATTCAAAATAATATAAAAATTCAAAAACATATAAATTATGATTATATAAAACAATAATTAATAAGTTTATTATCTTAAATTTGATTTTGAGAAATATATTTTGAAAATAGGCAAACCAAACATATTTTCATTATTTTTACTTTCTGAAAACAGAATCTACTTTTACAAACCAAACGTATTTCCTAATTTTAAAAATTTGAAAATAAAAATCATTTTCAAAAAATTAAAACAGAAAATGAAAATAAGAAATATTATTACATACCAAACACACCCTAACTTTTCTAGCCTATAAAAGGAATGGCATTACGGAGTGTATGGTTTGTGTAAAAGTGAAAGAGAGAATGTGTGTGTTGCGTTAACATGAGAGAGATCAGAGTGTGTCAGGAAGGAAAGTTTTATTGAAAGAGAAAGAAGAAAAGAGAGTAGTGAGTTTAGTACACAACAAAGAAAAGAAGTGCAACGTGAAAATATTATTTTTATCTGTCTATAAAATTTACAAGTAGAAAATAAATTTATTTTTATATAAAATGAAACCATGACTATATCTATTGAACATTATTATTTTATGTGTCGTCCCTTTATATTAAAGATGTTCACTATTATTTATTATTGTCAATTTATTTTGTTATTCTTTTATATTTATAGATGATTATGAATCGAGATATTGATTAAAATAATATTATCCATTCAATTAAATATTCTTTTCTCTTTTTACCGATCCTGTTGATTTACAGTGCGCTCTCCTTTTTGTATTGTACCACTTGAAAATTCTCGTCTCTCCTTACTGATATCATCGGTTTACGGCATTTTGGTTTCCTCTTTTTATTTTACCACTTAAAAGTCTCTTCTCCCACCGGTCCATTGTGGACTATCGCTGCTTCGATTTCTTCTTTTATTTTACCTTTTCTTTATATTTATGTTGTTTATTATTTAATTCAAGTTAGTTTAATGTTCCTTTTTATTTATGTTGTCATTTGGCTCAAATTATTTTATCATTCTTCTATTTTTAAATTTTTTATATTGTTTATATAATATTATATTAATTTGTGTTGTCAATATTCATAGAAATTTCTATAAAGGACCTAAATTAGAGGGAAAATATAATTAAAATCCAATACAAAAAAAAAGTAAAGGTGATCTTACATGGATTGAGAATATTTAATTAATTATGACTTTATCATGACAAAGACCAATTCATGGACCTTGATAAAAAGTCAAGAGAGAATTTAATAAAAAAAAATCTTAATTTTATGATTTGATAAATTTTGCTGGGATATTACTTTATTATTTAGTCAAGTTTATATTATTTTTATATAGTTTGTTTAATTTAGGTTTATGCATTAATTTATATCATGTGCACTTTTTCAGTTTATTTTATTGGTTAAGTTTATGTATGAGATACTCATTGTGAATTTATGTATAATGACATGTAAATTAGGAAGTCATTTAAAAATTTACCGTTAATCACCAAGAAGAAAAAGGGATATATATAAAATCCTTTTGTATTACTTGTCTTAGTTAATATGACGTAAAAATCTTACTTTATTGTCACAATGTTAAAGAACAACACCAAAGATCATGAATTCCTAAGTTAAGACCTTCAACTAAGTGTGAGATAAATAAACAAATGGAAATAAAAACTAAAGTAAACAAATCATAATTTTGATAAGATTTACATGACATGCTTTACATGACATATTTTATTTATGATATGGTAATTGATTATGTTCATGTAATGTTATTGTAGCTTTGTGTATTTTCCATACAGGCACTACTAAAACCAACTATAGTTCAAACGTTTTAAAACCATTCATTTTGCTATTGAGAATTTTTCAATTCTCATTTTTATTTATTTTTATTTCTAGTGATTTCAGATTAGTCGAGTAACATTTTATGGAAGATAGCTGCTAGAAACTAATGGACTTATGTTTAATCAATATGTGAATTTCTATTGCAAATTTTAGATATGTTCAGTTTGTAATTAATGACATTAAGTACTCATATTAGAACCCTATGCTTGTAATCATTTTACTCAATGTTAACCATTGTACTTCATGTATAAATTCATATAATTGGCTTTTGTATAAATGAGTGTCACAATTTACATAACATATTATCTAGTTAAATAAAAAAATTGATAAAAGTTAATTAACTATTTTTTTTGGGGGGCAAATTAAGAAAAATGGACAATTTTTACAAGAAACCAAAAATTTGTTGGGGAGGGGGCAGTCACTACCCTTGGCCTTTGGTTGCTAAATTCTTCATTCACTATACTTTTAAATACATTTAGTCACACTTTATAGATATTGATAACTACTTGGTGTGAAGGCAAGAATACAATAACATTGTGTATTTAATTATGATAATTCCATTACCAAAGAATACAACATACAAGTTGACCATTTCTCTCTTTATAGATAAATACACCATTACTAAAGATAAATACACACACATATACTATATCTCTGTGCGTATATGTGTGTGTGTACACTAGGTACAAGTTGACCACTTCTCTCTTTATAGAGGCCATATCTAGAACAAAGTGGAAATCTATCCTACAGTGTGTGAATATCTAATAATTAACTTGATAATTTAGCATGGTAAGCAATTAATCCAAATCGAATAAAACATGCATCTTGAATATTAACCCATATCAAATCACATAATAATTGTTGGTTATGGGCCATCATCCTGCCTTTGCAAGGACCATGTGGGGTTGGAGTTAAATCGGATCATGACACTTGGTAATGGGCTCAAGTAAAAAGAGTTGTGCCCTGGCTAGCTATAGCTTTTGATATAATGGTAAGCGCTGGATCCAACAAATGATATCAGAGCCAAAGATCATGGATTCAATTCCTAGGAAGGCACAAACTACTGGCAAGTGCTGAGAGGGGATGTCGTTGGAGGCCAACATTTTGCCTTGTGGGTTAGAGCTAGGTTGGGTTGGAGGCCTGATTCCTAAAAAGGCACAAATAGGTATAGCTTTTGGCCTAATGGTAAGCGCTCGATCCAATAATAATTATATGAGTCTCCTAAAAATCATCATCAAACTATCAATTTAACTCATTATAAAACAGAAGTCCACAAATAAGTAGAAGTTCAAATATATATTTTTTTTATAAATGAGGAGCTCAAACTACCAAAAGTATAGAGCAACAAGGAACATAACAAAGTCAAAACGTCAAGTCCAACCCACAACAACAATCACAAAAAACCAAAACTATCATCAACAACAAAGATACCATAAAAAAGAAATAACAAAAAACAAGAGAACCAGAGGAAGAGACCAAACTGTATCCCAAGCATTGTCATCAAGGATAGAGAAGCAAAGGTATCACGTCCAGAGGAGAGAGTTGAGAGAGAGAGACAGAGAGAGCAAAAAGAGTGTAGTGTTTGTGTGGTGTATAAAATTGATTATTGCATTATTGATACACACGGTTGTAGGTTTATATCCATCTATCATTGCATTGGTTTGCATACTTAATGCTGGATCTTAAGACTACAACTTGTTTCTTAGAAGACCAGCTGATTAAATTTCTACCTGGGATAACAAGAAGGACCTACTGCCACTCATCCACAGGTCAAGATACATAGAAACAGAGATTTTCAAGAGTTTGTGACCCTGCTGTTCCAGCATGTCACCTGTAGCAAGTTGTGTAATATAACGTCTGGTTCAAAAGGAAAATTTTTACACAAACCTTTTTTCTTTAATCCTAATCGAATCCAAATAGGTTTGATCTCGGTATCCTAATTTGGCTTAAAATTATTAAAAGTCATCATGTTCCTAATCCACCATATATTGACCAAACCTCCACATACGCAAGGTAGATCCATATATAATTTTCTATCAAAACCAATGACAGGTGCACCCAGCCATGCCTCATAAAATATAGTATGATCATTTGGCTTACACCAACTAAGGTTCCACCCGTTGAAGCAATAATTCCAAACATTATATTCTAACTTGTACGTTACAAAATAAATTAATGTTAAAGATATTATTTTCTATCAGTCTTCTTTGAACAAATTACATTATCTAAAATCTTGTGCTAGAATAAATGTAATTCATGCTTTAATGTAATGTTTTAATTTATTCGAATTATTTTTTATATGATCATCAGATATATATTACCAAAAAGGTATTTTTTGTGAGTACAAAACTTTAGTTGACTGAAAAGAGGGGGAAGATGCACAAAAAAAAAGGAGGAGGGGGGGGGGGGGATTTGTTGTTATAAGCATTTGAACTTTTTATTTACTAAGTTCATTAATTTTTTTTTTTGACAAAATACATTAGCGGTTATTAAATATAACAGAATAACCACGCCATTATAGTAAAAGAAAATTCTAATTCTCTAAATTTTCTTTTTTATTTTGAAAATTTCCTTTCATATCAACTGTTAATAAAAAAACAAAAGTCATCGGAAAGCTTCTTTCGCAGTGGCTGAAATTTCCACGCATACGTATATTGACCAGTGGCTACCCATAGGATGAGAAATTACAAGCATCTCGCAATGCATGAACTGAATTCATAAATAGAAAACATGAAAATATTCATAAGAAGGAACAGCTACAAGTTATATTCCAATAATCCATTATTACGTAACACACTTATTTCGATAGACTGAAACCAGAAAAAGCATGCATATGCAAGTTGACAACGTCTTCACAGAAACTCGGAATTATTTCAGGAGAGCTAGTTATTCGCACATTAACAACGAAAGAGAGATACATACCCAACCAAGACGATAAGCCAAAGCATTGAAACTCATAAACACGCAACTTGAGGATACCACATCTTAGAAATATATTTCATCATTGTGTACATATCCATTTAAACATACTAATCGATATTTGTGAATTGCAGTTTAAATAAGTATGAATTTCAATTACATAAATGTGAATTCGAGCTAATATCGTGCTATTCACATTTACATAACGGAATTTCTCACTTAGTTATTTGATTGAGATTCAAATACATCGATCAATATGTTTTTACTGTATATATGTACAAATGACAATTTTCATTCCATTAACATGCCCTGTTGTACTGACTTGCACAACCTCGTCCTCCATTTTTGTTCAGGGGCGAAGCCCCACGATAAGCGGAGTTGGGGGCGTTGACGGCAGGTCTATTAGCATTGGATGTAGCCTTTGTCGTCACAGTTTGTACTTGTTTAAGCACTCTGCGGAAGTGGGAGCTTGTGGCATCTGGGAACTCAGAGTCAAAGTCGTTCTCAATGAGCCCAAAATAAGCGGTAGTAGTGCCATTCTCTTGAGCTGCAAAGCTGAGATGTGCGTGCACCAAAATGAGCATCATCACCCACACCACCATAGCTCTTGATGTTTTTCTTCCTTGCTTCTTCATTTTTCTTCTCCCTCTTTAGCTCCTACAAAAATCTAGGCAGATATATATGAACACCAACCCTTAACCTGATATATGTATATACATTTTATACTAATGTGGGCGGTTGGGACTTTTTTTTTTTTTTTGAAATATGGTTAGCTAGCACACATGTTATATACGTATATCTGGCGTAGTCAAAAGATAGGGTTTGAGATGTTTATGTTAGTTTTGTGTGAATATGCAAAACTCTTGATGAAATATTTAACAGTAATCAAATTAAATGATAGATAAGGATTCGACGTAAGATGTTTATTATATGTGTAAGTGTATTGTGTAGGTAACATATTATTTGTTTGTATTAGAGAAAATTATTATAGAATGCACAAGCTTGCAATGCAACCTTGGTGTCAGAATTATCGTTGATCTGACTACTAAATTCGAACTTTAAAAAGATTAAAAAGAATTATAAATTTCATATGTATACATATGAATTGGGCTGGAGTCTCAGAGCTATCTTTTTTCATTCAAAATATTAATTCAAGATATCACTTAAATAAAACAATTAATGAATATTTGAACCGATCAAGGAGTAATATAAGTCACTGCATGATTTGAAAAAAATTCAAATATTTACATATGCAACTGCCCCCATTTGATCAGCCACTTGCTTACCCTCTTTCCCATAATTAATTTATATATTTTCCTCTGCCAGCGGCTAAACTTTTTCATCATCAGGTTGTAGTTTTTTATTACATAAACAATGTTTGATGTTTCTCTTTGAACTAATCAATCTTTCGCGGTCCACTAATTAAATAACCTGTTTACTTCTAAACTGCAAACCAATTGGAAGTTGAGCTTGCCTACCCACGCTGGGATGAAAGTCTACGTCTTTGAGCCTCCTCTTCTTTCTTATCTTACCAATTATCTTTTGTCACATAAAATATAATTATTTTTAAAAAATTATTTTTTTAATATACCACTAGTATAAGATTTTTTGATATTATCATTAAATTATGAATTATCTTATTATCCATAATAGTCAATTCCCTAATTTACTACTTAAAAAATCATATAAATATTTTAATTGGACAACATTAAATCAAAATTAGACTTTAAATTTAATGTAACAAAAGATTACTGGTGAGATATGCAAATAGACAGAATTTAGTTTCTGCGCTTTCCTGGCGGAGGCATCATTCAAATGTTTTTGACAAAGTACAAAAGTGGTGGTTAAGTAAACTAAAATAATCACATCACCACAACAAACTGAAATTTTGATTCACTTTAACAATTTTTCAATTCAAAATTCCCCCTTTCTTCCTCACCTGTTAATTAAAAATCAAAAGTCGTAGGAAAAAGCTTCTTTCACAGTAGGTGAAATTTGGACACAGAGATACGTACATTGATTTGTTGCCGCTTATGCCCATCGATCCAAAAAGAAACAGGAATGACACAAGCATGCGTAGACTTGTCACTTCTGCATGGTCATATTGTAATTAATTAAGAGAACATTATAACCCTGAAAAAAAAAAATTGACTTTACCTACTACTTCCATGCATAGATGACTTTGACTCTTGCGGTTTCTCAGAAACAATAGCCACACATGTAGCATAAGTCTTCATTAGAAATATGTCCCCCATTTATAGTGTTCATCTCTGTTATGCACTTATGCTATCAGAATGACTTCAGTAGCTGTTTCAGTTGCAACTAATTAATGCTCTAAATCTCCGATGCCAGTTTCCATTCAGAGCCCTTACACTCAGGCCAAATTATAAAGTTTATACGGTCATACCAAAACATCGACCCCACCAAAGCCTTCTTCTCAGTGAAATCAGGAGGTGATTAATTACACCCTCCTCACACATTTCAATGCCTAACTCTCCACGCTGATATTGCTGACTGCTGAGGATGACCCTTCCAACACTTTCAGAGTTCTTCAACTACCTTATGAAAAGGTGTTGCTACTGCTAATTAATCCTAACCTTTGGATGGAAAAATAATTCTTAGAATTTATTACTTTAATAAAATATAAAAAAAATCGACCTAAGTATAGGTGCTCCTGGAAAATATTTTGTAACAAAAAGAAATATATTTTCTTAATATCTTTTTGACATTGGTCTTCGCCATTTTTTTTTGCGCTATTGTCTGAGTTGTATGCACAAAATAGATTAGTAATAATTATATTCTTATTTTTTATTTTATTTCAAATTATTGTCTTAAATTTAATATAAATAATCTAATGTAATTTATTATTTTTATATATATATTTATCAATAATTCATTTTTTGCTGAAGGTTTATCATATAGTTCATGTTATAAAAAAGGTCTTTTTTTTATTGGTACAAAATTCTATTTAATTAAAATTAAACAAAATGTGTTGTTAAAATGGTTTGCACTTTTTTTAATTAAAAATTCAGTTAAAAATCTTGACAATATGAAATAAAATAAAATAATCAGTTCACTATAGCAAAGTAAAATCTTCATTTATTTTTGGTGCTTTAACATGTTCATTTTAAATCTCCCTTTCATCCTCAACTACTGTTAACTAAAACTCAAAAAAATCACATGAAAGCTTCGCTGCAGTGGCAGAAATTTCCACACATATAGGTACATTGACCTGTGGCAGCCTGCCTCTCCAGAAAGAAAGCAAAAAACCACAAGCATGTGACAATTCATGAATTGAATCATTCATTAATAAATAGAAAACATGAAAATATATTCCTAAGAAGGAATTGCTAAAAGTTAGAATTGAATAATCCATTATTATGTGGCAGTAGCGCACCGCACACTTATTTCAATAAACTGAAACCAGAAGCAGAAAAAGCACATACAGGGCAATCTGGACAACATCTTCCCGGAAAACCCGGCATTTCAGGAGATCTAGTCATCCGTACATTAACTACGAAAGAGAGATGCACACCCGAATTAAACCAAGAGGATAATCAAGATAATTAGATAATGCTTGACTCTTGATATAGAAGCTTAATTACATCAAGAAAGATAATCAAAAGCATTAGAATTCATATACACAGCTTGCCGAGTCGAGACCACAATCTTATATAGAAATATATTTCATTTTTAGCAGTCCCTAGCGGTTATATCGCGACAACCTTGTTGTCCATTTGTGGTTAGTGGCGAAGCCCCAGAATAGCGGTCGTTGGGCGCATTGACGGCAGGTTGATTAGCAATGAGGCCGTTATAACTCAAATGCTGGTTACTTTGTTGAAGAACTCTGCGGTGGATGTGGGAGCTTATGGCATCGGGGAACTCAGGGTCAAAGTCGTCTTCAATGAGCCCAAGATAATTGGTGCCATTATTCACTTCTTGAGCTGCAATGCTGACATGTGCGTGCGCCAAAATCATCATCATCATCATCACCTACATCACCACAGCTGGTCTTGATGCTTTTCCTTGCTTGATCTTCATCTCTCTGATGCTCTTTAATTAGCTGCAACAAAATATTATTTAAGACAGATATTTTTACCCAAAAGTAGATAGTGAACATGTGAACCTCCACCATTAATATATAACCTTCCTGATCATGTACTATATAATATTATATTAGTGCTGGCTGCGGGCTGCCGGTAGCTGGCCGTCATTTTTTCTAATATGGAAGCTGGACTGTAATTATACACTAATATGAGTTTAAAAGCAGAATTACGGGCATGTGGCTTAATAAATCTCACATAGTATGAGAAATGAGTGCGAGATTTTGGGAAAAAAAAATTAAAAAAGTAATCTTGCATGGTACGAGAATTTTAAAAAACATTAAAATATTTACAAAGTTTGTCCATATAAATCTATGTTCAGTTCATCAAGAGCACCCCGTTGTGTTATATACTTCAATATTTTTTGCTCAAAAAACAAAAACTAGCGAGTAGTGAGTTGAGGAAAACAATAACAGAAGCCATCCTTTCATTTTACTTTACTTTATCATGTGTATTCTTCATCTTCTGTTCATGTATTCAGTAGGAAAATATTAGAGTAGCCTTTTTTTTTAAGGTCTGAGTAATTTCTTCCTCTCTTCTTCCTTACTTAGCCGGTTGATCTTGTACTATTGATTTAGAAAAAAGTTGACTGTTTGTTTAAAAAAAAGGGAGAATTGAGTGAATAAATGAGTTATTTAGCATTATATATATTTTTTGGTCTAAGTTTCGATCCCTCACTTGTACATAGTTTATTTTGTGTTAATAATTTGAAAAAAAAGTTATCTTTTGTTTTTCCAAAAGAATTGAGTAAGGAAAAAAATGAGTTTTTTTTTTGTCTGACTGCCTTTCTTCTTCTTCTACATTTGATCAGTAATTTTATACTACTAGTCTGTAAAGGAAAAAAGGTAAAAGTGGATACAAATACAAATACAATAGTATATTTCAATGGTAATATTGTTACAGAGTTGGGGTCACATTTACATGTGAGAATTCACCCTGTTTCTTTATTATTCCGTACACTATGTCATTTTCAGAGTTTGAAAGTGGACTTTGCCGGTGCATAGATGTTGAGACACCAAAGATAGTGGAGAAAATAACTTATAGGTGTCGAGTCTCAATTTTTGGCAGGTTCACACATTTTCAAACAATTCCAATAAGCAACAATGACAACATGCAATAAATATTTCAAAATCAAGAGCCTCAACTGAACACTAATCCAGAAGGCAGGGTAGAATGGGAAGAAAATAGCAAGGAATATGGAAGTTGTGATGATGACGATGATGATGATATTGGTTTTGATGATGCAGTAGATGATGAGCACATACCAAACACAATTTGTAATTCATATCCATTCAAGGAGCCATCTTTTATGTGTGCTTTAGATCTTGAAACTATGCATACACTCGAGTTTTCGGAGGATATAAGTTATCTTAATATTTATCTTCAGTATAAAATTTGTATCTAATAACACAATATTATTGTTAATTTAGTTGAATTTTAGTTTTTATAACTTATTTAATTTGCTTATTTTTATTTTTTATTCAGTGAATTTTAATTTTTATAATGTTAATATATAGACAGATTATTTATCTTACTCATAATTAACTGTACAAATTTAATTAATTTGATCTTTGTTCTATGCTTAGATTTTTTTTCAATTTTGTTATTTCATATTGGGTTTCATAGGTGTTCCTATTACAAATTGTGAATTGTGTGTTGGAATGCAATTTAGCAACAGCGAGACTGTTATACAAGCAATTAAGAAATACAAAATATTAGAACGTATGGATTATAAAGTGTATAAGTCAGAACCAATGATATTTTATGCTAAATACACACGTTATGATGCAGGTTGTTAGTGGCTTGTTAGGGCTACCTTCAGGAAGAATAAGCACTTTTAGGAAATTAAGAGGTACAATGGCTCACACAATTGCAGTGGTGAAAGAATTACCAATGATCACACAAAATTAGATTCTAACACAACTGCAGAACTTATAAAGCTTGTAGTGTAATTTGACCCATCTTTTGAGATTAAATCCGTGATTGCATAAATTAAATCCCGATATGGATACATAGTGACATACCAAAAAGCATGGATGGCAAAACAAAAGGTAATTGAAAAAACTTTCAATCAATTGGAAGGCTCGTATGAAGCTTTGCCACAATGGTGTGTAGCAATGTGTAATGGTGTTCGAGGAACAGTGGTTCAAATAGATATTGTGGAGGTCATCCGTGGTGATAAGCCAGTCCCAAATGATCGAATATTTCGCCATGTGTTTTGGAGTTTTGGGCCCTATATCAAAGCATTCAAACACTACAAACAACTTGTGTGGGTTGATGGAACATATTTGTATGGAAAATATAAAGGGGCTTTATTGGTGGCAGTTGCCCAGGATCGCAATCAGAACATATTTGCCAATTGCTTTTGCTACTGTTGAGGGTGAGACTGCAGATACTTGACATTTTTTCCACCATAATTTATGCAGAAAAGTAGTGCCCCAAGACGGGGTTAGCATTATTTCTGATTGCCACGAGTCAATCAATGCAGCAATAAGGAGATGCAATAGCATGTAGGATCCTCCATGGGCATTCCATAGGTATTGCATAAGGCACATTGGTGCCAATTTTTTGAAGAGATTCAAGGCACCTTATCTGGACAAATTGGTTGTCAACATGGGTAATTTACATTTTAGTCTTAATTGTGAATTGATAGATCTGTGAATGCAAATATGAGAAAATAATATATCAAACATGTCATGTTTTGCATGGTAGTTAAGAACTAAGCGTCAATTCAATATTAATTACGATTGGGTACAGGAACGGGGACAGAGATATATAGCCAGGCTTGATGAAATCCCATGAGAAAAATAAGTTTTAGCATATGATAGTGGATATTGATGGGGTCGAGTGTGTAAACTTTATATTAAAAGGGCCTATAGCCTTCCCATTACGGCTTAGGTCAGAGCAACATACTTTAGCAGAAAAATAAAAATTAACTTACAATATTTTGATGAAACTTTCATCGATACATGCTCATTGGAAATCACTGTGTTACCAACTAGCATTTTTCCTCTTCATTGTGATTTTTTTTAACACTGTCTCACGTTGCTTAGGAGCACAGCTTGACAATACGCTTTATATAAGAAGAAGAAAACACACATCCAAAGCTTCAACCTTCCTCTTATTCACTCTTCTGTGATTTGTTTCACATTCCTTCCACCATAACATTTTATAGGCAGGCAAACCTAACTAAGCTAACATCTTTATTTGATTCAAAATATTTACGTTTCACTGATTAACTTAAATTATTAATAATAATAAAAAAATAGTCCTAAAACTACAACATGAAGAACAAAATAAATTAATAAACAAAATAAAATAAACAATAAAGAAAAGGGCATCCTATGCCAAATGCTAGAAGTTGAACCTGTGGTTTCATTTTTCTCTTGGGACTAGAACAGAGTGTGGGGTTAGGATTTTTCAAGCATAGACAGAGAAAGTAAAGTGTATGTGAGAGGCACTAGAGGAGTCTAGGACAAAAAGGGGATGGGTTTCATTGCTCACCATAGTTGCAAACTCACACACACACATGTACAGAGAGAGAGGGGAAAAGGGAAAGGCCGTGTGGCTGCGGTGAGGGGGAGAGGAAGGGAGATCAATCCGCCACGGCCTATCTTCTGCGCTGGCTGATGGAGGCTGGCGCGGCGATGGAAGAGAAGAAATGCGTCACGCAACGGAATGGTGTGGGGAGGAGAGCGGTGACGGGTAAAGGAAGGGGGAACCGCGCGAGGGGAAGGAGCGGTGGTCGACCCACCGCAGTCCGCACAAGGTCAGATTGAGGGGGAAGTTGCGACGACTGGCAGCGCATGGAGCTACGAAGCTGTTATTTGTCTTCCATTCAATGTGAGAAAGAATGAATTGTTTTTTTTTTTTTTTGCTTTTAAACTTCTAGGGTTCATATTAGCTGCCGCTTGAGACCTCAGCTGTGCTAGCAGACCTTGCTGCCACCGAAGAGACCTAGACCGTCTTTGGAGTGGTGATCTGTCTAGGCTAGCTCTGAGCAAGTAGGACCGTGGTTTTGCGGTTAAGAGGTTGGGGATTCAGATCTGCTATCCAAAATGATAACATCCTTGGCTTCATCCCACTTCCTTCGTTGATTGTCATCATTATCATCATCAATTCTCCGTGTAATTTCATTCCCTTTCGTCCTTCATTTTTTTTTCCTTTTGTTATAATTTGTTACTTTCGACTTTTTCTTCAATAATATGGCGTTCTTGTATTTATCCTTTCTGTTGTATCCATTTTAATAGCTCATTTGGTATATGGGTTTGGCTATTTCGTGAAGTTGGTTTCTATGATTGATTATTTGTGAGAAGTCTAGTAAAAGTTTTGATCTTGCATGTATATTCATTTGAATAAGCTATTGGGCATGTCTGCAAACTAAAGTACCCTATGGTGCTTCTATTCATTTCCTTTATTGATTATTAGATCAAAATTTTTGCAATAGTTTCGGTCTTGTGAGTATTGTTAGATCAAGGCACTTGTGGTTGGCTTCTGCATTTATAACTGTTTTTTGAATTATGCTGTTGTGGTTAGTTTCTTTGCTAATTATAGGTTTTGTAATGATTCATGTTTAGTCTAATCTTAACTTTGCAGATTTTGTTCCTTAAAAAAATAATTTGTGATTATTCTTATTCTGATCTTTTATATATTGATTTCACTCTCGTTTAATGATTCATGTGATATAATAGTTATGAAGACTGATAGAATAAGGAACAAACCAAATAGGAGACAAATAGAATAAGTCTACAAGACTGATTTCAAATACGATGAATTCATGAATATAGTTATGAAGACTGAAAAGAATATCATTTTACAAACAAATGTGTAATTAATTCTTTAGACAAATATTAGAAGTCTTCCTATGTGATACCGTGAGACCCATATACACGGATTAATATGCATCTTTTGCATCTTGTTACTATTTTATTGTCTGCTTTTGATTAGGGTGTATGCAAGAGCTTTTGACTGTTACTAGTTTTACTTGCATTATGTTAAATATACATGATCGGTGCAATTATAGTGAATTCAACTTATAGGATGCAATTTTTGGGTCTGGGAATATATGAAACAAAGGTGCCATTGGAATTTAATGCTATAGTCCAGCTTGGTTGTGTATGTAAGGTGGACAAAACTGCCAAACAGTGTAGTGTACAAGAAGGTAAGCTTGGAGGCACTTGTATACAATAATGCACTTCCATGTTTTCTGGCTTAGCACAAAATTCTTTTGTTATTGGATTCAGATGAGTTTGCTTGGATCCATTTGGTCTCTTTTGAGGAAATGAATTTGCCTAGTAATTGCTTGCAGCACTACCCTCTTCTATTGGATAGGATTTGTATGAATGAGATTATGAAAGTTTGCTTACCATCATGTAGTTTTTGTGTTGCTTGGGTGCATGCTTGCAATGGAAAGTGTAGTACTTAGATAGCTAATTGCTAATTTGTCTTTCATTACTGATATTTGTTGGATGCTTGTGTTGTATTGTTATCCGTTTTGTTTTAGTTACTTTATTTCGTATTTATAAATGATGGATGCTTGAATAAGGGAGGTGGCTATGTGAATGACTATGATTATATAAGTTGGAAATTTGTTGCTTTTTAAGTCACTTGCTTCATTAATGCATTGGTGCCAATTTTTTCTGATTATATAAGATAGGGTTAGCATTATTTCTGATTGTCACGAGTCAATCAATGCAGCAATAAGGAGATGCAATGGTGTGTGGGATCCTCCATGGGCATTCCACAGGTATTGCATAAGGCACATTGGTGCCAATTTTTTGAAGAGATTCAAGGCACCTTATCTGGATAAATTGGTTGTCAACATGGGTAATTTACATTTTAGTCTTAATTGTGAATTGATAGATCTGTGAATGCAAATATGAGAAAATAATATATTAAACATGTCATGTTGCACAGTAGTTGAGAACTAAGCGTCAATTCAATATTAATTGTGATTAGGTACAAGAACGGGGACAGAGATATACAACTAGGCTTGATGAAATCCCATGAGAAAAATGAGTTTTAGCATATGATGGTGGGTATTGATGGGGGTCAAGTGTGTGAACTCTATATCAAAAGGGCCTATAGTTTTCCCATTACGGCTTTGGTCAGAGCAACATAGTTTAGCTGAAAAATAAAAATTAACTTACAATATTTTGATGAAACTTTCACCGATAAATGCTAACTGGAAATTACTGTGTTATCAACTAGCATTTTTCCTCTTCATTGTGATTTTTTTAACATTGTCTCACTTCGCTTAGGAGCACAGCCTGACAATACGCTTTATATAAGAGGAAGAAAACACACATCCAAAGCTTCAACTTTCCTCTTATTCACTCTTCTGTGATTTGTTTCACATTCCTTCCACCATAAGATTTTATAGGTAGGCAAACCCAACCATAGTGAAAGCACATTCTCTCCCCCAAGATTCTCATGTGCTTGTGCACTGCAGCCAGGGGACAGGACAAAAGCCACTAGGAGGCGCCACATGGCATGCATGCAAGAGCTGAGGAGGGACATTGTGTGACCTGCAACGATGGGATAGCCCACAAATCTCGCATCATGCGTGCTTTTGAGATGCCACTGGGAGGCGCTGCGTGGCATGCATGCAAGAGGAGGGATCGCATGACCTGTAGCAATCTGATAGCCCACAAATCTCACATCATGCGAGCTTCTGAGATGCCACTAGGGGTGCCGCATGGCCTGTGTGCAGGAGGAAGGATGTCGTGTGCCTGCAGCGATAGGACAGCTAGCAAATCTCACACGGTGTGTGATTTTGAGCGGCAAACGATGTGGTGACATGTGGCCTTGTCTCTGATAGTGAGGCGATGACTTCGGCTGACATGCTGGGACTCTATTTCATATGCTATGGAATGCAAAAATGATAAATCATGAGTTTTGTTATGTATAATCTCACATTATGTGAGATTTTAGACACCATAGTGAGTATAATTTTCTCTCAAATTCCATATTATTATTATTCAATCATCTAATCTCCATAATAAAATAATTTTCCCACAGATGGCACTTATTTCATTTTTTTAAATTTTTTTTTGAGAAATGTTTACTACATTACAAATTTAGTTCTCAACTATTTTGTTGTAGAATCAAAAGAGTGACTATTGCCACTTCCACTTCCATTAATTTTTATTTAAGTTTACCACAATGTCCTTTTTCTAATCGTTCCTTAAAATCTCAAGCATTCTCCAACAAGTAGTTTGCTCACAATTGTTCATCACAGTCACATGTAAAAAATGCCTTTATGACAGCTATGACAGAGGCTCTATCAAATCCCATAGCCTCAAATGCACCAAAGCTTTTTACCTTATTTTGTTGGCAACATCAAGTGTTTGTTTGGATAAATAAAGTAGGTTGAAAGAAAATAAAAAAATAAAGAATTATTGTTTGATTGAGAAGAAAAATGAGAAAAAAGAACATATAATGATAAAAAAAAAGTTGCTAGTTTTTTTTATGATATAAATTAAATTGTTTTCTATCTGCTGGTTTGATTTTCTATGAATAGAAGAAAATGTCTTCTTCTACTTTTTTTTTTTTTTTTTATCTTTCAAGGATGAAAATCTTCTATCCTAAATGGTTGTCCTCTTTCTTGTCCCATAAATTATTTAGTGACATGTAAAAAATATATATTGTATATATATTTGGTAATTTATTTAAATTTATTTTGATTTTTATCTTTTCAGATATTAGAGACACCATTTGGCAAATAAAAGATTTCTATCCATCTTTCAATCCCCTCTTCCCCCGATTTTCTCGTGTTTCAAACGAAACGTGATATCCAGAGTTGCTAAACTCTTAACAATCAAAGATTAATATAATTCAACATCTTGTGACGTTAAGAAAGCAACTATTATTTAGATATGCTTGACAATTTGACAGCCATCCCATTTTATGATATGCCAATTGCTTAACCTCCTTATCATAATTGTCCAAATCCGGCAGCCAAACTTGACAACCTCCCTAAATATTCGATGGCTCTCTTTCAGCTAATCTCTTCGGGATTACTTATTCACTTGTAAACTGCGAATCAACTGTGGTATGTGAGCTTGCGGACCCTCACAGGTGAAGGAATCATTCAATTATTTTGACAAAGTACAATAATGGTTGCTGGGTAAAAATAAATTAATCGCATTATCACAACAAACGAGAATTACAATAGTCTCTTAATAAATTTTGTACTTTAAATTTTTCTTTCATTCTCGATCAACTGCTAATTAAAAAATACAAAGTCACAGGAAAGTTTCTTTGGCAGTGGCTGAAAATTCTGCGCATTGATACGTTATTGTCGCCATTGGCACAATTATGTTAGACTTGTTTTGTGCATGGCTATTTTAATTACAAAAATTTTGTTTTATCAGCTAACAATGAGTATTTATTGGGACATTCACTTTATTACTATTGAATGTGATGGTTGTCTCCACTATTCTACCCATTCATCCAATCTAATGAAAATAAAATGAGTGTTCCAATAGACACTACTTGCCTAGTGTTGTAACATTACTCTTTTAATTAACTAAGAGAAAACCATAATAATAATAATAAAAGACTTGAGCTGCTTCCACGCGTAGACTTGGACGACTCTCCGGTTTCGCACAAGAGAAATAGTTGATGGTTATTGTAAGAGCAATTGGTCTTTATTTTAAACAATAGTCCTTCTTTTCTTGTTATCTGTTATAGTAGTGATATTCCTGGTTTTTTTTTTCCTAGTAAAACACCTCGTGCTCTTCCCAAAACCAATAGCCACCATAACCACACAAGTAACAGAAATCTTGATGAGTATATTCACCCACTTATAGTGTCCAACTCAATTTTGCTGGCTAAACTACAATTCAGTTGCAGTTTATACATGGCCACAAGGGGCACAGGGTTTGGTTTAAGGATCAGCAGCACCACTCTCTTCTTTGTTTTGTGCCTTCACTCCCTTTGCATAGCAACTGATATTTACCATCCTGATGATGTCTATAGCATCAGCTGTGGCTCCTCCAACAACTTAACCGTCAATGGTCGGAATTGGACAGCAGACATCAACACGAAGCTCTTGTCACCAGATACACAAAACAACCGTTCAGTTGCTGCTAATGCACTCATACCAACTACCATCCAAGGCCCTTACACCTCAGCTCGTGTTTCATACTCCCAATTCACTTACTCATTCCCTGTTACCACCTCTGGCCATAAGTTCATTCGCCTATTCTTCTACCCAACTTCATACCAAAACTTCGACCCCACAAAAGCATACTTCTCGGTCAAATCAGGTGATTACACCCTCCTCAAAGACTTCAACGCCTCGCTCTACGCTGATGCTGATTACAACCCCTCTGAAACCTTCTTCCTAGAGTACAGTGTCTACGTCCAAGATGGTCATAACACCCTCAACATAACCTTCCTTCCAAGCACAGCAAAGAACCACATGGATTCCCATTATGCCTTCATCAATGGGATTGAGGTAGTTTCAATGCCACCTTATCTCTACCACACTAACCCTGATGACTACATAGGATTGCAGTTGGTAGGGTACGACGACGGGATTCCATTCCGCTTGGAGAATAATTCAGCGCTTGAGACAAAGTATCGTTTCAACGTTGGAGGGCGGATGATCCCCGCTTCTGGTGACACAGGCATGCTGAGGTACTGGGATGCAGATGACAACTACTTAGCTTCACAAGGTGGACTTGCTGTTCAATTCGGGCGAACAACGAAGCTCAAATTCACTATGATCCCTGAGTACACAGCACCCGCAGAACTCTACCGAGCTCTAAGACACATGGGAGAGAATGCCACCATCAACTTGAGCTTCAACCTCACTTGGGAGCTTCCGGTCGATTCTGGCTTTAACTACATGCTAAGGCTTTACTTCTGTGAGCTCGACCCCAATATTCAACAGGGAGGTTACAGAAGATTCTTCATCTACATACAAGATCAGATGGCTGAGTACGACGCAGACGTGCTCTTATGGACAAGTGGACGAAGAGCCACACCGATAGTTAAAGACTACGCCGTGATGGTCCCATCAGGGCATCAAAAACACGCAAAGATTTCATTGAAAATGAGTCCTCAACCAAGGAGCCTCTACGCAGACGCGGTTCTGGACGGCCTTGAGCTCTTCAAAATCAATGACTCGCTAGGTAATCTCGCTGGGCCCAATCCTGAGCCTCATCCAAATACCCCGTCCACCCCACAGGTTCCCCTTCAAAAGAAAAGCAGTAGCAAGACTCTTGTGATCGTTGTTGGTGCAATTTTTGGTGTTGTTTTCTTCTTTATTGTCATCATTTTCAAGCGAAGAGGTAGGGGTCTTAAGGAGGAAGGAATCACAAAAAAAACCGAAGGGTCATCATCACTGCCTTCACACTTGTGCCGCTACTTTACAATCGAAGAGATCAGAGCAGCCACACAAAACTTTGATGATTCGTTCATCATCGGGGTTGGAGGGTTCGGCAACGTGTACAAAGGTTACATCGATGGGTCCACCCCCGTTGCCATCAAGCGCCTCAAACCTGGTTCACAGCAAGGTCTCAACGAGTTCCTGAACGAGATCGAGATGCTTTCCCAGCTTCGGCACCACCATCTGGTGTCCCTCATCGGTTACTGCAATGACGGCGCAGAGATGATCCTTGTCTATGACTTCATGCAACGCGGCACTCTCCGCGAGTATCTCTACGGCTCTGACAACAAGCCACTTCCGTGGAAAAAGAGGCTCGAGATCCTATTGGGTGCAGCAAGAGGGCTGCATTATCTTCACACAGGTGCGAAGCACAATATCATCCACCGTGATGTGAAGAGCACAAATATCTTGCTAGATGAGAAATGGGTAGCTAAGGTTTCCGACTTCGGATTGTCCAAGGTAGGATCCACTGTAATGTCCACAACCCACATCAGCACTATAGTGAAGGGGAGCCTTGGGTACTTGGACCCAGAGTACTACAAGCGTCAACGGTTGACTCTAAAATCTGACGTGTACTCATTCGGCGTGGTGCTTCTTGAGGTATTGTGTGCGAGGCCGCCTTTGGTTCGTGACGTGGAAAAGCACAAGGCGAGCGTGGTTGACTGGGTGAGAAGGTGCCACGATGAGGGGAGGCTTGATCAGACGGTGGATCCGTTTCTGAAAGACTCCATCACGCGGGATGGGTTGAAATGGTACGGACAGATGGCGTTGAGCTGTTTGCGTGATGATGGGAATCAACGGCCATCAATGAGTGATGTGGTGGGGGCGCTAGAGTTTGCAATGCAGTTGGCAGACACTGAGGATGATGTTGGGTTTGGTGGGACGCAAGATGAGAAAAAGACAAAGAGTGAGCAAAGACCAGTGTTGCCGCAGTATACGAGTGATGAAGGGAGCGACGTGCTTTTTACTAGTAGTGATGAATCGGGGTCAAAGAACAGTAAGGTGACCACGGTCTCGGGTAGCAGCGTTAGCTAGTGCTAACAAATTAGCATAGTATGAAAATAGTTATGGTGTGGCATGAAGAATATGGGGAATAAATCAGTCATATAAGTTGACTGTCTTTTGTAACTGAATTCAAGCTCTGGAAATTAGACATATACTATCAATGCATATAAGTATTTTTCAAAGGTTACGAATTAGTTTTTAAAGAAAAATGAGATTTTGATTTTTAACTTTTTAAAACATCATATGAATTATTTGTTTTTGTCAAATTTCTTTTTAAATGCTATGGTATTATCTTATTAAGGGTACCAAATTAATTACTTAACGGGATTATATCATAATACTTCAGATAATGTTAGAGACTTAGGTATCAATTTTTTTCCCTTAATGGTTTGTTAGGTTGATAAGTAAAAATTGAGAATAAATTTTCATAAATAAATTCTATACATAAAGATACATATAAAACTCATCTATACTCTCACCCCTACCCAAACACACCCTATCCTAAATGTCAGTTTTTTTCCTTATCTAGTACGAAAAAAAATCAGGTTTTGGATATTCTTGAGGCAAACCACGCTTGATTCTTTATTTTGAATATTCTTCGGGTAGACATTTGCGAAAGAATTCTCCAAGTCTTGCTTCTCTACCTGCTATTGCTTACTTTTTGTGCATGTAATTCCACTTTTTTTTTTTAGTTTACACTCTATACACACTAAATAGTGATGGAATGGACATCATTATCATATTTTTGTTTCATACATATGAATCTTACTTCGGCACTGTACCAAAGTCAGATGCCTATCAAGATAGCAAAAATATCTCAACATTTACAAATGTATAAAATTAAGAGAAATTTTTAGATGCATTTAGAATATCAACTAGATATACTTTATATTCAATAATAAAATGATATTCTAATTAAAATGCACCTCTAACTTTTTACTTTAATTTGAATTCACACCCTGTCATTTGCATATGAAGCATATTCACACAATATTTCATTTACATACAAGAATTTCTATAAAGTTAATTGAACATAAATTACAAAATTGACGTGCATTTGATAACACACTGGTATTCTACTATTCTTTCTGATGATAAGTACGGTCCAAACTGATGACAAGACCATTCCCCCACTCACTGAGTCTCAATCTTCTTTTAAAATGTTGAATTGGTCAGTTTTCGTCCATATTCTATTTTCGTAAAGACTAATGGTATTACAACACCGTTAGTTAGTGCAAACAAATTAGTAGTACGAAAATAGTTATGGTGTGGCGTGGAAAATATAGGAAATAATGCACCCCCTCTTTTTTTGTGCTTCGCCTATTGGGTGCACCAAGAGGGCTGCATTATCTTCATAGAAAATATGGTGTGCCTGTCTATTTAACATGAATACCAGTCAGGAACGTTGCCTATCTATCTAGATTAGCCACAGTACATTGACATCTGAATCACCTATGGTAGATATAGAAATTGTATACGTTTCGTCTCTAAGAAACTAAAAAAGTACCTTCAAATCCACATAAAAAAAAAAAGTACTTTCAAAGGATAATTTATTTTATTATGGAGATTAGATAATTTAATAACAATAATATGAGATTTGAGAGAAATTATACTCATTATGATTTTCTAAATCTCATATTATGCGATATTATAGATAGCATACATTATTTTTGTACTGTGCAACACATGAAACGGAGTTTGTGCATGCCATTGCATCACCGTCATAGGCAACACGTGTCGCTGCTTCATTGGGAACTGAAAATCGCACACCGTGGGAGATTTTGTGAATGCTCCTACAGCACGCTATGTGTCAACCCCTAGTTACTCTATGAAGATCGCATCATGCGAGATTTTGGCATTGCTGGTCGCTACTGTGTGGAAAAAGAAATTAGGAAAAAAGGACTCGCAAGCCATGTCAAAGGCCTGTAGTTTAATTTGCTGGTCATATCTTCTGTTCTGATGCAATGTATAATAATAATATATTATATGTATGCATGATCGTGTAATTCGGGTTTTGGTGTGATGTATTAATGCTTATATATAATAGTACAAGGTGGACCTTTACACTTTTAAGGGCCTTTGTTTTGCATTTTTTAGTTTTCAGTTTTTAATTTTTTCAGTTTTTTCATAAAAATTGAAAAAATTAAAAATTGAAAACTGAAAAATGTAAATCAAACAGGCCCTTAATATTTCCCTTGTTGAAGTAAAAAATTTATATATTTCCATTTAACAGTTTATACTGGTCATAGCCCTATTATGAGGTTTTGCTATTGAGGGTAGCTAGGATATATTAGAGAGTGTGATGATATAGCATTAGAAAAATAGTGAAGAGGAAAAAATGTCAATTAATAATATAAAAATTTCTAGTGACCATATATTAATGAAAGTTCGTCAAAATATTATGAGTTAACTTTTTATTTTTTTGACATAGGATTTTTATGATTTGTATTAGTAAGAGAAAGTTATTAATTTAATGTGATTTTATTTTGAAATTTTTATTTCCTACATATTGAAATATATTAGAACTCACTCCCTCCCTTATATTATAATTTTTTTAGTAAACAAAAGTCTTTAAAAATAGTTTAAAGGATTTTATTGGGAATCATATTGTTATTTTATTATTAAACAAGTAGCTTGTCGGGCATGACAAACCACATTTTAATTTTTTTGGTATTAATAAAATGAAATAGAATTATCAGAGCTCTAAAGACCTAATTTCAGCACATCAGTTCAATATGAAAAATTCATTTAACAATTGTTAATACTTTAAAGAAGCAAACACCAAATCTTAGATCAAGTTGCATACATGATATATTAATTGTTGTTACGATAGTCAAATAAGTTGACATCATCCTTTAGACTTAAATTAGATTAGATGTAATTTGATCAGGTAGACATTAATATAGCAAAGACTTCTTTTTATGGTTAAATGAAAAATCCAATTTGTATCTTTCACGTCCGATAAAAAAAAAAAATCTTTCATGTTTTCCAACAGTTTTTTACTTCAACAAGGGAAATATTTAAAGGGTGTTAAAGCTCCACCTTTTACTATTATAAGCATTAATACATCACATCAAAACCCAAAATACACGATCATGCATACATATAATATATATTACATTGCATCAAAACAGAAGATATGACCAGCAAATTAAACTATAGGCCTTTGACATGGCTTACGTGCCCTTTTTTCCTAATTTCTTTTTCCACACAGTAGCGACCAGCAATGCCAAAATCTCGCATGATGCGAGCTTCCTAGAGCAACCAGGGGCCGACACATGGTGTGCTGTAGGAGCATTCACAAAATCTCGCACGGCGCGCGATTTCCAGCTCCCAATGGAGCGGCAACACGTATAGTCTATGTCGGTGATGCAATGGCATGCACAGACTTCATTTCACATGTTGGATAGGGCAAAAATGATATATGCTATCCATAATTTCGTATAATGTGAGATTTAAAAGATTATAGTGAGTATAATTTTCTCTCAAATCTTATATTATTGTTATTAAATTATCTAATCTCCATAATAAAATAATTTATCCACTTTCAAATCGTTATTTTCTCTTCCTGTGACGAGTTTGATGTTAAGACAAGCTAGAGTTAGCTGAATCTCCTTAATGTTTTTGGTAACAGAATTTCTTCAGTGTTTAAATTGATGGAAAACAATATTGAAAAGTTGAATAGAAAATAATATTAGAGTCACTTTTTCCTGAAGACTTCTATTTTAAACTTTAATTTTTAAAAGATTAAATACCAACATCTCAGTTACTAAAAAAAAATTATGTGAAACACATTAGTCTATTTAACAGCAAAACTATATACACATTACTCTCTGAAACATTATTAACTTTAACATATTAATCTATCTTTCAAAGATTCGATTTTTAACTTCGTATTCTTTGGTCCCTAAAAAATTTGACTTTTAATATATCAATTTTTTTTTTGGAATAATATTTGTATGATTTTCTGGTTAAAATATTAATATGCTATAACAAGAATATAAGAACTAAAGTGTATACTTTTAATTTTTCAATGACTAATTCTTATATGATTTTTCTATTAAGGGACTAATTTGCTATGATGTGAAATCTTTTTAGTATTAAAGTGTATGTTTCTAATATTTAAAGGATTGAAATGTTAAAACAAAAATCTTTCAAAAACTGAAGTGTAGAATTACTCATAATAGTAACTCTCATTGTTTCATTTTAAATAAATAAAATTATAAATAACATTGAATAGAATTCATCTTATGATAGTATAGCTAATATTTTATATTTTCCAAACTTCATCTCCTTTTGGTGGATGGGGTGATTGTAGAGAGTGGGGCCCGCTCGAGGAGGAGGAGGCGAAGGTGGTGAGGCAGACAACCTCCTTCCAAACCTTGAGATGTGTTGGTGATTCTTAGAATTGATCCAAATTCCTAATTGAAGATTGCTATTAATAGTTCTCAATTTTAAAATATTTGGAAAGGATTTGAAAAAGACTTGAAAAAAAAATATGGGAAATCTTTTTATATTTGAAAATTTTGTTAAGATTTGAAAATTATCAATTATTAGGATTGAGGTTGAATTTAGTGTATGTAAATTATTATAAATAATAGTTCTGAGAATTATCTAGATATGTGAGAAAAATATAATTGAGAGATTAAAAATATAGAGTGCAGAGGCAGAGGGTGATGATGGTAATGACACATATGATGAATAGGACATTGATGAGACTAATGTGATGCTTTGCCATTGGTAGATGATTTGTAGCTTTCATGCTAGAAAAGTTGTTGTGATGAAAGGTTTGCAACTTTCACTAAAAAAGTTACCTTGATGAAGGGTTCACAACTTTTATAAAAAAAAGTTGCCGTGATGGAAGGTTTGTAACTTTCACTAGAAAAAATTATTTTGATGGAGGCTTTGCTAGAAAATTTTGCATTGATAATGTTATGTTCCATGAGTAGTGCTGATGCAAGTTAGGATAACTTGTATTGAAACACTACAAAAAAAAAGGTTAATTAGGGCGGTTTTTTTTGCAAATTGCGGCGGTTAAAACCGCCATTTTTTTCCATTAATGGCAGTTCCTCAAACCGCTGTAATTACCAACGCCATTAGTTAAATTGCGACGGTTATAAAAAATCGCCGCAATCACCCTATTTAACCACCACATCACTCTATGTAACCACTATAATCATGGTACATTAGGACGGTTTCAAACCACCACAATTTTCTATTTTAAAAAAAAATTGCAGCGGTTTCAAACCACTGCAATGTTGGTAATTTTTTTTAAAAAATAATAATTATGGCAGTTTGAAACCGCTGTAATTTGCTACAAAAATATTTTGAAAGAACTATATATTACAACTATTTTACACCCACACAACAATCATAAGGGGAGCATAACTCAACAAGTATTGTAACATTCTGTCTATTAATGAAGTAAAAAAGATAACTAAATAACTTCAAGGGGAGCATAAGTATATATTTTTCAAGGGAAGCATAACTATACATGTTTTAATCATTACAATCTTATTGACCAAACAAAAGAATACCACCAAAAGAAACAGTTTAATTTCCTTTATCCCCAAAAACAACAAAAGATGACTCTCTCTGTAAATGAAGTATCACAAAAAGTACAAGAAAATTCTTGGATAGCTACATCTTATCAAGAAACCTGAAATTTGGTGACTGTGTTTGGTGAAAGCTCAGCTACTTCTTTGTATTTTGTCTGGGCAAAAAGCTCATGAAATTGCTCCTTTCAACAAGGATGTCATTCTGTCTATCAATAAAAGAACAAAAAATATGACAACAATAAGAGACCAGTCTCTAGAAGCTAATAAACAATACAATCAAATAATGAATTCAAATATTTTACAAAATAACAAAGGAAAAAAGAAGAATACATAATGCATTAATGAAGCAAGTGACTTAAAAAGCAACAAATTTCTAGCTTATATAATCAGAGTCATTCACATAGCCGCCTCCCTTATTCAAGCATCCATCATTTATAAATACGAAATAAAGTAACTAAAACAAAACGGATAACAATACAACACAAGCATCCAACAAATATCAGTAAGGAAAGACAAATTAGCAATTAGCTATCCAAGTACTACACTTTCCATTGCAAGCATGCAACCAAGCAACACAAAAGCTACACGATGGTAAGAAAACTTTCATAATCTCATTCATACATATCCTATCCAATAGAAGGGGGTAGTGCTGCAAGCAATTACTAGGCAAATTCATTTCCTCAAAAGAGACCAAATGGATCCAAGCAAACTCATCTGAATCCAATAACAAAAGAATTTTGTGCTAAGCCAAAAAACATGGAAGTGCATTATTGTATACAAGCGCCTCCAAGCTTACCTTCTTGTACACTGCACTGTTTGGCAGTTTTGTGCACCTTACATACACAACCAAGCTAGACTATAGCATTAAATTCCAGTGGCACCTTTGTTTCATATATTCCCAGACCTAAAAATTGCATCCTATAAGTTGAATTCACTATAATTGCACCGATCATGTGTATTTAACATAATGCAAGTAAAACTGGTAACAGTCAAAAGCTCTTGCATACACCCTAATCAAAAGCAGACAATAAAATAGTAACAAGATGCAAAAGATGCATATTAATCCGTGTATATGGGTCTCACGGTATCACATAGGAAGACTTCTAATATTTGTCTAAAGAATTAATTACACATTTGTTTGTAAAATGATATTCTTTTCAGTCTTCATAACTATATTCATGAATTCATCTTATTTGAAATCAGTCTTGTAGACTTATTCTATTTGTCTTCTATTTGGTTTGTTCCTTATTCTATCAGTCTTCATAACTATCATATCACATGAATCATTAAACGAGAGTGAAATCAATATATAAAAGATCAGAATAAGAATAATCACAAATTATTTGTTTAAGGAACAAAATCTGCAAAGTTAAGATTAGACTAAACATGAATCATTACAAAACCAATAATTAACACAGAAACTAACCACAACAGTGCATAATTCAAAAAATAGTTATAAATGCAGAAGCCAACCACAAGTGCCTTGATCTAACAATACTCACAAGACCGAAACTATTGCAAAAATTTTGATCTAATAATCAATAAAGGAAATGAATAGAAGCATCACAGGTTACAGACATGCCCAATAGCTTATTCAAATGAATATACATGCAAGATCAAAACTTTTACTAGACTTCTCACAAATAATCAATCATGGAAACCAACTTCACGAAATAGCCAAACCCATATACCAAATGAGCTATTAAAATGGATACAACAGAAAGGATAACGACAAGAATGCCATATTATTGAAGGAAAAGTCGAAAGTAAAAAATTATAACAAAAGAAAAAAAAATGAAAGACGAAAGGGAATGAAATTACATGGAGAATTGATGATGATAATGATGACAATCAGCGAAGGAAGTGGGATGAAGCCAAGGATGTTATCATTTTGGATAGCAGATCTGAATCCCCAACCTCTTAACCACAAAGCCACGGTCCTGCTTGCTCAGAGCTAGCCTAAGACGGTCTCGGTCTCTTCAGCGGCAGCAAGGCGTGCTAGTGCAGCTGAGGTCTCAAGCGCGGCCAATATGAACCCTAGAAGTTTAAAAGCAAAAAAAAAAAAAATTCATTGTTTCTCACATTGAATAGAAGACAAATAACAGCTTTGTAGCTCCACGCGCTGCCAGTTGCCGCGACTTCCCCCTCGATCTGACCTTGTGTGGACCGCGGTGGGTCGACCACCGCTCCTTCCCCGTGCGCGATTCCCTCTTCCTCTACCCGTCACCGCTCTCATCCCTACACCATTCCACTGCGTGACGCGTTTCTTTTCTTCCACCGTGGCGCCAGCCTCCATTAGCCACCGCAGAGGGTGGGCCGTGGTAGATCAACCTCCCTTCCTCTCCGCCTCACCGTAGCCACACAGCCTTTCCCTTTCCCCCCTTCTCTCTCTGTAAATGTGTGTGCGTGAGTTTTCAATGTGGTGAGCAATGAAACCCATACCCCTTTTGTCCTAGACTCTTCTAGTGCTTCTCACATACACTTTACTTTCTCTGTCTATGCTTGAAAAATCCTAACCCCACACTCTGTTCTAGTCCCTAGAGAAAAATGAAACCCCAGGTTCAACTTCTAGCGTTTGGCATAGGATGCCCTTTTCTTTATTGTTTATTTTATTTTGTTTATTAATTTATTTTGTTCTTCATGTTATAGTTTCAGGACTATTTTATTATTATTACTTTAAGTTAATCAGCGAAACGTAAATATTTTGAATCAAATAAAGATGTTAACTTAGTTATGACGATTTGTTTTCTTAGTATTTTAAACACATGAACCGTAACAGTTTGGTGCTTTAAAATTCTTTTCTTATTCTAAATTTTTAATATTTTATTGATATATATTTTCACAAATATTAAATAATATAAATAAGAAATTTTAAAAATAAAATAATTTTGACATATATCAATAGATATTTTACCACGTCACCTATCTAATAGCTAAATTCAAAATTATTTTCCAACTTAGACATGAACTTCTAGGATCTCTTTTTATCTCAGATTTTATTCTAAAAGAATTCTCATTTTCTGGGTTGATAATTATTTTACAAAAAATCTTTCTTTTCTTATTTCTATTTTATTTAAATTTTTAATTAAATCTTTGACTAATACATTATTTAAAACTAGTTATTTTTAAAATTTTGAAAGTTCCTGTATAACTAGCTAGGCACGATAAAGTTAAAATCTAAAATTTCCAAAATGAATATATATGCTCGATAAAATCTACTCGATTTTTATACAGTATTTCACTTTTATTTTCATTTTCAAGGGAATACAACTATAATTGTACTAACAAAACAAGTTCCAAATTCAATTGAAATAAAAAAAGGCACAAAATGTGCTCTATTTACCATAGTTTATTATTTTTATTGTAATATTAAAAATCAAGAGATAACACATCCTCTTAAAAGAGTTGATGTTTAATAATTTGAGTATTCCATCCTCATTTAATGAGCAGTGAATAAAAAAAATTTAGTTAATATTTTAAATTTATATATATATATATATATATATATTTATAAATATTAAATAATATACATAAAAAATTTTAAAAATAAAAGAAATTGTGACATATATCAATAGATATTTTATCACGTCACCTATCTAGATAGTTAAATTCAAAATTAAATAAAATAACTAATTTTGAAGATTAGTGAAGTTTAAGCATCCAATTAGAAGATTTAGAAGTTAAAATATCTATATGTAGCTAGCTAAAATTTTAAAGAGCAAAAATATTATTTTCCCCCTATTTTACTAAAATACAGTAAAAAAAAGAATAAAAATAATTAATGGTAAATAACGGCGGTTAACAACCGCCATAATTTACCCAAAGTGCCATTTTTTTCATGAAAATTATGGCGGTTAATAAAACCGCCAAGCGCCATAATTTCCTGAACATTATGGCGGTTATAAGCAACCACCCTAATTCAACCGCCGCTTTTTTCACTGAGATTATGGCAGTCTACAAAACCGCTGTAATTTACTGAAAATTGTGGCGGTTTTAAAGAAGCGCCCTAATTTACCGCCCTAATTTACACTTTTTTTTGTAGTGAAAGCCTTCCTAGCAATGTGATGTTAAGCAGTGTGTTCTGTGAATAGCGGTAGATTTGTTTGAGATTTGTTGAGATTGGTGGTTGTATTCCTCATTAAATTAGTGGATTGATATATGAAATTATAAATGTAGACAATTAAGGCCAGATCACATTAATTCTCTTATGTTCCCTTCCTTTGTTGATTTGATTGATTTATGTTGCATGTGCATTATTTCCCAATTGTGATGGTGCTATGCAACTGCATCAACTATGCCGATCGAACACTGGCTATATCACATAAATAACGAATATTTAAAGAGTTATACTATTTGTACTCATGATATACGAGACTCCGTGTCGACTCATGTCTTATTTACCATTGGATGTGGTGTAGACCCTATTTGAATTAGGTTCATACCACATCTAATGATGGATGAGATATGAGTCAGTATAGTATCCTATACATCATGAGTACAAATAATATTTTTCATCTTTAAAAGTTAATATGTAGTATGAAAGAATGTCTCCTAATATGTTCAGATCTGCAGGAGACATCTACCGGAAAAAAGAAAAAAAAAGATCTGCAAAAGACAACAAGGGCGTTGTTGGTATCTTACAAATGTGTGCTAGGACGTGGAAGATCTAGCTACACGCCACCAAACAATCACGGGAATGCAAGAATCTTCTAGGTAGGACTATTTTTTACCTTTCTATTCTTGTCATCTATGTATCAAACAAAAATGACATACTGGCTAAGTTTTGCAGATTAGTTATTTTTGCATAATAAATGTTGACATGTTGCACTTTCCTATAGTAAGATCATAAACTCTAAATAAGAGTTGGAAAAAAAAAAAAGTAGTTCAATAACGAATACGAAGAAAAGGAATTATTGTGGCTTGTTATGTTATCTTTCGGTGGCCTATTCCATGTCATCAAAATTATTTCATGAACGAAATTTATTCACACAAATCTTTTAAAGATAATGCATGTTTACTCAAGAATTCAATATAGATAATCAAAATAAAATTTTGTAAATAAAAAACGTCAAGATTAATTGCATGAGAAAAATAGGAGAGAAGTTAGAGTTGTTGTCAACTTATATATGGTTCTGTTGAAGGAGTTGAGAAACTTGCAATGGGAGTGCATTTAAGAGTAATGGTCGATCTCTATGCTGTGCTTGAATATGGTGTTTGAACTGTAGAGGAAAAGTCAACATAAACATATATAGACTAATTTTTGTCTGATTTTCTAATGCTTTCTATGCTTTCTTGTTTTCTGGTTGATGCGGTTTGTTGTTCTTGGTTTTCTGTGGTGGCTATCCTCTTTGAAGAGGAGAGTTTTTAGTTGTTCTTCTAATTATAAAAAGAACAAAAAGAAGTTACACACACCAATTAACTGACCAGAAAAGTACATGTATTTCAGGGAAACTTGACATTTGATCAATTTATTCGTACATTAATAACAATAAGGAAAGTGCTACGTATCCAAGATACAAAAAGTACCTGGAGGCTAAGCAACAGCAATAGAACTCATAACCATTATTTGAGGACATACCACAATGTTACGGGATCGTCAACGTTACATAACAAATACAGGCACCTTATTATCATTAGATATGATGAGTGAGTGAGATGAGTGAGTTATGAGAACAACTCATCACATCTAATGGTGATAAGATAAATGGTGTGTAATTTTATTATTCCTGTAATATCAATTTCTTGGAAATAACAAACCATCAATTATTTATTGGCAAGCCCTGAAGTACGGATCGCGACAACCAGGTGCACCGTTTGGATTTCGGGGCGAAGAGCCCTTATAACCTGACGCATAACGGTTGTCGGGCGTACTGAACGCAGGATTATTAGCATCGGATGTACCCTTAGTCTTGGTTCCGCCTTGTTGAAGGACTCTGCGGTGGATGTGGGAGCTTATGGCATCGGGGAACTCAGAGTCAAAGTCGTCTTCAATGAGCCCAAGATAACTGGTGCCATTATTCACTTCTTGAGCTGCAATGCTGAGATGTGCGTGCACCAAAATCATCATCATCATCACTAACCACATCACCACAGCTGATCTTGATGCTCTTCCTTGCTTGATCTTCATCTCTCTGATGCTCTTTAATTAGCTGCAACAAAATATTATTTAAGACAGATATTTTTACCCAAAAGTAGATAGTGAACATGTGAACGTCCACCATTAATATATATAACCTTCCTTATCATGTACTATATAATATTATATTAGTGCTGGCAGCTGGCACTTATTTTATTTTTTAAAATCTTTTTTTTTTTCTGAGAAATGTTTACTACATTATGTATTTAATCTGACCTATTTTGTCATAGGGTATAGCCACTCTATTTTGACTATTGTAACTTTCTCTTCTATTAATTTTTGTTTAAGTTTACTAAAATACCATTTTTTTATAATTGATCCTCAAAATCTCAAGCATTCTCCAATACACAGTTTGCTGCCAATCGTTCATCACGGTCACATATAAAAAATGTCTATATGACAGAGGCTCCATCAAATCCTATAGCCTCAAGCCTCAACCCTTCTTCCATTGTTGGAATTGTGGTGGAAGTGTGGGAATTACGAGGACAATGATGAAATGTTTAGCAACAGCACAAATAGTAGAGCGCAGTGGAACTGGAGTGACGAGCATGGCAAGCAGGGGAGATCATTGCTATGGGAACAAGCAAATGGCTGAGAACGTTTACTTAGAGATTGAGGGTCCACAGCTACAGGGGCAATGAGCTTAGTTTAATACATCTAGAATCTCAATTTGCATTTGATTTTTACGACTTTTAATTGTGTATAAAGAATACTTGTGGCATTAATGAATGAGTGTGTTGTGTATAATGAACAAGAAGTTGATCAACAAATGTGAAAAAGTTGATTTTGTAAGAATCTTTAATGTATACTCCCTCAATTTCAAATTAAATGTCTCTTTTACTTCTTACGTATACATGCATAAATCAATGTATTTTTCAAATAAGAGGACATTCTCGTTTCATCAATCATATAATCAATGCTAGCTAGCTATTTGTTTTGGAGTAGGTTCATTTTCCTGTGAGACATGAGAGAGTTGAGAGTTGAGAAGAAGAGCTGAGGACGGAAGAAGAAGGGGGAGAGACATGTAATTTTTTTTTTTGGGTTATTATTCTCTCCTCTACCAAAAGGGCTTGGTAAATAGCCCAAGAGTACAACTAGTCATCTTTCTTTTTTTTCTTTTTACAAGAGACAGCTATAGATAAAGCTGTAATGATGTTTTTTGTACATGTACTACCTAGAGTAAAACCATACGCATTATATTTCTCTCCAAAACACTATTATAATTTTCCTTCTTCTCTACCACCTAAGCCTATGATTTTGATAGAAAACGAACTTGTACAAAAACATTCCTTTAGCAAAGATAGGAATTACTATAATAATTCCTTTAGCTCTTCATAGCCAGCTCCTTTGCACACATGTAAAATTTATATTACCATAAAATATGTAAATATGATAGCTAATATGTTGAAAATTCTCAACAGATTTGTCTCTTTGATGACATCAAAAATCAAAAGTTAATGTAATGTGTAGTATGAAAGAATGGCTCCTAATATGCTCAGATCGATCTGCAAGAGACAACAAGGGCATGTTGTTGGTGTCTTACAAATGTGTGCTAGGACGTGGAAGATCTACACGCCACCAAACAATCACGGGAATACAAGAATCTTCTAGGTAGGACTATATTTTACCTTTCTATTTTCGACATCTGTGTATCAAAAAAATGAATGACATACTGGCTAAGTTTTGCAGATTAGTTGTTTTTGCAAATTAAGTGTTGACATGTTGCACTTTCCTATAGTAATAGTAAGATCATAAACTCCAAATAAGTTTTGAAACCAAAAACAAAAAAGATAGTTGAATGAATATAAAGAAAAGGATTTTAGAGCAAGGTTTTAAATTGCGGACCGCATCACGTTGTGTAGCCGCAATATTGCAATTGTGGTCCAAAATGCAACCACATCGACCCACAGTTGCGCTGTAATGTATTTTCACATAAATTGACGACAACGTAACTGCAACGCAACAAACTACAATGGGTGCTTTTTTAATTTGAAGACACACACAAATTTCACATCACATCATCCACAATGCGCGTTGTGATGGCCACATTTTTCGCTTTCTGTGCTTTCTGGCTGATGCTAGTTGTTCTTTGTTTTTTGTGCTGGTTCCTCTCTTAGAAGTAAGCTGATCTTCTAATCATAAAAAAGAACAAAAAGAAGTTACACATCAATTGACTGAAACCAGAAAAGCATATATATGTATGCTTGTTGACTCCTAAGACTGATTCTCGTTTTATATATATATATAAAGAAGTTACCAAGAGAAAAAAAAGCCAACACACACAAACTAGCTGAAACGACGAGAAAAGCGTATACATGGTTGTTGACAACGTCTTCAGGGAAACTTGACGTACATTGGAGGAGATCCAGATTTTTGTACATTGATTTAATTTTTAATTTTACTTCTTAGACTATTTCATTGTGTAGGGGCAATCGAGATCTCTCAATACATCGGATATTGAGTCGTCTAAGATTACCTGCATAAAAGTACTCTAACCCTATTCGCGCAAACCAACATTTTATTAGAACAAAAACGAAAGTGATACGTATACAAGATACAACAATAATAGAGGGTAAGCAAAACCAACAGAACTCATAACCACAACTTGTGCAAGCACTCTGCGGTGGATGTGGGAGCTTGTGGCGTCTGGGAACTCATCATCAGAGTCAAATTTGTTTTCGATGAGCCTAAAATAATTGCTGCCTTTCTTCTCCTCTTGAGCTGCAATGCTGACATGTGCGTGAAGCAAAATCATCATCATCAACCACATCACCACAGCTCTTGATGCTTTTCCTTGCTTGATCTTCATCTCTCTCTGCTCCTCCCTAGCTAGCTCCTACAGAAAAAAGTGACAGATATTTATGCACGAAATGTAGAGTAAACATCCACCCTTGACAGAACCTTCCTTAGTTCCTTGGCATCTACTGTTATTCTACTATATATTATACCAATCGATAGTTGGCACTCATTTAAATTTCAGCGCTGCTAACTTAACGCCCGAAATGGATGTCTCTACATGGACACCGTATAGGTGCATCCATGGATAAATAAATGAAGTCACACTATAGTCTAACCCAAAGCTCCCTTCTCCCTTTACTTGTGCCCCTCTCACAGCTCACACCATAGTTAGCAGCACTGCTCCCGCTCACAGCCCACTCTCCTTCACTTACTTCCACCCACAACACCCTCTGTTTCACTTCCACCCCCAAGTCCCATAGCACCTCCATCGGAAAAGCTAGTAGCAGCGCACAGCACCTGTAGCAGCGCACAGCATCGGTAGCAGCCCACAGGACCTGTAGCAGCGCACAGGACCTCCATCCCAAGTCCCTGTAGCAGCGCGCAGTACCTCACCTCCACCCCAACGTTTCCTTCATCACCAGTTTCATCGGGTTTGCGGGTTTACGGAGACACGAGCCACCATTTTCTTCTGAGATTGTATGTGGGTTCCTTTGATTGTGAGTAGTTGTGTTCAAGCTTTGTTTTTTTTTTTTTTCAGATTAAGTGGTTCATTTTGGTAGGGATTTCTAATAGAAGGAACAATAACTCACTGCAAATTTTACATGCACATTTAGTTACACATGTCTGCTTTACTTGACTGCCAAGCGCTGGTAATCCAAAACAGTTAGTGGTAATTATAATCAACTACGTTGGTAATTTTTGAGAAACGCTGGTAATTCTGCAGGTGTGGACAAAGAATTTTGTACTCCCTCTCATAAGGTATTCTCAAGTTTATTCAAGGTTTCCTACTGAAGTGCCCTTTATTTGGGACCTATCAAAACAAGTAACAAAATCACACTAATAGTCCTAAATTAGTTCTTCAATCCAGCTTGGTAGCAAGCTGGTAATATGAAACAGTTACTAGTAATTCCAATGAACTTCGCTGGTAATTTTTGAGAAACTCTGGTAATTCTCCAGGTGTGGACAAAGAATTTTGCACCCCCGAAAATAAGCTATTCTCAGGTTTATTCAAGTTTGCCTATTGAAGTGCCCTTTATTTGGGACATCAGAAATGCTAGAGGTAGTCATGGTTAATTTCTTTTAAATGTGTTTGTGTGTGTATTATGTGTGCATTTATTTTGTCACCAACACTATGCAATTTTCTTATACTCTTTCTTAAGGTGATTTTGTAAGAGTTATTATTTTCTTGTGCTTTTTTTTTTCTTCTATTTTGTGCAGGTGGGTTAAATTTCCAATTAGATCAGATGGAGGTGGAAAGGTCTACAGAGGAGGAATTCAGTAACAATGACATAGAGGATCTTTGTTGAGCATTTGTTGGAATGGAGTTTGATTCGATTGATGCTATTAAAACATTCTACAAGAAGTATTCAACTGAATTGGGATTTGGATGGAAGATTCGAAATTCCAAAAAGGGGCCGGATGGAGAGGTGAATTATGTGATTCTTGCATGCATCCGAGAAGGAAAAAGGTTGTCACAGGTGCCAACAACATTGAGGACACTCCCGACCGTAGCTGCCAAATGTGAAGCTAAGATTACAACTAAGAGGGGTGGATGTGGGAAATGGACCATAAAAACGGTTGTTCTCGAGCATTGTCATGAAGTTAGCCCCTCAAAGTCTAGAATGTTTAAGAAAAATAAGAATATCAGCATGCATGTCAAAAGAACAATTGAATTACACGATGACGCCGGAGTGAGGATAAACAAGACTTTTCAAACTCTTGTACATGATGTTGGCGGGCATGAGAACTTGCAATTTGTGGAAAAAGATGTACGCAACTATATTAACAAGGAAAGGCGTTTGATTGGGAAAGAAGGAGATGCCAAAGCTTTGGTTAATTATTTTGGTAGGATGAAGGACCAAAATAGTAATTTTTGGTATGACATTGACCTCGATGATGAGTTTTGCATCAGAAATATCTTTTGGGTAGATGCACGAAGTCGGGCTGCGTATGAATCCTTTGGAGATATTGTTAGTTTTGATACAACATATCTAACTAACAAGTATGAGATGCCGTTTGCTGCATTTGTTGGTGTAAACCACCACGGTCAGTCAGTTTTACTCGGTTGTGGGTTAGTATCAGCCGAAGATACTGAAACATTTGTCTGGCTTTTCCATTGTTGGGTAAATTGCATGTCCGGAAAGCCGCCAAAAGGGATTGTGACTGATCAATGCAAGGCAATGTAGAATGCTATTGCAATAGCCTTGCCTGATATGCGCCATAGATGGTGTTTATGGCATATAATGAAAAAAATCCTAGAAAAACTTAAGGGATATGGTGCGTATAAACAGATTAAATCAGCGATGAAAGAAGCTGTCTATGATTCTATTACGAGGGAGGAATTTGAGGGGAAATGGTTTTCTTTCTTGAAAGAGTATGAAATTGAAAATAATGAGTGGCTGGATGGATTGTTCAATCAACGCCATAGATGGGTTTCAATCTTTTTGAAGAAAGATTTTTGGGCAGGACTGTCTACCACTCGAAGAAGTGAGAGTATACATGCTTTTTTTTATGGATATCTGAACTCGAAGACAAGCTTACAACAGTTTGTCAAGCAATATGATAATGCCTTAAGGAGCAGGGTGGAGAAGGAAGTGGAAGCTGACTTTCGCACAATGAACACCACAATTCAGTGTGGTTCAACCTCCCTTATTGAGAGGCAATTTCAAGCTGAGTATACTAACTCCAAATTTGCTGAAGTTCAAGCAGAATTTAGAGGAAAAATGAACTGTGCTACCATGATGAAATGTCAAGATGGAGCAATCGCTTCTTACGTTGTGGCTGAGGATATTATATTTGGAAATCAATCAAAAGAAGCTAAGTTTGAGGTTGTTTTCAATAGGGACAGTCATGATGTTACCTGTCAGTGCTTGCTTTTCGAATTCAGAGGTATAATGTGCAGGCATTCTCTTTCTGTGCTTGCGCTTGAAAAGGTTAAGCAAGTGCCTTGCAAGTATATTCTGAGTAGATGGAGCAAGAAGATCAAACGAAGACATTCCTACATAAAGAGCAGCTACGATAAAACTTAGTTGAAGCCAATGAAGGAGAGGTATGATAAGTTATGCATGCATTTTTATAATGTTGCTGAAATTGTTGCAGATTCTGAGGAAGCAAGCAATCTGCTCCACATTACACTTGAGCATTTCACTTCAAAGTTGCCATCCATCTCTTGTTCGTCACACAATTTGAATAGACCTTCAAATGATCTAGACATTTCCAAGAACAAGGGTGAAGCATGTCCAAGTCAATTGAATGAGATTCATAGCCCCAAAAGTGTAACACGGAAAGGTTGGCCACCAACGAAAAGAAAGATTTCTCAAACTGAGAAAGTTGTGACAAAGTATAGGAAGCAAAGCATCAAATCAAGTAACAATTTGGTCATCGAGGTGCTCTTATTTTCATTTACAAATTTTCATTTGCATTCAAGTAGTATAAATAGATAAACAAATTCTAATGTCATCTCTCCTTGTAACAATGTGTAGGAATGTTTGGGTGGAATGGTTACCGAGCAAGGGGGAAGCAGCTTCTGCATTAAGTCCTCCGTGGAGGTTGTAAGTCGTGCAAATTTGAATGAAAATAGTTCATTGGTCTTTGTACGCACCAATTTAAAGTTAAATATGTAACTTTGACTGATTTGGGTGATGTGGCACACGTTTGGGTGCCATGATAGTAGTGAAGGCTTATGATTTATCAGATAAGCTTGTATCAGTTATACAATCTCTAGACTTTAAAGGTTGTGTTGTTTCTTAAACATTAAGTTGTGTCTTGGTTGTAATGGGTTGTACTTATGGTGGACATTTGAATTATTCACCATCATCATATCTCCATATATTGGAGTGATTACCCCGAAGTTTATAATGGTTTATGTGGCAAATGATAATTCAGAAGCCATATTATAACAATTTATGTCCTCTGTTTGTCATCAGATCAGATAGTGGTTAGTGCACCATTTCTATTGTTATGTTCATCCAAAATGGGGTCCTTCTTTGTTTGGTTATTCATTTATTTAACTTTGAACTGTTTCATTAGCAGCGTATAAACAAATGGGGGAGAGGTTGATAAATTGATGAGGGTGGTTTGGTAATTTATATGTGTCATTATTTGCATAACAGAGGATAATATCGGACCATATTGTATTGAATGCAAGATCAATGCCAATGAAAGATGATAGTGGGCTATGAAAACAATTGTAACCTCTTTTCTTGTTTGCTTTTGGAGCATAAGATAAATGCAAAAATTCCAAAAATTATTGGACCAATGTGAAAAATGAAAATTCAGTGTATACTAAGTTTGTTTGTTTGAAGGTTAATTATAAGTATCAATTGTCAGATATTTATATAATTTTTATATTCTATTACTATACAGTCGAGGGATGTCTGCATCAAAGAAAGTGTTGCAGTTCCCAGGTTTGAAGAAAATGTATTGGGGTCACAGTCATCTAACTCGCACCCAAGTGGATTTGTTTCTTTTCTTCAATCTATTGATCAGAACAGTTATCCAAGGGTGCAGGCATGTGAAGCACAAGAATCTTTTTCTGCTTTGTTCTTAATTATTGATAAATTGATTATTGATGACGTCCTATTATACAGGTTGTACAGGATTTATCTTACACAGATCTATTGGTGGCGATGCATACAACCAAACCCCACAACACTAAAGAGGATACTGTTCAACAACATAGTCAAAATACATAAATATATATTTTCAGACTTTTTGGACAATTAAATGGCATAAATATATATTTATATATATACTTATATATGATGGCAGACAGGTTGGGCTAATGATAGCTAGATTGTGTTTCCTTTTGTTTTTGAATGGGTAAGATAAGTAGAAGTCAGCTCAAAATCTACCAACTTGTTAAATATTTCCAATCTAATAATCATGGATGTGTGTCTATGCAGGTTGCTATGTACATATGTATATACACATGGCCTTTTGTATTGGCCATGCACATTGTATTTTTGGGTCAAAATATGTTGTCTGAAGAATTTCCACTCTTTTGTCAAGGGAAGTAGATAGGCCAACACTTGAAGCTGAAGCACACATCAAAAGGATTTTGAATAGAAAGATAGATGTGTAATTTTTTTATTTTGTTAGCCCTCTGGTTACCATATCAAAGATGGTTTATTTGGTGGCACAATATTGATAGCTGGTCATTTTGTATAAGATTTAGTGAACATTACCACAAGAAAATATTGACTTACCCATTGTAAAAGTGTCAATTGTGCAATCACATATATCATTGTCAATTGTGCAATCACAACACTTATGTGAAACAGTTTTTGGTAATTATAATCAGGTTGCTGGTAATTATTAGGAAATGCTGGTACTCACCAGGTGTGGATAAAGAATTTTGTACCCCCTCACACAAACTATTCTTAAGTTTATTCAAGGTTGCCTATTGAAATGCTCTTTATTTGGGACCTATCAAAACAAGTAACAAAATCACACTAGTTGTCCTAAATTAGGAATTCACTTTCACTTGACTGGCAAGCGCTAGTAATTTGAAACAGTTTCTAGTAATTCCAATGAGCTCAGCTGGTAATTTTTGTAAAATGCTGGTAATCCTCCAGGTGTGGACAAAGAAAAAAAGCACCCCGCTCATAAGCTATTCTCAGGTTTATTCAAGGTTGCCTATTGAAGTGCCCTTTAGTTGGGACCTATCAAAATAGGTAACAAAAGCACACTAGTAGTCCCAAATTAGGAATTCACTTCCACTTGACTGGCAAGCGCTGGTAATTTGAAACAGTTTCTGGTAATTCCAATTAACTCTGCTGGTAATTTTTGTAAAATGCTGGTAATCCTCCAGGTGTGCACAAAGAAAAAAAGCACTCCGCTCATAAGCTATTCTCGAGTTTATTCAAGGTTGCCTAGTGAAGTGCCCTTTAGTTGGGACCTATCAAAACAGGTCACAAAATCACACTAGTAGTCCCAAATTAGGAATTCACTTTCACTTCACTGGCAAGCGCTGGTAATTTGAAACAGTTTCTAGTAATTCCAATTAACTCTGCTGGTAATTTTTGTAAAATGCTGTAATCCTCCAGGTGTGCACAAAGAAAAAAAGCACCCCGCTCATAAGCTATTCTCGAGTTTATTCAAGGTTGCCTAGTGAAGTGCCCTTTAGTTGGGACCTATCAAAACAGGTCACAAAATCACACTAGTAGTCCCAAATTAGGAATTCACTTTCACTTCACTGGCAAGCGCTGGTAATTTGAAACAGTTTCTGGTAATTCCAATTAACTCTACTGGTAATTTTTGTAAAATGCTGGTAATCCTCCAAGTGTGCACAAAGAAAAAAAGCACCCCGCTCATAAGCTATTCTCGAGTTTATTCAAGGTTGCATAGTGAAGTGCCCTTTAGTTGGGACCTATCAAAACAGGTCACAAAATCACACTAGTAGTCCCAAATTAGGAATTCACTTTCACTTCACTGGCAAGCGCTGGTAATTTGAAACAGTTTCTGGTAATTCCAATTAACTCGGCTGGTAATTTTTGTAAAATGCTGGTAATGCTCCAGGTGTGCACAAAGAAAAAAAGCACCCCGCTCATAAGCTATTCTCGAGTTTATTCAAGGTTGCCTAGTGAAGTGCCCTTTAGTTGGGACCTATCAAAACAGGTCACAAAATCACAATAGTAGTCCTAAATTAGGAATTCACTTTCACTTCACTGGCAAGCACTGGTAATTTGAAACAGTTTCTGGTAATTCCAATTAACTCTGCTGGTAATTTTTGTAAAATGCTGGTAATCCTCCAGGTGTGGACGAAGAAAAAAAGCACCCCACTCATAAGCTATTCTCGAGTTTATTCAAGGTTGTCAAGTGAAGTGCCCTTTAGTTGGGACCTATCAAAACAGGTCACAAAATCACACTAGTAGTCCCAAATTAGTAATTCACTTTCACTTGGCTGGCAAGCGCTGGTAATTTGAAACAGTTTCAGGTAATTCCAATGAATTCAGCTGGTAAATTTTGTAAAACATTGGTAATCCTTCAGGTGTGGACAAAGAAAAAAAGCGCCCCACTCATAAGCTATTCTCAGGTTTATTCAAGGTTGCCTATTGAAGTGCCCTTTATTTGTGACCTATCAAATCAAGTAACAAAATCACACTAGTAGTTCCAAATTAGAAATGTTTCACTTGACCGGAAAGAGCTGGTAATCCAACATAGTTTGTGGTAATTTTAATGAACTTCGCTGGTAACATTTGGGAAACACTGGTAATCTTGTAGTGCTGGACAGAATTTGTTGCACCATCTCATAAGTGATACTCAAGTTTATTCAAGGTTTTCTAGCCTTTTTCCCTTTATTTAGGACCTATAACAACAACTACCAAAAGCATAGTAGGCCCAAAATTAGTTCAATTTCACATTAATTTGATTGGCAAACGCTAGTAATTTGAATCAGATAGTGGTAACTGACAAATTCACAGGTAATTGTTCAGACTCGCTGGTAATCTTGTACGTGTGAATTTCAGAATGTCACCCCATCTAATAAGCGCTAGTGAAGTATATTCGAGGTTTCTTACACTTTTGACGCTTCTTGGGACCTATAACAATAACTAACAAAATCACACTAGTACCAAAATTACAAATATAGCACTCTATTTTGACTGACAAACGCTGGTTAATTCAACCACACCTTTGTAATTTTAATGAAGATTGCTAATAATTATCGATAAATGCTGGTAATTGGCCAGGACTGGACAAAAGGATTTTTTTTACCCCCTCATAATCGATACGAAAAAAATTATCACTTTAGTGCCATATTTTAGTTGAGTTAGTCCCTAAACTTCTATTTTTATAAGCCAAATTGATCGCAAATATTGTATTCTTCTCTTTAGGCAAACAACATTCAATAAGCTTTTTTTTTTCCCTTTGTTTTGTCTTTTTTGCCGTGATCAATATGCTGTGATCAAATTAGTCCATTTACTGTAGAGAATACATGGATTGAGTCAACTGACAAACCCAAACCAAACCAAAGTAGTACGTATATGGGTGTGTATAAACCTTTTAGCTAAAGAAGTTTTTCTCTTGAAAAAACTCTACTAAACAAACCCTAAATATATATACACAATTCGAACCATCATTTCTAATCTCCATTGTAGAATATTCTTGCTAAAGCATGATATAATGTGCGCACCAGAAAAATTGAACCCCGAAAAATCAAATTAGGAATATACTGAAGCAAGTATACAATGATGACAAAAATGGAACCAAGCAGCGGCCACATCTCCATTATTTGGGAAATACGGCAAAACAAATTGATCATTTTAATTCAGAGTTCACCAATCATTTTAAAAACCTATCTAGTTTAGTGCTGCATATCCGTCTCCCTTGCCGACATCATCTTCACCAACTTGCTGACCAAAATGTAAAGGCTGCATGCAAGCACCTGAGAGAGAACTTATAACGATGATGCATTTTCAAGTAACAATTATGTCTGAATACATGGGACCTGGTTGGTTTCTATTTTTCATTTCCTGTTTTCATTTTGTATGTATCCTATTTTCAGGATTTTGGGAAGAGAATAGTGAAAATAATAAAATCTAATTTCCTATTGTCCTCATTTCCTTAACAAAATTTTAGAAACACAGAAACAAAAGGATGTCCAAGTCGGAAAATGCAGACCAAACAGGCCATTAATGTTTTAAGAATAGGTGATTGATGCTATGGAATGGACCTTCATGCTAGTTGCTTTGTGTACTGCACCATCAGAACTTTTGAATTGCTCTCTCATACTTCTCTGATCCTCCTGGAATGCAAAGTTAGTATTACAAATGTTTCATATGATAAAATTATTCATTCATTCTGATAATGGTTTTCAATACAAGTAGATATAAAGTTGAGTGTTTAAACTACATATGAGAAAAGCTTAACAAGACATTTTGATAGCAAAATAAATTTTATAACAAGAGGAAAAAACAGTATAGAATTTGTTAGGAGTCAAGTTTGTCAGTTGAACCATGAATCAGTTCAGTAGATGATAAACAAGGAAATCATGACTAAATGAGAGATGTACAAAAGACTGCAAGCAGTGCAATAGTCTCGAGTCTCAACCCATCCTTCTCTATCTCTCTACTTAGTTGGTAAATGTAAAAGCGTATAACTCTCTTTGTAAAGGTTTTTCCCATTCATTAAGGTTTATAGGTCAAATGCAGAAACCTTGCAACTTTTAAATTATTGGAAGAAAGCAAGAATATCCACTCTTACTGAAGTGCTCTTTACTTACAGTATTTTCTGCACTTTGGTCAGAAATTACAGGAACTTCAACTTAAATGTCAAAATTTGAAGATATCATCCACACCCCACTGTCAAAAAAAGGGAAAAAAAGAAAAAGAGATAAAGAGAGAGAGAGAGAGAGAGAGAGAGAGAGAGAGAGAGAGAGAGAGAGAGAGAAAAGGCTCCAATTGTGTATTATGCAAAATTGACAAAGAAAAGCAATTCAAGTTGGAAAATGGAAAAAAAAAAGTTAATAAAGAGATAGAGAACAATCAGTCATTGACCAACATGAATGCTTTATATTTATGGCGTTTCACTTCTTGCTAAGTTCAGAAAGATTGTTATTATCATGGTTTGCTTTAATATGCCTGCTAAACAATTTCCTATCTTCCACTGAAAACCAGCATATGTGGAAAGGTTCCAAATATAGCCACATAAGAAAATTCCATAAAATGAAGTAGTATAAGTTTACTTCTCAAAGTTCACCCCTCTACATCATTTGCATCATCCTCTCATATTTCCAGCATCCACAACTGGTAAGGCATCACTAATTCCAGAAGAAGAGAAATTTGACATTTTGTTGTGGGAGGCTGCCTACAACATTATTAATGAGAGGAATATTTTGGAGGAAGAATGGCTGGCAGAACATTTAGAATTTAAACGAAAAAAATTATAAAGGTTTAAAAGGATTATATTAAACTTGAAGATCGAGAAATAAACCAGGATATGGAAGTGTTGGTGTTTCTTGACATTTTGAAGGAGTACCTTCATCAGAATCATCAGCTAAGAACCCATCAACCTAATTGAAATTTATTAGAAGCAAAACAAAGACTCCAAGGTAACAGTATATTTTGATTAAAATGTTCTGAGAAAATATGGTGTGGCCCAGCAATTAATCATGACAATTGTCAATACACCCAGGAAAAATAACAGGTGCATTAGTTTCCCCAAAACTATAAATAACCAAAAGGCATCAAAGCAGCAAGAAATAAGGTGGAACAAAAATTAACAGCAGGCAAAGAAAGGGAGTGTAGCACGTACCAGAAGGCCTAATGGAATGTCTATATTTTTTTCCTTGGCCTCAAATGGCTTGCAGTGTAAGGGGTTTGTTGGTGCGGCCCCGGTTTTCATTTCCGTTGATATGTCTTCTGCTTAACCCTTGTACTTATGTTCGAGGGATGGTAGCTTTTCCCTGCACTTGCTTGACCTTCATTTCCATATGCTGTTTCACCAACACCTGTTAACATCAACAATCAACACTAGGTGGTTAAAGGCGAATTCCTTAGTAGCCACATATACACCAGTTTTTAGCATACACATTAACAAACCTATGTCATTAACTTAACTAGTTTCCATCTCGTCAGTACCTTTGTCAAATGAAAAAGCACCACAGGCTTCAACCTGAGGAGAAGACACCCTTTTATAGCTTGGGCTACCAATAATAGATGCAGAAGGGGTTGATAGCAGCTCATCAACTTTAGCTACTTTGCACACATGTTCTCTTTCTTTATTATTGGCATGCAATACCCAATTTATTAACAAATCCTGACGGATGCCACCAATCTCCCCCTATAGGCATTATACATTTACATTTAGAGTAGATAATGCTAGTTCGATAAGCATACAACACACCAAGAAAAGAACAATTGACGCACCTCACTGCATGTAGGCATGGTATGACCACCTTCATAAGTTGTATCACCATCCCATAGCTCCATATATTTTATGGTGTGCACACCGCAATCGTAACTGTATGGAAAACAAACAAGCATCCATATAGCATCAATTTACATCGAAAATAAGGACAAATAGGATGAAATAAAAAAAAAATGAAATATATCAAAAAGCAATTCAAGTTCACCAGTTAGGTTGTTTTGGGACACTTGGAAACTCAATGTCTAGCTGCACATCAGTAATGGCTAAGTTCTTATCAAGCAATGCTAACATCTCTCCAAATCTTTTGGCCTACATTATTGAAATAACATTAAGTTTAGACATGCACCTAAACGCAACAACCACAAACTTTTACTAGCATTACAACTAAAATTATCCACGCCGTCAACTTATCCAAAAGGGCCATATTGCCCTTGTGTTCCCACCACAAAGAATCCAATACATATAGCTTCATCTTCCATTGCTCCAACACATAGCACCATCAATGATTGCCAAACACGACGGGCTCAAATAGCTATAGTGAAACATGGTTTGCATTAGTCTTGGGCTACACTAATTATAGAAGCACAACAGAGCGTTTGAAATTCAATACCAAATCACAATTGATGACACTTGGCTCATTAATAGGAGAAAAGGCAGGAAACTTGTGCCATGGCAGATGCTTATCCTTCATGAAATTATCGAGATCGGCTTTTACAGAATCCTGTAGTTAAAGACAAGAATAATATTACGCCATCTGCAAACATATACTGATGTGCATAATATAAAAGAATTTGCAATCACCATGAAGTATGAAGATAGACAGTATCGGGACTTTGAACTCGAGGCAATATGTGTTTCATTCAACACGGCAAAGAAATAACCTAACAACCTACGCATGTGAAGACAGTGTGTTAGACGAAGCTTCATTAAAGGACAAATTAACACTTTCTTTCCTGTTATGTATAATGCACTATACATGGTTATTTAATTTTCGCCTACGTCCCATAGTCATCGTGTCACCACGAGTCAAAAAGTGCCCACACATTGAAACCAGCACCCTAAACAAAAAAATAAATAAATAAATAATTGGTCAACTATAGCATATCATGTACAATAGTGGTTGTACATAAGTGCATTATATTATAAGAAGTTGGATAATAGACATAGGTAACAAACTCTTGTTTTGACTTTGCTGCAGTTTCCTTCCGAATACAATACTCATACAAGGCATTGAGTGCATTGGTTTGACTGTGTCTTTCGGCAGTGGGGACAACAAGACCAGAAGTAAGTCCTCCATCATCTTCTTCTATATTCTCATCCTTATCCGTTGACCGTTCACTTCCTTTGAAACTTGTCATTTCCATATTAGAGAATGAAATTTCTTTATCAGCACTTGCCATTCTCTTTTCTTTTGGAGCGGGAGGCCTCAAAGTTGAAGACAACACAACACGCTTATTAGCTAGAGCAGCTTCTTCTTGTGCTTTATACATTCTAATGCTCTCCGCAACTAAGTTTCGAAACAGCTACATTTACACAATAATGTAAATAACAGATGACGAAATAGACAATGAAACAACGGCAACACACAATAGTGTAAATCAAAGCTGAGGAAATAGACAATGCCATAAACCCATACAACATGCACTATACCTCAGTTTCAAAATTCTCTTTCAACCAAACTGGGTCAACAAGATCACCTTTATCCTTTCTCTCGTACAGTAGCCCCTGTCACAGAATTTGTTTGTCATGAGTTACAAACAGAATAAGAAATCTAGTCTAGCATTTTCAAATGAAGTTATTGTCAAAGTAAACAGAAATCGGCATATTACAATTACCAGGACATTATTATTCTCTTCCCGAATGCGCTTCTCTACCATGTTATCATCCCAGTATTTAACCAGTGGATATTCTTGGTTTGATGGGGTAATGCCAAGAGGACGGCTATGAAAATACATAATCTGTAACAAAACCAAATTTACAAATGGTAGTAGAATAGAAAGGAAAACCTAATTGACAAGAGTTTGGTATTAACAAAATAATTTATAAAATAATTACACAATAAGCTTATTTGCTCAACCAAATAAAAAAGCTATCGTACCTTGAGGAAGAAGATGCAGCCTCATATCCCTGCTATCTTGCTCTTATATTGTCTGGCCTTGTATGATTTCAAGTTCCTTACAAGCCAGTTGAAAACAAAAAGGCTCCAATTATACTTTTTTTTCGTTGTGTACATCAACGATGGATCCTAATAGCTTTGGACACGGTGCCATTTTTAAAGTAGGGCACAAGAAACATGACAACACATAAAGTATAAAAGCTCTTCTAAAGTGGTCATTGACTTCACCTTGCCTAATAATTTGCCTTAGTTGGACATCTGATATTCCATCAAATTCCCTCAATATCGTCTTTTGCTCCATTGTGGCTCCTTTCGGAATGTCCAATCCTATTTCAGCAGCAATATCAGATTTTTCACATATGAATAAAAAACTGACTAACACCTAATGGTTGGCAATATTTTTATAGCAACCATGGAGTAAAGCGAAATCATGACATGCCACTAAAAAATTCCTTCAAACATGACATGCTAATTAACTTATGCATAGTAGTTGAAAAGTGAGCAATATGAACAATTAACTTACCACCGTGGGGTAGGCCAAACACCTTGCCAACATCACGATAGCTAAGCATAATCTCCTCTCCCTTAGCATATACGCATAGTTGACGTAAATCGAAACACTTGATAAGTTTTAGACACACCCTCCTATCAAGTCTTGTGCATTTAACATGAAGAAGTCCTCCAAACCCCATCTCTATGACCGTTTCTCGTTGCTCTTGTGTCAAATTGTTACAAATTGTTTGTAACCTATTCGGTGAGCATCGACTAAGGAATGTAGCCTGCATAGATGCTTTGCAATTAAACTATGAACCATAGAACCACTATGAATCAATAAATAGAGGAAAAAGTTTTATTAACATATACCTGGCCAGATTTCTTCTTCTTTTGCTCAGTTAAATTGTTCCCAGATTTCTCGTTTCTACCTTCAATGGGAACCTTCCCAATTTTGTTTTTGTTATGTTTGGTGCGAACCTTCCCATATTTCTTGTTTGCTTGCTTCTTGGCTTGTTCAGGGATCTCAATACTCTGGGAAGTTTCTACATCACCACTAATTCCATCGCTATAGGCATGCTCACCTGTACATGAAAAATATTTTGATTAAATATGTTAGTAGACCGTAGGTTTTGCAACCCAAAAGGCTGTATTTCTATAGGATAGCTGTCGCAACCGGGATCGCGACGTGGACGGCGAGAAAAATTGATTTTTTTGTTTAAAATGGAGTCGCCACCAAATTTTTATTTAATTAGGAAAAATTATGGAAAAACCCATTTAATTTAAAGAAAATGATCTTTGAAACCAGATCTGAGCTCGGAAGTCGGTTATGCTTAGGGAAGGGTAGAAACTTAATCCTACAGCACCCCTAATACACCCGTTTTTAGACGGTACCTTAATTAATTGTGCAAATTATTAATAACCTTTCAAAATATTTATTTACATTTTTATTTCAAGAAAATTATAAAAGAAAATATTTTTTTTTAGAATAAGAAAATTCCGGAGTATCAAAGCATCACATTTCAGGGTAATATTGAGTTAACAAGCCGTCCCGGCTAAATTAACCTCTTTATTTGAAATAAAATATATACATTTCAATGATTAATTTAAATTAAGATAATAAAGAAAAAGGAGGATAATAAAATAAATAAATAAATAAATAAATATTTAAAATAATGATAATAATAATGAACAAAAATATTTACATGCAAAACAGAATAAAATAATATCATAAAATTTAATTTTAGCTTAAAAATTTTGAAACATCAAGCTGTCACAACTTAGATGTCCAAAATGTTCAGTTAACAAACCGTCTCGGCTAAATTAACATTTTATTCAAAATAAAATATTTAACAAATAATTGATTAATTTAAAATTTAAAGAATAAAAAGATATTAAAGAAAATATTTACAAGTAATAGAAATTATAAAAATCTAATTTTTGTTTGAAAATTTAAAACATCAAGCTGTCACAGCTCAGATGTCCAAAATATTCAGTTAACAAGCCGTCTCGGCTAAATTAACTTCTTTATTTAAAATAATTTGATTATTAACTGAAATTAAAAATAATACCTAACAATAAAAGATAATAAATATTTATAAATAAACAAAAATAATAATAAATATTTACAAATAAAAAATGAAATAACATAAAATAACCTAATAAAATCTAATTTTGACTTGACAGGAATCACCTGCTCCTACGTATCCTCTGGTGCGATGAGGAATTCAAAGTCACGTAGTTCTTTAAAAATAATTATGAATTGATTAGTTTTATTTAAAAAATTTAGAATATCAAGATGTCGCAACTAAAATAATCTAGAATATAAAATTAATAAGCCGTCACGGCTCAATTAATCTCATTTTCAAGTAATAAAATTTATTTTAAACCCAAATTAAATAATATTTTTAGATAATTTTAAATTTAGACTAAGTGTAAAGAATTTTAGAATATCAAGCTGTCGCAGCTAAAATATTCCAGAACATAAAATTAACAAGCCGTCACGGCTAAATTAATCTTAATTTTTGAGAATATAATTCATTGATAAAAAAAATAATTAAATGCCTAAGTATTGATTTTAAACCCAAAACAGACGAAGCAAACATTAATCCAACAAATAAACTCCAATTCAAGCAAAAGAACCCAAAATCCAATTATTTTAAAATAGAAAATAAACCAAATAAAGTTACAACTCCCGATCTCTTTGCTCTAATTTCCTTATAATAATTTTACAAATTTTATTTTATTATCCTAATTCTATTCCTAATCTAATTCCTTGTTAGGATATGCACACTAATACTAACATGTACACACACATTACACATATATTACATTAACCATAATCTGATCTAAAAATGAAATAACCTTAACTTGAAGTAAAATACAATAAATGAACAAAAACTCCTCTATTTCCTAATTCTGAAATCCAAATAATAGTGCAAAAAAAATCAAAAACCCAACATCACTTGACCCAATACTAACAGCCCAAAACTTTAAAACCAATAAACCCACCCATCTACATTTATCTGAGAACAAAATTAACAATAAAATAAAAGAATATAAAAACAATAAACTAATACGGGAGAAGGTCTGGAATTGGGAGTTTGGTTTCTTTTTTTTTGTTTCACTTGCAAACACACACACACAAACACATACACACTGATGCTGAGAGAGAGGGAGAAAGAAAGAGTGGGCGACAGCACAAGGAAAGAAGAGAGAGAGAGAGAGAGAGAGAGAGAGAGAGAGACGGAGATGATGAGAGAGTTCGAGAGAGAGAAGGAGAAGAGCACGAGATAGGGACAGAGGCAGAGGGATCGAGAGAGGTGCTGCAGCTGAGATCAAAGGAAAGGAGGAGAGAGAGAGCAGCGGAGGCACCTTCGCAACCAAGCTGGGAGGTTCACAAAGGAAAATGCCACGAACAGGGACGGCGCACAGTACCGGCTTGACGAGGTCGATGGCGGATGCTGAGGTCGCGGCAGCCACTTCGCGATCGGGATGATGATGCCGCGGCTGTCTTGGCGTCGGCGGGAGGAAGGGCGTTAAGCGGGGCTATGGTGGTGTCGACGCCGAGTGTCTCTGACGGTGCGAGTTAGGGGGCTTGACGAGGCTGGTTTGCGGTGGTTCCGTCGGCCTTGGCGGTTGTGCAGTTCCGGTTTTGTCGGCGACAAGAATTTGGGTTGGCACGAAGGAACTTGACGCTGTTGCGGATTCGCGATGACGGTGTCTTTTTGGTTCTGCGGCAGTGGCCAGGCGGAATAGAGGTCGCTTGTCGCGGATCTGGTGGTTTCTGTGTGGCTGCGATTCTCTCGGCGATCGAGGGAGGCTTGCAGCGGAGGCACCGGTGGGTTGCGAGCGGTGGTTCTGGAGGGAGGGCGACTATCACGGTGGTGCTGGCTTCGCCGGCGGAGGTAAGGGACAGCGCCCCCTTTTAT